>CM031609.1:7872153-7879653 GCA_018398815.1 Conus ventricosus | reverse complement strand
CTTCCGGTTATTTTTATCTCTAAAAATAAAGGTCTGTTGACTTTACAATGCAAACGGAAAATCCAGGAACATTGAGAAATTTTCGTGGGCGTGAAATCGATTTTACATCATTTTGTTTTAAAATACGAAATGAGCAACCCATTTCTACGCAGAAAAAAGCAACAACCAAAAAAACGTTTTATAAATGTTGTTCTGAAATTCTTCCATTATGCGTCTTATTTTTTCCAGTGACTATTCTTCTAAATTGTACCCGACTGAGACGGACAGACAGACAGACGGACAGACAGGCAGACAGACAGAGCCACGCAGGTGCTGCGACACAAGCAGCGCTGGAGGCAGGACATTAATTTTGCAGAGACGACTGATTGTGGTTCTATCGCTCGGCAGCCCTCCCTCCCACTTCAGCTGCCCTTCACCTACCCCCACCCTTCCCCCACCCCTACACCACACACCCCCGCTTCCCCATCGCCATTGATCCCTCGGTCCTCCCCCCCCCCTCTCCCCACCAACCCCTCAACCCCCAAACATTGCACCCCTTCCGTGCCACCCTTTCCTAATGTTCTCGCTCCCTTTCCGTCTTTCTTAGTGATGTTGTAGTTGCATTTCTCTCTCTCCCGCTCTCGCTGTCTCTGTCTGTCTGTCTCTGTCTGTAAGTTAGGTAGATACCATATGTATGTTCATTCGTATATAAAGTATGATAGGTATTAGTCAGAAATAACTAGAATGAAGGAATGCACATTATCTGTTAAAATATGTAAAATTCTGTATGATTTCGATTGCAGAGGAAAAATGTATATGGGTTTCAAACATTCCTGGTAATGAATAGAAATTCGGTCGTGTTGAAGTAGCCACGGTGTTGAATGTGAGATTCGGTTTGTGCAAAGTTTTAAACAGCGTGTAAATAATTTCTTTTAACAATGGAACGGTCGATTTCACGGTAGTGACAGATACCCTGTTTATACTACATTTGAAACTACAATCAGCGTTGAACCTTACATTGAAATGAAGTTTAATTTCGTCAAAATGCAGAGTCATGTAAAACTTGAGATGTGGTATTTCGAATATCACAGTTCATTCGAACAGGTACAGATACCGTCCGGAAAATGAATGGTGGGTCTTATGCAAGTCAGCGAGAGAAGTTGCAGTATATGTCATATCATGTTGGCCACGTTTGCAAGCATTTTGCAATGAATACTTATCACCCTAGATTTTATAACCATCCAGGCGTAAATCCGTTTGCATCGCGATTTTCGTTAACAAATGAAGGTATTCAGAAGAGGCTGTGTTTTTTTTTCTTTTCTTTTTTTCGTACAGATGTGCCAAAAAATTGGATGGCATCCCTTGACAGTAATTATGAAGCTTGTTGGAGGTGAGGTTGTAACTGGTCGCATTTTTTTGCTTGTGGTTTGTTGTGATACAGTAAGTTATTTCATTCTCATCCAAACATCAGCACACAGAAAAAAGTATTGTTCAGAAGAATACTGTTCACACCCATTCATGAGGGGATATGGCCTTGAGTAATATATCATTCTCTCTCTCTCTCTCTCTCTCTCTCTCTCTCTCTCTCTCTCTCTCTCTCTCTCTCTCTCTCTCCTCTCTCTTCCACGAAAGGTGTCCACCCTAACTCACTGTTTTACATCACGTAGAAATAGGGTTACAGTCCAAGCTTAGAATCACGTGGAGAGAAATCAAGAAAAGAGTAAGAATATGTATTGTCCTGAGGCTCATCACATACCGACAGTTGGCTGTGGGAGTATGCGATTTAGATTAACTTTCATTAACTCCGTCTGACTCGCAAAAACGTTTGTTTTTTTTTCCTCCCGCGAAAAACAAAACTGTTAGTTAATGAGTCATTAACGAACACTAACACTCGCTCGGTGAAAACAGTTTAGGCCTCGTCTCCTTTGCACAAATGACTGTGAAATATCACGACGAAAGTACCGTCTGTGGTAAACTTCAAACGTGTTGAAATGTCTGAGAGTGAAAGTGTCCATGATGCCGAAGTAAAAGAAACCTTCGGCATTACACACACACACACACACACACACCACACACACACACACACACACACACACACACGCACACACTTTTAGAGTGTTCGAATATGTACCAGAGGGGTTTCCCTTTCTTTTTTCATTCGCTGATATTACAATCACGTGTTATGACGAGGTTGTAAAGCACATTGAAAGAGTGAGACATTTGTCGTGTTGGAGATGTCCACAAAAGTAGTGTACTGTTTTGAATCAAATTTGGCTGATCGACTGACGATTTGCAATCTTGAGCGAGTGGAAGGGGAGAGTAAATACGATTATATCTAGAGAGTATAACGTGCCAAGTCTGTCAGTGGTGCAGAGTCCAATTACAATATCCATATATTATCATAACTATGCGAGGTTTCATAAGCGGTCGCATGAGTGAGTGTGTGTGCGTGTGCGTGTGCATGTGTGGTTGTGTGTGTGTGTGTGGTTGTGTGTGTGTGTGTGTGTGTGTGTGTGTGTGTGTGTGTGTGTGTGTGTGTGTGTGTGTGTGCGCGCGCGCGCGCGCGGGTGCGTGCGTGTGTGTGTGTGTTCACACGTGCTGATGTTTTCAACATTATGCTGAACCCATGATAATGTATTTAATACAACCGATTTTGTAAAGTTGATTATATATGCTTTTGGTCGAAACATAATGGATGTGTAAGAATGAACCGCGCTAGGTGAAGTACGTGATACATGAAATATGGTGCACCGTCTTAAAACAAAGGACATACACATAACAAATAAGAACTAATATACCCTCTAAAAACTGTAAATTGAGGTACAAAACCCCACACAAAATTTTCAGGGGGTAAGCTAACCCCCCCACCCCCCCACCCCACCCCCACCCCACCCCCCCACCCCGAAAAAAAAAAGAAGTGTTGGAAGCACCGACTGTCACTGACAGACTGATATTATATGTAACGGTATTATGGACATGGTATAAATTCCCGTGTTAACCAAATCGTTTTATTCTACTTTTTCGCTTTTCTTAAGAAATTAACTTTTTTTGTGTGCTTATGCACCGGCAGATGAATCTAATACATACTTGATCTAGCTGTGCGACTGTGTATGCATACCTCTTATGAAATTGATAGAAATGAATGAGTGAATCAAAACAGATAACATTGTGCAAACACTTTTTTTAAAAGAAAAAAAGGGCCTTAACAATAGTATGTATATTGCACAGATACCTTTTTAAAGAGAAAAAAGGTCTAAGCAGTCATGTTAAACTTTTTTAAACACACACACATACACACACGCGCGCGCGCGCGCGTGTGTGTGCGCGCGCGCGCCCGCCCACACGCTCGCAGGTACGCACACGCGCGCTTGTACAGACAGTGCGACAGCCAGACAGGCAGGCAGACTGGCAGACAGAGAACAACAGGGAAACAGGCGCAAGCGTAACGGTACAACAGACAGCTTACATCGTCGTCTCGCACACTTGTCCTACTATGCTCAACAGTAATCAAGACTGGATAAACCAAGAGAAGCCAAGGGAGATGAATCGTGAAATGACGGACTGTGACCGACAGTCTATACAGGAAAGTTCACACTGCGATCAATCTTCCCTCAGGTGTTATCTTCTCATGACAAGCCTGAAGGAGACCTTTGTGGTTCTTGAAACCCGAAAACAGTCATTGACACAGACTGCGACACGGCGTCTATTGGAGCCCCCATCTCATCCCCCTCTTTCACATTCATCCCCCCCCCCCCCCCCCCCCAACAGAGAGAGACAGAAAGAGAGAGAGAGAGTATCAAGTTACTCACCAGCGCAGCTAGTGTGGACGCAACCTGTAGGTCCGCAAATACAGGTAACGCTGCCATAAAGTGGGGAACAAGTTGTCATTCCCTAGTCGCCGTTTTACAGTCCGATAGCGCCCTCATTTACATATTGCGCAATGATACACAAACCGCACATAAGCCGGAAACGACCGAAACATGACGTCCGCTTTCACTTCCCTCGCGGCGCAACTCCCGAAAGGTACCGGAGTTCTCGCCAATTCCGCGGTGAGGAGTGGTGAAAAGGTCTTTCGCGGCCAACTTGCTCTCTTGTTGTAGGCCTATTACCTGTAACAGAAAAACTAGCAGCCACCAACGGCAGGTTGGTTCGCGTAGGAGAAAGACGAGGTATGATATGGGAGATTTCGGAGAAATGAAGGAGCGATGGAGAGAGAGGGGCGCAGGAGAGGGGCTTTAGGTGCAGAAATGTAAGTTACAGCAGGAAGATTTGAGAAGAGAGAGAGAGAGAGAGAAGGGGGAAGGGGTTGTGAAGAAAGAAGGTGGGCGGGGCAGAGAGAAGAGAAAGGATGGGTGTGTGGATCGTTGTCCTGTTACAGCTTTTTTGTCGTCAGCCGCCGTCGTAAAGGACTCTAGGAAATCTCATTGTCTTGGGCATACTCGTGTACTTTTTTTCTACCCCCCCCCCCCCCCCCCATTTTTTAAGCCATATTTACACCTATCCATTCACACCACACCCCTTCTCTCACCTGGTCGGATGTAAAGAACAACAAAAGTAACAGAAAACGAGTCCCTACGGAATGGATGATAACAATTATTACCGATAGTATTGTAAGAATATTGAGCTTGTCTGGCGTAAATTTTACAAACAGGATAAAGTAACCCACGTCCCAATATCCCGCTAAACGCTTCTTCGTTGTTGGCGAAGCTTTGTTGCTTTTTCTCTATTTGTCTCTCTTCCTCCGTCCTTCTTCGTTGTTGGCGAAGCTTTGTTGCTTTTTCTCTATTTGTCTCTCTTCCTCCGTCCTTTATTGTAGTTCTCCTGTCTTATCCATACAAACTTGTATGCCTTGCACCGCATGGATGTTCTCCCCCACCCCACCCCCACCTCCCTGTCTACTAAACTTTACATCGTGGGATGAGTTGTAGTCTAGCTCACCATGGAAATGGCTGGGGTTCTTTCAATGCAAATGGCCTCCGCTCCTTCCGGTAGTTGTGTGTCAGTAATATGCTCTTTTCTGTCGCTCTCTTCGACTCTGCCCTTTTCCTCAGTTGTTCTTTACAGTGTCTGCTGCTTTCCTTCTTTTGTGGACCATTCTCCTGTCTTTGTTCCAGAAACTCTTTCACATGTATTCCTCTTAAGAACGAATTATGACATGCCAGCTTTGAAAAATTGTTCACACTGAACAGAGGGGGTGTTAGCAGTTCATTCTGCAATGTCTGTTGGCCGATGTGGCTTTTTATACAATTTTTGTCACTTAACTATTTTTCATGTTTCTTTTTTCTCTCTCGTCATTTTTCTTTTGTCTTTGGGGTGAGAAATCAAAAAGAGCACCTTGTGCTCTCAGCTCTGCTTGGTTTGATCTGCCGTTAAGATGGCAATAGTTCAGTTACCCGTGTCATGATCTGCTTTTGCTGCTTGTTTCTTTCTGTCTTCTTTATTTCTTTCTTTTCTCCTTTTTTTCAAAACAATAGAATAGTTCATTTTGAAGATCTCCAGAACATGACATTTTTGTTTCATGCTGCATGAATTTGGCTGCTCTGAAAAATGCTTTGCGTGGTTGGCTGGCCTAATGATGTGAAAAAAAACACTTTAAAACTTTCGAATTAGACGTTAAATTGAGGGTATCACGTGCACCGTGAACGAAACGCACGTGCTTGAAGCCACAATAGCACGAGGACTGTACAGTGCAATACAAACCATGAAGAACAGTACAGTAACTATGGCACCGTACTGTATGATACAGTTCCGCACCGCACAATACAGAACAGTGTCATACCACACCACTCCACACCATACGATGGAATGTACTTCTTCCCGTTTGTCTCTTGAAATGAAAAAGAGGAGACCGTACGAAGCAGGTTAAAAACTATAGGTATGTTAGTTGCTTTATACAGTCTCCTCTTGTTTCTTGGCCACTAACATGGAGTCAGTGATGAAGCTCACAAGGTCCACTGCATGACGAAACAGCAATAAACGTGTCTCTGAAGGCTGGAAATTACTAGACACCAGACAAACGCATTTTTCTCTCCATGGAAACCTTTGTTGAAGATTGTTTCACTTTTCTTTTAGCTTTTGAAAGGAATCTAACGGTTTTTTTTTTCTCTGTTGGGTCATTGGCATTGTGAACCTCAGTGGCGTCACGTCAACACCGCTCCTTCCGGCCTCCCGTCCACAGCCACACCCTGCCTGCTTTGTCCGGCAGCAGCCTTGGCGCTGGCAATCCAAAGGGAGCAGTCCGTATCAAATCGTCGTGAGGCAACCCACCAGAGGAGACACTGCACCGCTGTTGAGTCACTTCGGTGTTCAGTGGTGCCTCTTCTGATCCAACATTCGCAGGACACCACCTACTAAGTCCGCTGCTGACGACACTAATTGCTTAGTCGCGGAGCTTGCGTGAGTGCCCGCCCCTCTCCAGAGAATACCACCACGTCCGCCAAGCGGCAGTCCCCATGAACTTGCCAATACCGGCGACCTCCACACGAACTGACCAAGAGCTTGGGTGTGAAGAGGAAATCGAAACTGAGGTCACCCTGAGAGCAGGGCAAGAAGGGCCACTAGATCTGAGACTTTTCTCTAAATGCTGATCGATGATGATGACGATGGCGAAGATGATGCCATAGAGTTCCGTTCTGATCTGACTGCATGACAGGCTGTGCGCTATGCTTACGTTTATTACATATCTCAGCGTCAACCCGGCCCGAGAGATACAGACACCCGTAGTGTTGGTTAGGAAATTTGAGCAACATCTCTTTGAGTCGCATCCATGAAGTGGATGAAACTCGACTGTATGGTTTCAGTCTTCTCGACCGAGTCCATAGCAAACTCAACAACGCTGGGTAGGAGCCGGTCGGGGCAGAAAAATCCCACATATAAACGACTATGATGGAAATCGAACCCACGACCTCCCAGCCGGGATTCCGCGGCGCTAACCGCTGGGCCACGGCGGCTGGTGTTTTTCATTTCATTCGGTAACAACACAGAAACCAGCTTAATTTTGTGTTTGGTGTTGTAGTTTCAAAATCAGCCATTTTGTTTTCATTTAGAGTATGTTCAGTCCAGCGATGGTTTGCGCGATCGGGTGGACGATGATTAATTGTTTATTCTTTGGGTTTCGTTTCATGACGATAATGAAAGCCGCTACACTTTGATCCGTTGTTTTTCCAAAAGCTTTTTACCAGTGGACATGTGGGGAGCAGAAGAAGAGACAGATAAAGAGAGAGAGGAGGGGTGAGAGTGGAGATATTTACGAGGGTTGAACAAGGGCTTTGAAGAAAATACACACACACACACACACACACACACACACACACACACTCACAGACACACACACAGACACACACACACACACTCTCTCTCTCTCTTTCACACACACACACACACACACACGCGCGCGCGCGCGCGCGCGCACACACACACACACACACACACACACACACACACACACACAGAGATCGGAACACACACACGCGCTCGCGCACTTGCACGCTTGCACTGAAAGAGAGGGAGTAGGTGCACACC
>CM031609.1:7862153-7867153 GCA_018398815.1 Conus ventricosus | reverse complement strand
CACACACACACACACACACACACACACACAATCAGCTCGCGTGCTCCTGCATGTCATTTCTGAAGCTGGAGGGAGAGGAGTAAGAAGGAAATGGGGATGGAGTTACCAAAGGAAAAAAATATAGAGAAAACATGGCGTAAATGATGTGCATTGAGACACGCACACACACTAATGGAATACGACCAATATAACATAAAAAGGGAAGGAAACCTTTGCTGCCGTGGTCGAACACAGTTACACCCTTTGCTCATTATATTTACTGTTTACTCTTCTATCCTCATGTCAGATGAGATACCTTCCCTCTTGTTTGCTTGTAAAGAGGATGATGACTTCAAAGGATATTTTCACCTTCTCTCTCAAACTTCAGAGACTGGAATCTTCAGGTCCATTAACGACAGTGAAACCAACAAGGCACCCTAAGTGACGTGAACTAATCGTTTGGTGAAGATGTCATTCTGTTTGAGCCAGTCACTGAACCTTGAGATGCTAATATTGTATTCAGCTTTCATTAACAGCATGCAGTCGTTCTGTACGCGTGAACTTCGACGAAAAGCCACGAACATGAACAAGGGCCACTGTAGCTGTTCAGGTAAAATCTAAAGTGACGATGGCATCCAAAGATTTACAGTGATTTAACGCTCAGAAACTCAGTTTTTAGATAAGCTGAGCGAGAGAACGGAAACGTTATGAACTGAAAAAAGTAAATTAAAGAACAGCAAATAAAATATCTATTTAAAAAATGAAGTAAAAAAAGATAAATGAATTAAACACGGCGTTACAGTACGTTTCCCATCAGCATCATTTTCGATGTCGACTCGCCATGTAATATCCATGCATTCAGGAACACATTCATCACGCTTGCATTTTTCTGTTGCTCAAGCTTGCTTAGATGACAAATACTAATCGTAGTTCTGCCGAGAATATTCATTTCCACTGCTTAAATTACGATCTAATGTTTGCGCCATCATTTTCTTCAGAAATGAAATCTTCCTAAACCACATCGTTGAATGTCTTCTGAATGCGTTGTTCGAGCCTCCGTGATGAAGGAGAGCCTCCTTTTGTTTCTTACAGTTTGAGGAATTCTTGATTCGCGGTGCACAGCACAACAGCAGATGCCTCAGCGGAATCTTGGAGATCGAGTGACCACGTCTCCAGATGTTCATTACAGAGGCCGAAATCCACTCTGAAAACGTGATTCTAGTGAATCGAATAACGTTTTAGTGCGCGACTGTCGCGCGTTTTGTACTTCGTGATGAACTTTGTATAATTACCTCAGAATGAAAACAAGACGAAAAATAACAACAACAACAAATTTTTGTTGAATTAAAACAACGCTTCTCTGAAACAAGGCGCCCCCCCCCCCCCCCTCCCAACAAACAAACAACAACAAAAAAGGCAAAAAATAACGAAATTAGTACGAAGCTTCTAAAACAAGACGCATTTCCCCCCTCGGAGGTTACTAGCGAAATGAAGTGAAATTAGATTTAAAACACCATCGCTGATGTTTCAACGACCAAATAGTTGTGATGAGGAATTTGGTTTGCTAGCTATGCAGTGGTCATTGTTGTACGTCTATTAGTTGGGTGCGGTTACAAACCTGCACCCTTTTCGTTCCAAACGGCAGGTGAAAATCGAAGATAAACTTTCACTCGATGTTCCAGAAAAATCTCCACGTCATTGACGTGTCGTGTGGACGTCACAAGAAAAATGTCATGACGTATTCAATTGAATTTAGAGGAACTGCACACTGAATGGCCAGCAGTCGTGCTTGGGGCGCGTGCAGTGCGCGTGCAGGCGTGTGTGGATTGTGTCAGCCTTATCTGAGTGGACGCAAAAGGTGAAAAAAAAAAACCCCAAAAATAACGGACTTACCGGAATGCTGATAGACCATTATGGCCATAGTTCATATGACCTAGTCGCAAATCAAAGGTCAGTGTCATTGCATGTTACGTTAATGGAATGTTTGTGCGTGCGTGCCTACGTGTGTGTATGTAAGGAGTGGGGGTGTGTGATGTTGGAAGTGTTTTTAGACATCGTCATGCTTTCGCTTGTCCGAACATTTGTGCATCTGCAGTGGAATGATTGTCTCTGCTTTGTGTATCTTATAATACATTTTTCAGTGGGTCATTTCTTTTTTTAAATCATGATTTACCTTTGTAAGCGCTGCGAGAAATGTGAATGTATGCGCAGACAAATTTTCCATATCATAATAAACATGATGATAACAATAATAATGATAGTACATTGTAGTAGTAATGATAGTAATAACATG
The DNA here is from genome assembly GCA_018398815.1 of Conus ventricosus. Lineage (NCBI taxonomy): Eukaryota > Metazoa > Mollusca > Gastropoda > Neogastropoda > Conidae > Conus > Conus ventricosus. Next base: position 7,864,881 of record CM031609.1, on the reverse strand, counting down.
ACAAGTGGTATATTCGCGCGCTCGCGCAATTACGTACGCACGCACGCAGTACGCACGCGCGCGCGCGCACACACACACACACACACACACACACACACACACACACACACACACACACACACACGACACACACACACACACACACGCACACACGCACGCACGCACACACACACTCACACACACACACTCACACTCACACACACACCACAGACCACACACACACACACACACACACACACACACACACACACACACTCACACACACACACTCGCTCACACACACACTCGCACACACACTCGCTCACACACACACACACACGTGCACACACGCCCTTTCCCTTCCTTCTGTGCTTTTTTTCCCCAAGTCCTCTCAAGACACACCTTTTCACAATAAGCTCTTTATCGTAAATATAAATGGAAAATAATATTTTTGTGGAGATTTTTTTTTCCTGACCCTGTCCCCTTCCCTCCCCTTCATAATCGTTTTCTTTCCATCAAAGATTACTGCACCATTAAGCAGCATGATTCTCGTTAAATTGACCTTACTTCTTCATGGAATCAGTGGTGCGGGGTCGAGCGAGCGCGCGCGCGCGCGCGCGCGCGTGTGTGTGTGTGTATGTGTGTGTTTGCGCGCGCGTGCGTGTGTGTGCGTGCGTGCGTAGCGTTGGGAGTTTGGTATCAGTTGTGTGCGTTAAATTCTTGAGTTTTTAGTGTTACTCGGATTCTTTCCTGCGTTCAGAGTCTTTCCGTTTTGAGATGTGAAAGGGCGAAGAGACAGGCAGACGCTTCAGCGCCTCGTCCCTCATTCATTTTATTCAAACAAATGAAAACGGGCTTAAAGTTGTCATCTTTCTCCTTGTGGCCACTCTAAACATTCGGCCCCCAAATTCAACGACAGATGGGAAGAGAAAGGGGGGGAAAGGGAAGGGGGGGGGGAGGGGGGGGGCGACGAGAGAGAATTCAGTAGGGGGGGGGGGGGGGGGAGGCCCAAAACGATAGTATGTCAGGCGCATATAACCCGTGATTACGCAAGCTGCAGACTTAACTATTCTACTTTGCATATTCTGTATTTGCAGGTTGGACGTTTATTTCCGGGCTTAAAAGGGCTTTGTGTGGTCGACTGGGCCATCATAAAACAAAACCAAAACGGGTGTTTTTATTTTTCACAGGGGGGGTGATTGTGGGACGGTAGTGTTGGCCGGGGCGAGGGGACATTTGGGGAGGTTGGGGGGGGGGGGGGGGGGGGGGGGGGGGGGGGGCGTTTGACGGTGATGTGACGTCCGCCTACCAGAGTGTGCTTGGCCTCCCCATGGATCTGCAGAGGCGGATGCAGTTGTGTAGATACTTTCTGTTTTGAGGGAAACGAATTTGCAACATGATCTGTCTGCATTGGGATTGTATTGTAATACTTCTGTTTCTTAGCGAAACTAAGTTAAGCATAATCTCACTGCATTCTGATGTTTTTTGTATTGTGGCTTTACTTTCAGTTTCTTAAAGAAACGAAGTGCGACTTGTCTTCTGCCTTCTGATTGTTTTGTAATACTTTCTGTTTCTTACCCAAAAACGAAGTGGGGACATAAATCTCACTGTATTCTGATTGATTGTAGCATAAAACACACACACACACACACCCCACACACACACACACACACACACGCACACACACACACACACACGCACACACGCACGCGCACACACATATGTATGCGTGATTGCTCACACACATTTGTGCACCCGCGCATACATTTATGCACGCATGCGCGATTACAAAACAATGCTGTTTGCGAGAGAGCGGGGGCCCACAAAAAATCCGAGCCTTACTTCACACACAGCCTTTGGTTAGAGAGAGAAGGGGGGGGCGAGAGAAAAGGAGAGAGAAGAGAGAGAGAGAGGAGAGAGAACAAATGGGGAAATGCACATGTTGCAAAACCCTGTACCCGTGAAATTTTGACCCAAAACTAACATTTTAAACACATAAACCGTCCCGGAAGCCAGGAAAAGGAATTGAGTCAAGTTTCCCGGGAGGGGCGCGCGATACAGGGGGGGGAAGCAGGCGAGTTGTTGTTTTTGGAGGTTTTGCCATTCATCGGGGTTTTAAATTTTGCGCTTGGGGGGGTTTCAATACAGTGACTTTTTTGGGAAACATCAGGAATTCTTTACGCGGGTCTGGGGCGCAGCGTTGATCTGGTTCGTTGGACTGATTCGAAGAGGCTGTCTTATTTCTATTTCTTTGTTCCTAACCGTCCGTTGTTTTGTCTTTTTTTATCTGTTTTTTTTTCTTCCTTTTTTTCCTGTCCGGATATCTCTCTCTCTCTCTCTCTCTCTCTCTCTCTCTCCCCCTCTCTTGTCTCCACCTCTCTCTCTCTCTCTCTCTCTCTCTCTCTCTCTCTCTCTCTCTTTTGTCTCCACTCTCTCTCTCTCTCTTGTCTCCACTCTCTCTTTCTCTCGTTTCCTCTCTCTTTCTCTCGTGTCCTCTCATTCTCTCTCTCTCTCTCTGTCTCTGTCTCTCTGTCTCTGTCTCTCTCTCTCTCTCTCTCTCTCTCTCTCTCTCTCCTCTCTCTCTGTGGTGTGTGTGTGTGTGTGTGTGTGTGTGTGTGTGTGTGTGTGTGTGTCTGTGTGTGTCTGTGTCTGTGTCTGTGAGTGTGTGTGTGTGTGTGTGTGTGTGTGTGTGTGTGTGTGCGTGCGGGCAGATTCCCTCCACACAGACACACACGCAGACGCGTATACA
>CM031609.1:7852153-7857153 GCA_018398815.1 Conus ventricosus | reverse complement strand
GGGAGGGAAAGGGAGGTTACGTCGGCCTAAATATGATGTAAACAGTTTCATTTGACGTCATTCTAGATTGTGACGAAAAACTCTGTAGATAACGGTTTTTATTTCACAGTGAAAATTCATTCCGTTTCCTAAACGGGCTTGTGTCTTGGCTGTGTGATAGGAAACTCATAATGCCACGAAGCAAATCCTACACTGTTGAGTTCAAGCTTGCAGCCTTGGATTTTTTAGATCATTTTGCAGGAGGGAATGTTTCCCAAACTGCCCAAGAATTTGGGTTGACTGAAAAAGAATTCAAGAATGGAGATAAAATCGAGATCACCTGATGCAGCATCAAACAGGAACAGAGAAAAAGAAACGAAGACTGCACCACGGGCGAGAAGTTCGCTCTGAAGAAGTTGATCAAGGTGTCCTCGATTATCTTAATCAAGAACGAGCTGAGGGAGAGTTGTGAGAAACAAGGACTTACAACGAAAGGCCATGGAATTGGCGGGCGCTCACAGACTGGAAGGATTCCTCGCTGGAAAAAACGGCATGGAATCTCCACCCGGCGAGGCACTTGCCCCAACCAAAAGGTGCCTGGCGATTTTGAGGACAGTTGTTAGAATTTCGTCGCAGTGTACTTCGGCTGAGGCATCGTCATTTTATCCTTTGCTGCATATCCTCAACATGGACCAGACCATGGTCAGGTTCGACATGTTGCCCAACCGCACCAACGACATGAAAGGGGCAAAAGTGGTACGGACAAAGACAACGAAGGCTGAAAAACGGGGATTCACCGTAGCTTTGCTGGTGGCAGCAGATGGAACAAAGTTTCCAGCCTTTGTTATCTTTCGTGAGAGAAATGGGCAAAATCCCTAACCGAGTCCTCCTCCAGCTCCAGGTGCCAGACAATGTGCGTGTGACAGCAACAAGAAATGGGTGGATGACCCGGGAGTCACTGTTTTTGTGGATGGAAAGGGTTCTAGGTCACTCGGACCAACGTCGTCTGCTGGTACTGGATCATTACACGGTACACAGGACGGGCTATCATGGCTGCCCGGGACGTTGACCTCGTATTTGTTCCTGGGGGCTGTACCGCTCTCGCCCAACCCATGGACGTTAGCATAGTCAAGCCATTCAAGGATGCACTTCGTGATTGCTGGGTGCAGTGGATGACCCAGCCCAGGCTCCTGACAGCAGCCGGCAACCTACGGCAGCCATCACGGCAAGACGTCGTTACTTGGGTGGGCCAGGCATGGGGCAGAGTGGGTCAGGATACCATCAGCACATCATTTCTCCGATGTGCCATCTGCAACGCGCTGGATAGGTCTCAGGATGAGAAGACACTGGAATGGTTCCCAGAACACATCCAGGCCAATCTGCCCCACAGGGGTGACGGCGGGGATGGAGAAGACAGGGAGGCAGAGGCAGACGAGTCTTCTGATGATGGGGAGGAAGAGGAAGTTGACTTTGTTGGACTGGCGGAAGACGAACTAAAGAAGCAAGCGTCGACCTGCCTCATTTGCAGTTTGCCAGAAGTTGAATTTCCTTTTGATCTGATGCAGACATTTTCTCTGGTGTTTGAAATTTTGTATTCCCCACAACGATTCCTTTTTTGCTGTTTGGTATGATCTTTGAAATAAGAAACAAATGCTCAAAAGTGGTGACTGTGTGTAAGACAAGAGAGAGAGAAGAGAGAGGAGAGAGAGAGAGAGAGAGAGCGAGCGGGGGTAGAAGTGTGTGTGTGTGTGTGTGTTGTGTGTGTGTGTGTGGAGAGGGAAAGAGTTTAAGCTTGTTTTGAATTGTAATGTTTTCTTTTCTTCAATTAACTGGGAATGCCCATCCCAGAAATCAGGCAATTGGTCTTCTGCAGAGGGGTTAGTACCTAGTTAACGCCCACCCCCGACGTGAAGGAAAATTTTGTGCAGGGGGGGGGGGGGGGGTGCTAACAAGGTAGTTTACAGTACATACATATATATATATATATATTATATATATATATATATATATATATATATATATATATATATCATACAGATAGATAAATAAAGGGAAGAAAGGGGGGGGGGGGGGAGGGGGCGGGGGGAAAAGAAGGAGACATAAAGAGAGGACAAAAAGAAGGACCAAAGCAAGGGTGGAGGTATGTGGGAGGGCGAGGGGGAGGAGGGTGGGGGGTGTGAGAGAGGAGAATAGTAGAGGTCAAAAGTAGAGAGAAAGGAAGTAAGAGGGAAAGTAAACAGAAGGAACGAAAGGGGGAAGGAGCCCTTCAGAGGACGACAGAAAAGGAACAAGGACGGAGGAGGAGAGGGAGAAGAAGGGAAAGGGGGAGGAGGGGATAGGGAGGGGTGAAAGGGGGGAGGAAAAAAAAGGAGGGTAGGGGGGGGGGGGAGAAGAGAAAAGGGGGCAAAGGAAGGAGAGGGATAGATACAAAAGTAAGAAAAAGTAATAAAAGAAAATAGAAAAACAAAAAGACAGGAGACTGGGGAGCTAACCTACTCAGAAACTCCTGGCAAAAGATATAGGCTCTCAAACGATCATTCCAGTAGGCGCTAGGCTCTACGGTCATGAAGAGGCCACTGATGCAGACCAACCATGCACAGGTAAGTACTAAAGGGGAAAAGGAATGATAAGTCATTGTCCACCTGATTTGGCTCGGGGAAAAGAAGTACACAGAATTGCTAAGCTTTTTCATTGATACCAGTTGGATTTCTGGTGCCCAGTTTTTGAATCAGGTGAGACTCCATATCCTTCCTGTCTCTAGAGTCACTAGTTTTCATGAGCCACAAGCCCTTCACTCTTGCATTGTGTGCGGAATGGCTGGGGAGGTTGAAGTGCTTGGCTACTGGTTTGTCCCTGTTGTATTTAATGTCAGCGAGGTGTTCCTTGAATCTGACAGTCAAAGTGCGTTCGGCCTCGCCGATGTAAAGTTTAGAGCAAACGGTGCAGTGGATGATGTAGATCAGGTAAGTGGTTTGGCAGTTGAAGAATTTGGAGACAGTCATGCGTGAACTGGGTCCTTTCACTTCAATGGCAGTGCAGATGAAGGGGCAGGTCTTGCAGTTGGGCAGATTGCATGGGCTTGTGCCTACAGAAGATTGAAGTCTGTGAGGCTGGAGACTAGAACGCACAAGCAAGTCACGGATATTCTTGTCCCGTTTGTAGGCAACTAGAGGGGGCTGGGAAAAAAATTCTAGCTGAGTGGGCACAAGACTGAAGGATGTTCCAGTTGGTTTGGAGAATTTTGCGCACCTGGTGGACAGAAGGGTGGTAGAGCAGGCTGACAACAGGTCTGTCTCTGGTTGATTCCTGGGGTTTCGGTTCCAGAGCCTGTGGGCGGGCGATGAGCTGGACTTTCTGGAGAGCACGATCAATGATGTCTTCGGGGTAGTGGCGATCAAGGAAGAACTGTTTCATTTCAAGGGCTTTTACATCAAAGACAGAGTTCTCAGAGCAGAGTCTGCGGAGCCTCAATAACTGAGAATAGGGTATGCTGGTTTTGGTACTGGGATTATGTGACGATCTGTAGTCGAGATAAGAGTGGGAGTCCGTAGGTTTGTAGTGGATGGAAGTGGAGAGTCCACTATCAGTGATGGAGAGATTCATGTCAAGGAAAGTGATGCACTTTTCAGATATTGCGGAGCCTCAAGAACTGAGAATAGGGTATGCTGGTTTTGGTACTGGGATTATGTTACGATCTGTAGTCGAGATAAGAGTGGGAGTCCGTAGGTTTGTAGTGGATGGAAGTGGAGAGTCCACTATCAGTGATGGAGAGATTCATGTCAAGGAAAGTGATGCACTTTTCAGATATTGCGTAGGTGAACTTGATAGCTGGATGAAAGTTCTGGACTGCTGTGATGAAGACATGGAGATCACTGATGGGCATGGAGGTGGCACCAAGTCCGTCATCGATGTAGCGTTTATAGAATTCAGGGATAGAGCCATGGTATTGTTGCAGGAAGTTGTGTTCAAAGTATCCCATGAAAAGGCATGCGTAGCTGGGGCCCATTTTGGTACCCATGGCGACACCACTGATTTGTTTGAAAGTGTCGCCAAGGAAGGTAAATGTGTTGTTGGTTAGGACAAGTTCCGCAAGGCGAATAAGAGTGGTGGTCGCAGGGGAAGGGTCTTTTCTTTGGTTGAGAAAAAATGACAGGGCTTGCAGTCCATCTGCATGGGGAATACTAGTATACAGAGATGTCATGTCGAGAGTGAATAGATATTTTGGGCTGGAACTTCGGATTGAGGTGGAGGTCATTAATGAGACTGAGAGCGTGAGTAGTGTCCTTGATGAACGTAGGCAGGTCTTGAACGAAGGGTTGGAGGATGGAGTCAAGATATTCGGAAATATTTTCTGTGGGGCAACTGCAGGCTGAGACGATGAGTCTATCCTTGTGAATTTTGGTCAGAAGGTAGAAAATGGACTCTGGTCTTGGCTTTGATCAACAGTTTAGCCGTAGGGGGTAAGTGGCCTTTTTTGACAAGGTCCTTAATGGTTTTTGAAATAGTTTTCTGGTCTACTGGGAGGGTGGGCTGTTCCAGTTTCTGCTAGCTGGTGGTGTCGTTGAGTTGCCTGAGAGCTTCTGCTATGTACAGGTTCCTGTCCCACACCACTACCGGAATAGCCCGGGAGCCGGAATAGCTCAGTTGGTAGAGCGCCTGACTCGTAATCTTGGTGATCCTTGGGTTGCGGGTTCGAACCTCCGCCGGGGCGTTTCGGTACATGGGGATTTTTGCCTCGGAGTTAACATTGGTTCTGACCCCGTTTCCCATACAGTCCTTCGAATGAGACTATAAACCGAGGTTCCGTGTGTGAAAGCATGCATAACATCTTGCACACACGTAAAATCCCATCACCAACTTTCGGAAGAGTAGGCCAGTTTGGCCGTTGGTATGGATGACACGTTACACATAGCATGCACCCTGCGTGAGAAATGGAAAGAATGAAGGAAGTAAGGAAAATGAGTGATCGATATTGAACGATACTGACTGGATGACACGGGAAACGACTGAATGAAGCGCCA
>CM031609.1:7843441-7852053 GCA_018398815.1 Conus ventricosus | reverse complement strand
GCTGGCAGCTCTTCAGTCGGCACTACCCAGGTAGGCAGCCCGTTGTGTAAACGAGTGTTGACTGTAAAACGCTTAGAGCTTGGCCTCTAGCCGAGAATAGGCGCTATATAAGTATTCATTATTATTATTATTATTACTACCGCACCACCTTTGTCAGCTGGTTTTATGACAATGTCATCCCTCTTGCGGAGGGACTAAGAGTTTAAATTTCTGTGGTGGGTGGTTTGGAAAGTGTGGGGGGAGAATTTAAGTTTGGTAATTAGGGGGAATTTTTGATGTAGCTTAAACTCTTTTTCCCAGGGGTGGTTCTCGGTGGCAGGGGTGGGGAAAAAGTTTGTGATAAAGCTTTCGTTGCATGTTTTTACAGCGCAAATAAAATTTATTTCCCCACGTGAAAAAGGCAACTTTTTACACATGCTTAACACAAAGGGATAACTTTTAAAGATCTTTTGTTATGGTAATGGAAAGCATAAAAGACCCAAGATGAAGAAAAGATTTGGGTAAAAAACCATATGTCTGCACAAACATGATGACAGCCGACACAGAGGGGGTGGCTCATCGAAGAAGCGTGGGTTTTTTTCCCAATATGGTTTGATCGTGCTTCATTTCCGGAAAAACAGAATGAAAACCCTTTTGTTCGAAAATGTCCCCCCCTGTGTGATCTTGATTCTGAAAGAGATCGGCGTTTCATCGGATTAGTTTTTTATGGAAGAAGTTTTGAGAAATTTTCCGGTGTTTTTTTTTCAGCGATGGTTTTTTAAAGGGGTGATGTTTTATGAGGTTTTTTTTTTCGTTAAAAAAAAAAAAATGTTTGGTGAATTTATTTCACGCGGTGACGCCCTGATAGGCCTTTTTCGGTCGGCGGCTAAAGCACTTTCTCTTCGTCTGTTGTCGTTGCTGTTTTTGTCTTCTGCCTGGGTTTTTGTTGCTATTATTGTCTGTTGTTCCGTTGTTGTTTGTCTCTTCTCTTCACCCCCTTCCCCTTCTCCTCTCTCCCCCTTCTTCTCTCTCTCCTCTCTCTCTCTCTTCTCTCTCTCTCTCTTTTCGAGACTAAGTGGAACATTCCCATGGGGTGTGTGTGTTTGTGTGTTGGTGTGGTGTGCCGCGCGCGCGGGTGTGTGTGTGGTGGGTGTGTGTGTGTGGTGTGTGTGTGTGTGGTGTGCGCGTGCGTGTGTGTGTGTGTGTGTATTGTTCTGTGTGGTAAATGCGAGAGTGCGTGGCGGGGGTTGTTTTTGTGTGTGTGTGTGGTGTGTGGGGGGTGTGTGTGTGTGTGTGTGTGTGGTGTGTGTGTGTGGAATGCGAGCGGCGTGGTGTTTTTGTGTTGTGTGTGTGTTGTGTGTTGTGTTGTGTGTGTGGTGTTGTGTGGGTTGAGGTGTGTGCGGTGTAAAGGGGGTGTGCAATAGTGTGGTGTGTGCGCGGCGCGCGTGAATACAAGCCGCGACGGCATTCGTGAGGCGAAAATTTTATGAAAGCTCCACTATGTTTAAACAAGTTTACAATTTTAAAAATCCCATCCCCTACCACCCCAAAACCCCCCCCTCCCACCCTTCACTTCCTTTCTTTTTTGGTTTTGTTTGTTATTGTTTTTTTGGGGGTTTTTTTTTTCCCCCGAGAAATATATCACGGTCTACCATGGCACAAGGATGTGTGAACCTATTTTTTCTGCTTTTTTTGTCTCAGAACATCGTTGTTTTTTTGTGCCCCATCGATCTACCAGCGGGGAAAGATGAGGTCATTTTGGGGCGACATTAAAAATTTGAAGTGAGGTAGGCGGCTGTGCAGGTGTTCTCGTTTGTGGACTGAAAGAAATTTGGGGCCAACCCTCTTGGGACAGGACTCTTTCTCCCCGCAAAAAAACTTTTTCGTAAATACGATTAAAAAAAAAGTTTTTTTTTTTTGTTTTTGGCTTTGTTGTTGTTGTTGTTTGTTTGTTTTAATTTGTTTGTTTTGTTTTTGTCTTTTTTGTGTGCTTTTTTTCCCCTTTTCCATCTACACTTTTTAAAAACCCCTAAAAGTGGATTGTGCTCTAGCATCATGCATCCTTTTTTTGCCCCGCTGAAACATTTGTGGTGTTTTGGGTGTGTGTGTGTGGTGTGGGTGGGGTGTTGTGTGTGTGTGGTTATCGCATTTTTGTTTTAAACTGATATTTTGTTTTCTTTTTTCTTTTGTTCGACATCGTGCTTAACCATTGCTCTTTTGTTGTTTGTTGTTTTTGCTAATTAAATTTTCTAAGATAATTTGTTATTTTTTAGGCATAATATTTAACCTTTTAAAAATTTCTTTTTGTGTGCGCTTGTCATTATTGGCGTTATCCACAAACGTTACTTTTTCCCCTGTTTTTATTTTTGTTTTTTTTTTGTTGTTGGGGTTTTTGTTTTTTTTTTAAACCCTTTAAAAATTTTCTCTGTGTCTTTTTTGGAAAAATTTGTTTCCTCGTCGATTTGTGTCTTTTTTCCCTTACTACCCATCCCTCCCTAATTTATGTCCCAGGACTTAAATTTGGACTCTAAAAGCTATCATTTATTTAAAAGGTCCATGAAATTCTCACTCTTAAAAACAGTACCCAATCCAGTAAAGTATTTGGCATAAGGAAACAGGTTAGATCTCGCATAACGAAACCTTATTAGCTTTCCTGAATACAACATAGAACGACGCGACAGTGTCCCCCCCAAAATACTGGCCTTTGCCGTATTTCATCAATAATTGCCAAATTACCCACGCAAAACTGTCTTGAAATAATACTGTCGAATGTATCGGGTTTAAAATTTAAAAAAATCAAATACCGCCATTAATATCGGACATTTTATAGACACCCATCTTCCACATAGAATGGTATGACAATTTTGTACAAATGATGGATTGGATCTGTACAACAATTAAATTACTACTGTTGGGGACTTTAATATTTATATGTTAAACAACACCCCTTGGACGGTGCACTATCATTCTGCATCCCTCAGGTACAAACCCCAAAGAGAAAAACTAAAAAACTGCGACATTATTGATAGGGATCACTAACAACAAATCCCCAATACAATTTTATGGTACATTTTGGATTAGTGATCCCGTCCCTCTTTGCCGGGGCCTTAAAGGTCCCCAAAAACCCCACCCCAAAGGTCACACACCCTCAATACCCCCCTCTTTCAAAAAATTTAATAAGCAGAACCCCTATGCTTTAAAAATTTCCCCCTTTCCTTTTTTAAAATTTTCTCAGACGCAATGATGCACTGTCCTTTTGGTACCAAAACATTCCCCCCATAAAAAAAACACACGCGCCCTTACATCAAAAAAGGTTTTGGATCCGGATGAACCCCTGGTTAACCCAGAATTTTGCAAGAAAGGTACTCGTGCCCCAAGGCAGCAAATTTTTTTGCGAATACAAAGAGCAACAAACTTTGTTTCAAACGAAGTTAAAAAAACCAAACGAGACACTTTATCAATGATACGGATGCAAAAACCCCGCGCCAAAGTGGAGGGCAATAAACATATTCTAGCAACAAACGTACAAATTCACAAATTTAGCACCAAAATCACCCCGGACAAAAATTTAAAACCCATTTCTGTCATTATCAGATACCCTCTCAAACTTCACAGAAAAGAGCACAAAAAAATTTTTCTGCCCCCTTCCCTAATATATTTTGCAAAAAAAAAAATTGGATCCATAACTCAATTAAAATTCCCCTTCTTGGTACTGAAGTAGGGTTTTAATGGCAATTAAAAAATAAAAATCCATGGGTCCCGATAAATACCGCATTTCTTCCAAACTGCTTTTTCCTTCATTGTTGAGTCCTTTTCTCCTATAAACTTCCTTGAAATATGTTTTCCCTCAGGGGTTCAAAACGCCAAAGTAATCCCCTTCCAAAAACAAAAGATTTTTCGGGTCCAAAATAATTTAGACTTAACCTTTTTTCGATTTATCCAAAACCCCCGAAAGCCTCCAAAAAGTATTCATTTATGGAGTAACACAAAAATATTTCACCCCCCAATCTGGATTCCGATCTAATCACCCGCCACCAGCATTTTCACGATGTGTGATCATGGTTTCAAATTGAACCCAACAAAATGCGGGGTTGTCTTTTTGACTTTTAAAAAAGCGTTTGATCTTGTTGATCATTCCCTTCTTTAAGAAACCCATCGCTATTTAACCAACCCCCCAATTATTTTCCAATCATCTTTAAAATAGGATAGTAGTGGGGTTAATGGCAAAAAACCCCCACTTCAGATTGCAGACGTGGAGCCCAGGGCTCTGTCTAGGCCCCCACTATTCTGCTCTTACAATGATTTACCCTTGTCCGTATCAGATGAAAAGGTCCGACAGATTTTTTTGCTGATGACTCGTCGCTCCAAAAAGAAGGTATGATTACAGACAAAAGAAAATTTCTCGGAAAGTCTAAAAGGGTCGACTGGGGTCATTCAAATCAGTGTATAACACCCAGCCAAAACCAAAATTGATTTAGCTTCCGCCAAAAAAACCGTTGACCCCTCTTTGCCCCAAAAATTCGTTGAAGGCGCTTCCCTCGAGCAGGTAGCGAGTCGGTTTTAGGGGGTTAAAGAGATAAAGAAATTTAAAGGCAATCTCATCAAATACGTTGCAAGGTAGTCTCAAAAATCTCATTAAAGCGCTACGTAACAGAATGGCTTAAAATTTTCTTAATGCAACCCCTAATGTCAGTACAATTACGCCTAAAAGGTGTGGGGCGGCGTAGGACGTCCCCAAAAAAAGGGCTGAATTCTCTCCCTAGAGTGCAGCAAAGCTACCCCATCGGTACTTAAAACAGAAATAAAAAAAAAAAAGCGTGAACATCTTCCTCTGATAACAATTGGAATTAACCCAAAGGCATCATTTTGTTTACAAAACTGACAGAACTATGGGGCCTGTTTTAAACAAGCCCTTTTTTCGAGATCGAAAAAGTTTTTTTTGGCCCGACGAAATTCCCTTTTTCCCCACCCACGCATTGTCTAAAAAAACAAATAGCTTTTTTGGACCATATGTCTGGAACTCACTTCCCCGAATCACAAAACAGAAAACTTTAAAACTTTTCAAGGAACATTTATAAAATTTTTTTTTCCCGTAGTTAAATTTTCGATTACAAGATTGCGCCCCTTCGCTAGTTTTGTGAAACCCTACTTTGAATAAGTCGTTAACTAAAACCTCTCCCCTAAAAAAACCCCTTTCCCCCCTCCCACTTGTTACCATCCTTTTTTTCCCCCCCCCTACCCACCATTCTCTCTTCCCCACCCCCCCTTGACCCCTTCTGTGTAGTTTTTGTTTGTTTGTTGCTTGAAGTTTCCTTTTGTTACCCCCCCCATCTCATTAGTGCTTTTATGAGTAGTTTTGCTTATATTGTAGAATTAGATTATCATGTTTCTTTTTGTTGAATTGTCTGTATGAAGGGTATTGCTGAAAAAAAATTTCATGAAAGGACAGATTATAAAACTGGCTTTTGGCCTAAAATCTTCATCTTGGGTATTAAAGATCAATCAATCAATCTCTCTCTCTCTCTCTCTCTCTCTCTCTCTCTCTCTCTCTCTCTCTCTCTCGGCAGTGCGGTTTGAAGCCCCTCCGTTGGAAACCATGAAACGAACAAACACAAAACAAGCACAACAAAATAAAAGCGTTCGCTTTCATATGAGCTCTTCGCCGTTTGTGAAAACTGAAAATGCCTACCGCCGTCGTGTGTTTGCGCGCGCGCGCGCGCGCGCGCGCGCGCGTGTGTGTGTGTGTGTGTGTGTGTGTGTGTGTGTGTGTGCGTGGGTGCGTGCGTGTATACGCCGCGTGGGTGCATGGCCTCGCGAATATGTTGCACGCGTGTGCATGGAATCCATAACTTCGCTTCTCATGTCCGGACCGAATCAGATATCCCGTCTTGGCGACAAACGGGTGAAAAATGAGAGTTTGAGGAAAATGGGTGGGGTAGGGGAGGGGGGAGAGGTGTTGGTGGTGGGTGGATGGTGTGGTCCAAAGGTAAAGGGAGAGAAGTGTTGGTGGTGGGTGGATGGTGCTGTGGTCCAAAGGTAAAGGGAGAGAACTCCAGCGTCTCAAGTTCTCCTGGCGCCAAGAAACAACTTAATAGAGGTGACGAGACAGTCGACAGAAATAAACGACCCGAAGGTGCCAATGGGACCCAGAGAGATGGAGCTGACGACAGTGTTTCCCTGGGTCCTATTTGACACCTCCGGGTGTATCCTTTTCTTTCTTTCTTTTTTCTTTTTTTAATTCTTCATCTGATAGAGGTTAGGAGACAATCGATAGAAACAAAGCTCAACCAGAATCGTCAAGAGGGGTGCTGGATGGCTTTCGCCTTGCCGGGAGAAACGGAGGAACAAGAAAGACGGAGACGCGGTGGAGGGAGGAGAGGTGGGGGGGGGGGGGGGGGGGGGGGGGGGGGGGGGGGGGGGGGGGGGGGGGGGATGAACTGGATGTTGGTGGGGCCGAGGTTCATAGCTCTGTGTATGTGGTCTGTGTATGCGTGTGTGTGGTGTGTGCGTGTGCGTGCGTGCGTGCGTGCTGTGTGTGTGTGCGTGTGTGTGTGTGTGTGTGTGTGTGTGTGTGTGTGTGTGTGTGTGTGTGTGTGTGGACCTACTCATGAATAAATGAAAGCCACTCTCTGTGTCTGTCTTTCTGTCTGTGTCTGTATCTCAGTCTCTCTTTCTTCTCTCTCTCTCTCTCTCTCTCTCTTCTCTCTCTCTCTCTCTTGTGTGTGTGTGTGTGTGTGTGTGTGTGTGTGTGTGTGTGTGTGTGTGTGTGAATCTTTCGGTTCTGTAAACAACAACAACAGGGGTAAAGCATTTTGGGGAGTTACCCATTGAGAGAATTCGCTAACATTGAATTTGGCCGCCCGACACATTTGTGTCACTCCAAAGAGACAAAAACAAAACAAGCAAACAGCGCACGCACGCACGCACGCACGCACGCACACCACACACACACACACACACACACACACACACACACACACACACACACACACACACACACAGAATATTTGACAATATAATAGTCTCCCAGTCAGCTTCTTTCACTTTTAAAATTCAGTACTCTTCGATCCAACGAAGATGAGTGAAAGAAATCTTGGTTTGATTTTTCGCCATTATTATTATCGTAAGTAGTAGTAGTAGTAGTAGTAGTAAGCTTAGTAGTAGTAGTAGCAGTAGTAGTAGTAGTAGCAGTAGTAGTAGCAGTAGTAGTAGTAGTTGTTGTTGTTGTTGTAGTGGTAGTAGTATAGTAGTAGTAGTAGTAGTAGCAGCAGCAGCAGCAGCAGCAGCAGTAGTAGTAGTAGTCATAGTTAATAGTAACGTTGTTTCACAGAATAATCATTCTCCATCTCAGCTTCATGTAGATCGGGAAACAGAAGCACGCCGACGGACCAAAACGCTGCCGGGTTCGTTCACGAAAAAGAAAAAAAAAAACAAGATGCAAAACATATAAACGTACTCCCAGTTTATCCCGAATACGAGTGAGATATTCCATAAAGAGGAAAAACCGTCTAGGACTGGTGTAACCGTTAGTAATGGCTATTCTGGTAAATATCGGCCATCGTCTAAGACCTATAATGAACATACCTACAAATTTTCAGAATATCGGCCGTGTACTTTCTGAGATATTCCATAAAGAAGAAAAACCGTTACAGGCCGTTACAGCCGTTAGTAACGGCATATAACGGTAAACTAAAACATTGGGCATCATCCGTGACCCCTAATGAACATACATGCTAATTTTCCCCAAAGATCGGCCAAGTACATTCTGAGATATTATATAAAAAGAAAAAATTGTTACAGCGGTTAGTAACGGTATAACGGTAAACTAAAACATCGGGCATCATCCGTAACCCATAGTGAACATACTTGCTAATGTTCACAAAGATCAGCCAAGTACTTTCTGAGATATTCCATAAAGAAAAACAACCGTTACAGGCCGTTACAGCCGTTAGTAACGGCTATAACAGTAAACTAAAACATCGAGCATTATTCGTGACCAATAACGAACATACCTGCTAATGTTAACAAAGATCAGCCAAGTACTTTCTGAGATATTCCATGAAGAAGAAAAAGCGTTACAGGCCGTTACAGCCGTTAGTAACGGTATATATGGTAAACTAAAACATCGGCCATCATCCGTGACCCATAATGTACATACCTACAAATTTTCAGAAAGATTGGCCAAGTACTTTTTGAGATATTCCATAAAGAAGAAAAGCCGTTACAGTCTGTTACAGCCGTTAGTAACGGCTGTAACGGGGTAAACTAAAACATCGGGTATCATCCGTGACCCATAATGAACATACCTGCTAATTTTCACAAAGATCAGCCAAGTACTTTCTGAGATATTCCATGGAGAAGAAAAACCGTTACAGGCCGTTACAGCCGTTAGTAACGGCTGTAACGGTAAACTAAAACATCGGGCATCATCCTTGACCCATAGTGAACATACCTACAATTTTTCAGAAAGATCGGCCCAGTAGTTTTGTCTGGAGCGAGTGGGACACATTTTGACCACACACACACACACACACACACACACACACAGCAGTTCTTCGTTCCCATTCTAAAGTACTCCTGTTCTTTAACAACTGGGAGTACAAAAAGATCACTGTGCAGCGAATTTCAGAACC
>CM031609.1:7810941-7838441 GCA_018398815.1 Conus ventricosus | reverse complement strand
TGCTGCCAGCTGGTTGTTTCGGAGGACAGTACTTCTCTGGGTCCCACTCGTATCTTCGGGTGTTTCGTTGTCTTTGTTTGTTTGTTTGTTTGTTTGTTTCTTGTCTCAAACCATCCACTGAGACTGTTGATAATTACATTTTCATGTCTCTACAGACGCTCTCTCTCTCTCTCTCTCTCTCTCTCTCTCTCTCTCTCTCTCTCTCTGATATGTACATATCATAAAGTCTACAGATTGGTTAACTGGGTGATAACTTCCCTTTCTCCTGACGGACTGAGGGAAGGGGTAAGTAGGTTAGGGAGAGATTGTCTGCATGAGAGGAATTGTATGTCGTGGTAAACCAAGTGAAAACCTATCTGTCTGTCAGTCTGTCTGTCTCCTCCTCCTTCTCTTCCTTTTTCTGTCCTTCCCGTCTCTTTTCTTCAAATATATCCCGAGCACCAGCCGACTGTATTCTTATCTCAATACAACTGGTTTTGCATTCAGCCTATTTCGCTACTGCAGTCGGCTGTGTCAAATCGAGCGAAGAAAGGGGGAGAATGGCCACTCGATGATTCACGGCGGCCTGTCGGTCTGAATGCTCCTTGGACAGCATAAAGCAGCGACAAACTGACTGCTTGGACCTGAAAGGCCTGGCGCGTGAATGAGTAAAAAACACGTCAACAGATCATCGCCCTTCAGTTGTTTGTCTGCCTCGTTCTAAAGGATAGGATGGTGGAAGAGGGGGTTTGGTGTGTGTGAGTGTGTGTGTGTGTGTGTGTGGTGTGTGTGTGTGTGTGTGTGTGTGTGTGTGTGTGTGTGTGTGTGTGCGTGTGTGTGTGTGTGTGTGTGTGTGTGTGTGTGTGGAGTGTGGCGGTCGACGGGGAGGGCGGAGAATGGGTTATAACAGCCAAAAACAAACAAACAAACGAAATTAGTTTTATCATCTTCAGACAGTGGCATCATGTATTCTTGGTGTTATGAATAACTGGAATGACGTCCGGCACAGTTGCGTTGTGTTTGTTGTTCGTATGTTAATATCACTGCTATCGCATCTTTCTTTCATTATTATTTTCCCCTTCATCTTCACCTTCCTTCCCTCTTCTTTCCTCATTCGTTCATTTGTTCGTGTTTTGTTTGTTTCTTTTCTAACTTTTTTTTTCAATCTTCTACTTTTCATAACAGCTATTAAGCTCACGCCCATCTCACGTTATTTTGTCGGTTCGGTCTACTTCTGCTTCCTCAAAAGACCTGCGTGTGAAGAATAAGGGATTCGAGCCCTGGTTCTGCGACGTTGAATTGTCATCAGCACCCGCCTGACTGTGTGGTCAAATGTACGCCTTCGCCACCACCACCACCCCCTACCCCACCCTCTTCTCCTCTCTCCTCCCTCCCTCCCCTCCCTTTCCTCCCCCGCACCCCCGCCCAAGATTTGGAGTCAAAGGAATAACCAATTTATGCTAAATATCCACAAGCAATGCAATCAAAAGGAACACGTGTCGCACTGGACGGTATTCACGGAAACGTGATGGCGTATTTGAACGAGTTCAGTCAAACAGACCCGTGTTGATTATGGGCCGTCCGGTACGCCAACTTCTCACCAAAAGAAGTTGTAAAAAGGTCAGTAAAAAGGTTCTGCGAGTGTCGGCCCATACACACCCAGTTCACTAATGTCGGCTGCCGCTACCGAACAAGGGCAGTACAAAACCATTCTGCGGCGCCACTTCAGAAAGAACAAGTTCGCTCATGAAATTCTAAGGGGGCGAAAATGTTGGCGTGTATGTCTTCTACTTTAATAAAGGCGACAACGAGCAAACCGCTGGGCCAAGTTTACGCTACGCGCGCGCCATCTGAAAGAAATCTGACTCGGCTGATCCTGTTTTGCAATCAAAAGGAAGAGGATTAAAAAATAAAAAAATAAAAAAAGAAGAAGAAGAAAGAAAGGAAAAGAAGGGGTGGGGTGGGGTGGGGGAAGAACAAAAGAAAGGAAAGATAACCCCCGTGTGAACGGCTTCAGGGCGGGAGTCATTCAAAGAGGACCAAGGAGAGATTTGTGATCGGAGCGTGTGTATTTTACAGACACCGTTAATCGAAGCGTGTGTGTTTCACAGGTTGGTGATCGAAGCGTGTGTATTTCACAAATAACCAGGCTGGTGACTATGTAGGGGACGAGGGGAGGGGGACAGGGGATACACATCGCTCTGACTGGGCCCCTGCAGTGACAGTGACGCACAAGATACGCTGATGGTACGACGGATTTGTTTTTCTGTCCTACAGGTCAGACATTGTGTCACTGACTGGGTCTCATAAAAGTGGGCCAGTCACTGCTTTGCCACTTTACAGCCAAGAACTAAAACGAGTTAATTACATTTTGACATTTCATTACAGCCCAGTTCACTCCGAAGATTCCCTCTCTGTGGGCTGCCAATACGCAGGGAAGACAACCCTCTCTCTCTCTCTCTCTCTCTCTCTCTCTCTCCTCTCTCTCTCTCTCTCTCTCTCTCACACACACACACACACACACGCTCACACACACACACACGCACACACACACACACACACACACGCACGCACGCACGCACGCACGCACGCACGCACGCACGCACGCACACACACACACACACACACACGCACGCACGCACGCACGCACGCATGCACGCACGCACACGCACGCACGCACGCAAAGCCGTGTTGAATACGTACATCACTCCTATCGATATTTCGCTCCCAGATTTAAAAAAAGGTGAAAATTTCCAGTAAAAACCGCAACGGTACTACATAAAAATCTTAAAGGCCACACGGCAAGCCGTTACAGACATACGGGCAGCTCATGTCCACTCTGGTCAGTTTTACAGACTTTTACCGTTTATGTCATACGTTGGAGGAAGAGGGAGGGGAGTGTAAAAAAAAAAAGACCTTCTGAAATAAAGGTGAATGGGTGAAGAATATACTAAGAAAAAAAAAAGGAAAGACTAGAAACCAAAGGACGACAGTGATGTTTGAAAAAAAAAAGCGGGGAGGAAAGAGAAGCAGTGGTGGGCAGGCCAAACAAGGGGACGGGATAGGTTCCGTGGTAAAGAACCCCCAGAGCCCCTTCCCCCCTCCCTACCCCCCACCCTACTGCCCCTCCCACGTCCCTTGGGGTTTTGGGACACCGGTCACGCCCACCACACTGACTAGAAACGGATCATTTTGGGCTCTGTGTGCGAAAATCAGCCCAATTGATTGTGTGGTATCGGCCGAAAATGAAAATCATGCTGAATAATCTGTTATGAAAACACAAAAATGTTGGAAGAGGAGAGATACAGCCTCGCCCCTAACCGTCCCACCCATAACCTAACCCCACTTTTAGAAAATTTTGGAAGAGGACAACCGCTCCTCCTCCCCCCTCCCTTTTTTATTATATTTTTTTTTAAATTACAAAATAGGCGTGTTTGCTTTAGTTTTATGCTTGCTCACGTTCTTCCCCCTTCCCCCACTGAGTGAGAACCTCAGGTCTCCATTTGAACCCCCGTCCTCTCTTAGAACTGTTTATCCTGTGGGAGGAGGGTGAGGGGAGGAGACACCTGGGGTCCGATTCATGGATCGGGACTATTCTAGTCCCAGACAATGACGAAGTATGAGACTTCATAGTCCAAGACTGAGGCAAGTCCGGGCCCACGAGAAGTAACCTATTCATAGACTCAGACTTTGCCTTGGACAATGAAGTCTGGACTTCGTGTGCTCGGTCTCAGACTACAGAGGTCAAGCTATTTTTAACTGGGGGTTTCCTGGGAAAGTTGTTTCGTTTCACAGAAAATGCGTTTCTTTTTTTCCACTGCGCATGCCAGATAGCACAGAAGTATTCATTTCCGCTTCCGTTGATCAACTTTGCATCAACCTTTTCAAAGCGACAATGGAACCTGCTAGTGCAAAAAGGGTAAAGAAACCGAATTTCAAGGATGAAGAGACTGAAGCGATGCTGGAGGAAATGCAAACGGAGGCAGTTTGCCTTTTGTCTTCCTTCCAGAACGCTGTGACCGTGAAGAAAAAGCAAGAGATTTGGGACAGAATAACCGATAGAGTGAACGCCGTAGAGAAGAGAGAGAGAGAGAGAGAGAGAGAGAGAGAGAGAGAGAGAGAGAGAGCAGGCAAAATATAGACAGACTGACTGACAGAAAAGAGAGAGAGAGAGAGAGAGAGAGAGAGAGGAGAGAGAGAAGAGAGAGAGAGAGAGAGAGATCTTACTGAACGGTGCCTGATTACACACACACACACACACACACACACACACACACACACACACACACACCAGACACACACACACACACACACACACACACACACACACACACACACACACACACACCAGACACACACACACACACACCCACACCACACACACACACACACACACACCAGACACACACACACACACACACACACACACACACACACACACACACCAGACACACACACACACACACACACACACACACACACACACACACACACACACACACACACACCCTCGCGCGCGGGATCGCGCTTACACACACACATACGCGCGCGCGCACGCACGCACGTACGCACGCACGCACGCACGCACGCACGCACGCACGCACACACACACACACACACACACACACACACACACACACACACACACACACCCCGCGCTCGCACGAACGCAATCACAAATACAAACATGCTCGCGCACACACTCATACACACAAATGTGCGTGCGCTCGCGCTGCGAGCATGCAGGCAGACAAACAGATACACACACTCACACACACGCGCGCACGCACACGGAAATACCGCGCCCACTCCCACAGAGGAAGGCAAGGAAGGACGCACACAGCACACGCACATATACATGCACAAGCGTGCGCGTGCTCGCGTTTACACACTCGAACATACACGCGAGCGCACACGCACACACACACACGCACATGCATTTATTCGTTCGGTCTGTCTGTCAGTCATTCGTTCAGTCGATCAGTCGGCCGTTCATTCGTTCATTCTTTAATCGGTCAGTCGGTCGATCAGACATTCATTTGGTTAGTCGGACAGTCGATTTTCATTCATCCATTCGATCAGTCGATCATTCAGTCATTTATTCGTTCAGTCGGTCATTCGTTCGTATGTTCATTCATTCATTCGTCCAGTCGGTCGTCAAGTCATTCTCGCTCGCTCGCGCGTGCACACACACACACACACACACACACACACACACACACACACACACACACACACACACTCTCTCTCTCTCTCCTCTCTCTCTCTCTCTCTCTCTCACTTCACACTCACACTCACTCACACAAGCGGGGGCGCGCGTGTGTGTGTGTATGTGTGTGTGTGTGTGTGAGAGAGAGATGAGAGAGGAGAGAGAGAGAGAGAGAGAGAGAGAGAGAGGAAGAAGAGAGAGAGAGAATAGTGTAAGACAGGTTGAGGGAAGTAAAAAGTGTGTGTGTGTGTGTGTGTGTGTGGTTGGTGAGGAAGAGAGGGAGGCAGGAGGCTTACCTGCACATTGATGGAGTGGAAGTTTTTCCGGTTCACAAATTCATGTTCCTGCTCGCTGGGTGCCTGGATGGGAACATGTGTCCCGTCGAAACACGTGAAAGTGTTCGGAAATCTCTGCATGTTGAAAAACTTGACTTTGAGAGATTCGCCTCCCGCTGTGTCGGCATTCGGATATAGTTGTGCCTCAACCGAAGAAGGGCTTCTGTGACACGAGTGATGGTTCTGCTGACGGTAGCCTGGCTCACTCCAATCAAGTCACCGACTGCATATTGAAACATTCCAGTGCGTAGTACCGAAATGTTATAAGTACTTGCAAAAGAGGGGTAAGCGCACCCTTTCGATCAATGTCAAATTCCAGCGATTCTTCTATCTCATCTGTAAGTTGGAGAATATCTTGTTGGTAAAAGCGAAACTTCTGGTACACTTTTTGCGTCACTGAACACCTCAAAAGGGTGTGTTCTATCTCTGAAAATGCGATATCGTCGAATGTTAAGACGATTTCTCCGCTGCATTCGTCGGTATCCGATGATCGCCGCCATTTTTGTTTTGGCATTTAGACCCAGACTACGCTCGCTACGCCTGCTAGATCGCGGGTGTCAATTTCACCCGTTTAGTCCCTTGTTTAGTCCCAGACTTCGCATAGTCGGGCTCCATGAATAGCTTACAACGCGTTTTAGTCCGAGACAACTGAAATAGTCTCGGACTTCCGTCAAAGTCCCGATCCATGAATCGGACCCCAAGAGAGTGACGGAAACACGACACCATTAGGACAGAACATCCAAAGGGAAGGGAGATAATTAGTACTGAAAAAGCCCTGGGGGTCCTAAACGACTTGCTTTGATGTACACCTTTCCGATTATAAACTTACTGATAGTATTCTATGTGAAATAAAAGAAAGCAAGTGGAAATCTGGCTTGATCGAGTTTTTGAAGAAGACGTTTAATGCTGGCCTAACAAATAGATAGGCTGGAAGTGCACTGATAAACAAAACGAAATGGAGTAAGAGGACAGGAAGGAAAAAAGTGGGGTGTGTGTGGGGGGGGGGGGGGGGGGGGGGGGGGGGGGGTTGGGGGGGGTGTTGGTGTTTTTGGGGGGGCGTTTGGTTAAAACAGCTTGCAGGGTAATTGGAGGAAAAATGGCATGTTTCCCGCGCGTCGCTGTTTCATGCATCGATGTTCTCTTCTCTCCTACCCTCTCTCCTCTCTCACTCTCTCTCTCTCTCCCCCCCCCCCCCCCCCTCTCTCCTCTCTCTCTCTTCTCTGTTGTGTGTGTGTGGGGGTGTGTGTGTGTGGGGTGTTGGCGATGCATACGATTGTTCTCTCTTCTCTCTCTCTCTCTCTCTCCCCTCTCTTCTCTCTCTCTCTTCTCTTCTCTCTTTCTCTGTGTGTGTGTGTGTGTGTGTTTTGTGTTTGGGGTGTGTGTGAGCGATGAGTGTGTGTGCGTGCATACGTGGCACGCGCGCGCGCGCGGGGGCGTGTGTGTGTGTGTGTGTGTGTGTGAGAGAGAGAGAGAGAGAGAGAGAGAGAGAGAGAGAGAGAGAGAGGTTTAACATGGAATCGTGTTCGGGTTTGTCTTCGCCTCTGCCTAAAAGCGATGTTTCAGATGAAATGCAACGTCACACGCCTCCTCCGTTGATCAGACGTAGTGAGTGCGTTGTTGTGTGGAAGATTATTGGTTCGTGTCGGCTTCTTTCACTGGCGGATTGATCAGGAAAGGCTGTCCGGGACTCTGTCAACCTCGTCCCTTCGCCCGCACGCTCACACCCTCGCACGTCTGATATCCCCTGTTTCTCTGCTAGAGACATGTGATTAAGGGACTGTCTAAAAAAATCATTTAAAAAATGATAAACGAGCGCTCATCTGGGGTGTGTGTGTGTTGTGTGTGTGTGTGTGTGTGTGTGTGTGTGTGTGTTGTGTGTTGCGTGCGTGCGTGCGTGCGTGCGTGCGTGCGTGCGTGCGTGCGTGTGTGTGTGTGTGTGTGTGTGTGTGGTGTGTGTGTGTGTGACACAGCGAGAGAGAGAGAGAGAGAGAGAGAGAGAGAGAGAGATTCGTCGCAATGGCGATGTTGGTTCGGAAAGAACCAAGTTTGCTTTGCCCAGCTTACCGGGCCTGCAAGTGTTTTTCACAGTTCTCAGTGGATATTGTTGTTTTTTCAAGTGTGCGCGAAGTGGGCTTACCGTGTGAAACGGTTGAAATCCCGCCCCCCCCCCCCCCCCCCCCCCCCCCCCCCCCCCCCCCCCCCCCCCCCCCCCCCCCCCCCCCCCCCCCCCCCCCCCCGTTGTTTTTCTACTCAGTTCTGGCTATTGACTGTTTTCGCGTGGTTTTCAAAACCTGTCATTCACTTTCGCACTTGAAAAGAATAGTGTCTCTGGGAATGTTGCCATATAAAAATGTAATTGGCTGCACACGTTGTGGGGCTTGTTTTGTAGCATCGGTTGTGCTAGTTCAGTGGAACAGTTACGGTGAGAGTAACAAAAAACCGTTATGAAATAAAGAATCGTCGTCTTGTTGTTATTGTTACTGTCATTGCTCACCAGGGGGCAGTCTTAAGTCTAAGGCTGCTGGGCAGTTCGGTGTCTTGGTCTTGTTTCGTGGTGGTGAAACACGGTGTGTGTTTTCAAGGAGGAACCGTTCGATTTGGTACGAATCGGACTTAAGGGCCGATCCGGAATTTGTGTTGTTCCGAGTGACCTGGTTAACTCCCCCCCCCCCCCCCCCCCGTGTGTGTGCATAAAGAACAGAATTGACTTCAGTCACACTCGGTGGAAAGCGTGAATGTGATCTGTGAGCGAGTCCATTAAATCTGGTATGGATCCGTTGTGCGGATCTGGAATATACGGCCGGACACAGAATCCTTTCAGCAAGATAACGCAAAAATCAATGAACTGATTTTAACGGAACTTCATGGAGAAATGTAATTTGACCCAAAGTTATTTTTTATACAGACCCGGATGGAAAAAAATGGATCCAGGTTCCTTGCGAATAAGATGGAGTCCGGTGTGTGAGGAGTCCGCCTGAAAAGACATATTTGATGCTACAGTAGTCTAGTTAAAGGCTGCCACAGTAGTGTAGTTAAAGGCTGCTACAGTAGTCTAGTTAAAGGCTGCCACAGTAGTGTAGTTAAAGGCTGCCACAGTAGTGTAGTTAAAGGCTGCCACAGTAGTGTAGTTAAAGGCTGCCACAGTAGTGTAGTTAAAGGCTGCTACAGTAGTGTAGTTAAAGGCTGCCACAGTAGTGTAGTTAAAGGCTGCTACAGTAGTGTAGTTAAAGGCTGCCACAGTAGTGTAGTTAAAGGCTGCTACAGTAGTGTAGTTAAAGGCTGCCACAGTAGTGTAGTTAAAGGCTGCCACAGTAGTGTAGTTAAAGGCTGCTACAGTAGTGTAGTTAAAGGCTGCCACAGTAGTGTAGTTAAAGGCTGCCACAGTAGTGTAGTTAAAGGCTGCCACAGTAGTGTAGTTAAAGGCTGCCACAGTAGTGTAGTTAAAGGCTGCCACAGTAGTGTAGTTAAAGGCTGCCACAGTAGTGTAGTTAAAGGCTGCCACAGTAGTGTAGTTAAAGGCTGCCACAGTAGTGTAGTTAAAGGCTGCCACAGTAGTGTAGTTAAAGGCTGCCACAGTAGTGTAGTTAAAGGCTGCCACAGTAGTGTAGTTAAAGGCTGCCACAGTAGTGTAGTTAAAGGCTGCCACAGTAGTGTAGTTAAAGGCTGCCACAGTAGTGTAGTTAAAGGCTGCCACAGTAGTGTAGTTAAAGGCTGCCACAGTAGTGTAGTTAAAGGCTGCCACAGTAGTGTAGTTAAAGGCTGCCACAGTAGTGTAGTTAAAGGCTGCCACAGTAGTGTAGTTAAAGGCTGCCACAGTAGTGTAGTTAAAGGCTGCCACAGTAGTGTAGTTAAAGGCTGCCACAGTAGTGTAGTTAAAGGCTGCCACAGTAGTGTAGTTAAAGGCTGCCACAGTAGTGTAGTTAAAGGCTGCCACAGTAGTGTACTGATTAAAGGCTGCCACAGTAGTGTAGTTAAAGGCTGCCACAGTAGTGTAGTTAAAGGCTGCTACAGTAGTGTAGTTAAAGGCGCGTCACGTGCAAAGAACGTTTCAGAGGAAGGGTTGCTTTCAGACGACCGAATTTGAAATGGACAGAACAGAACAGCAGCCTTTTAACGTCAGGGGAGAATTCCTGTCCCTGGGGCACCTCAAAATACGGAACAGACTTCTCTGCTCTTTAAGAAAAAGTCGTTTAACGTGGGTACTGATACTGAAGTCCGTGAAAGAGAGTAAGACATATCTGTGATCCTTCGTAAAGAGAGGAAGACATATCTGTGATCCTTCGTAAAGAGAGGAAGACATATCTGTGATCCTTCGTAAAGAGAGGAAGACATATCTGTGATCCTTCGTAAAGAGAGGAAGACGTATCTGTGTTCCTTCGTAATATTAGCAAGGTCAGTATGAAACCAACACTTTTTCTGTTTTGAAGTCGGTGTCAAAGTAAATGAACAGTGAGGTAGCAGAGAGAGGTGGTGGTGGTGAATAAATTGTGCAACAAGAGTTGGAGTCAATTTGCTTTTTTTAATTTTAAATTTTTTTTTATTCATTTATTTTTTTATACTAGTGACGACTGGACTGAACGTGATGGAAGCTGTTCTCTGCATGTCCGTCAGAGAAGTTAACAGTCAAAGCGTTGGAGCCCTCGGCTCAGGAGCTGACGTTTGTGAGTTCGAATGCAGGAGGTCTAACTTCTATGTCTTGGAAACACTTCCAGTCCAACCGTCAGTAAGAATGGCTACTTGAGTCACTCCAGGGAAGGTGAAATGGCGGAAGGAGAGGGCTGGATTCTGCCTACAGCTCACCGCCCTGACGGCCATCAGTCTACAGGACCGTGCACGTGACCTTCACCTTTAAAGCAGAACAACGCGTGGCGAGTGTGTCGACCTGCCGTGACAGGATTCTGTACCAAAGCACGCCGATGTCAGATACCATCTGTACCAGCAATGCTTCGCCGGCTACGACATTGGAGACTCCGGATGACCATACATGTCTGATGACCAGTTGACACTGGACAAGGAAACAAGCGCTGGTATCATTTGCCTTTTCCGCCATTAAATCCTAACCGATCTCGCCGTCAAATTTAACACACCGGTACTACAAAAATGAAAAAAAAAGGAAAAAACCCTCCCCAAACACATGTACATTGAGTTATGTGAATGGAAAATAAGCGCAAAACTGAAAACGTACTGGAAATCGGACGTACTTGATTTACAAACCCAACAGCGTTGTTCATATGCAACATGATTTTAGTTGCTTTTAGCGAGTGCTGTAAACTGAAAAAATCGTCTTGGCGACATCTTCCAAGAGACGCTCTCTCTCCTTCCCTCCCTGCCACCCTATATCTGTGTGTGTGTGTGTGTGTGTGTGTGTGTGTGTGTGTGTGTGTGTGTGTGTGTGTTCGGGGAGGCGAGGGAACGGGAAATTGGCCGTATTTTATTTAATTAAAAAAACATCGTTCCTTCTGTCTTCATTAGTCGGCTAGAAGCTCCGGGGTTCATCACTGGTGAGAATTTTAGGCATGAGACTGTTTATAATCCCACCATGAAGGCAGCCACACTCCGTCCTTGGAGATGACCCCAGTGTCCACGTGTTTCATTTTGGAGTCAGATATCCACCCGGCACTCTTTTTCAGAAAAGTGAAATGCAGCTTAACGTGAAGAGCGTGCAAAATTTGGTTTGGCGCGCATTCACGGCGGCACCAGCACCCCCCCTCCCCTCCTCCTTCGCCCATCCACCACACCACCCAAGAGAAAAAAACAAACAAACTTATTAATTTCAAGGTGTGCCAGGCGGCAGTCTCAAAGAGACATGCCCTCGTCGCGATGTTACAGGTCATCTCAGTGCAAAACGTCACCCATAACATTCTGTGCCGGGCGTTACGGTACAAATTGTCACCCCGGTACTAAACGCTACTCCGGGTGACTTTCTTTACCGACATGGCGATACAGATTGTCACACCTGTAGTTGTGTGACATTTTGCATCGGCAGATCAGGTGTTCATGTCCAGTGTGGAACAAAAATTGCGGAACAGATTGTCGTGCGTGACATTTTGCACCGGCAGATCACGTATTCACGTCCAGTTTGGAACAAACTGTCGCCATACGTGAGCTAACTGCATGGTTTGGAGCTGGATCTGACCAGTGATATTCTGCATTACAATGACGTTCTGTAACGCAGTGATGTTATGTATGGCCACGTCGGAAGAAACTATCTCCGTGTGACGTTTTGCGCCGCAACGGCCCCGAACTGGGCTACAACAACCTGGGCGGCTTTTGCATAGTCACCAGTCTGCGGATCGATCCCACGGGTAGTTTATCGCTGGGGCTGTCCTTGACAGTGGTTTTACTGCCGTATGCATATCCAAGTTGCAAAGTTTTTTTCTGTTTTTTGTTTTTTTGTTTTTGTCTTTTCCTCTTTTTCCCCCACCGTTTTCGTCCCATCTTTCCATCGCTCCCTTCCCTCTATTGTTGTGGTTGCCGTTGAAAGCGGTTTATTGCTTTTTTTTAATTTATTTATTTTCTTTAGCCATAGCCCCTCAAACCTGTCTTCAGCCTAAACTTCCCTCACACCCTTCTTTCTCCGTTTAGTGTTATGCTTTCTCCCTCCTCCATCCCCTCCCTCTGTGTGTGTGTGTGTGTGTGTGTGTGTGTTTCTTTTACTTTAACGAATTTATTCCGGAAACAATGACACCATACCAACTTGTAAAGAAGCATTCCCCGGTAAAGGCATCCAGTCATGGTTGAAATCAAGCTTTTTTTTCTTTTCTTTTTTTAACGCACTGCCTTTTAAAATGTAGGAAGAAATAAAAGTTCTCATTGTGACCGTAAAGGGTTAAAGATATCGCTGTGGCTAATGTTGATGTTGCAACAGTTTCTGATAATGTTTTGTTCAACAAAGGATGCATTTGTGAGCATGTTTTCTTTGAGGGATTTATTGTATTGTAGCTCAATAATTGCTTTAGGTTGTGCATTAAACGTTTAGCCGTTTGGATGAGGTTGGAAGGGGGGATGGTGTGTGTGTGTGTGTGTGTGTGGACACGACGTGAAGGGTATGGTTGAACAGGCTTCAAATTGGGGCGCGATTTTTTGTTAAAGTTTTTTCGTCTTCAGAAACAAACGTGTGCATGAATGTGTGTGTGTGGGTATTACATACAAATGTGTGTGTGTGTGTGTGTGTGTGTGTGTGGTGTGTGTGTGTGTGTGTGTGTGTGTGCGCGCGCACGCGTGTGAGAGACAAAGAAAAAGCAGCTTTTGCCTTAATATGCTGTATAAAGTTAAACATCATTTGTGAATACCACAGATTGAAACGGACCGAAGAAATGGTAAAACGGGAAAGACGGTGTAAGAAATGTTGTGAATTGTAACATCTTTTCAATGTATTATGCATCTGGTTCCCAGTTGGTTCGGCAGTCTCTGGTCATGATTACGAGAATTGGTCATCATAATGAGAATACGTGGACAAGACTGTACGCTCCCTCTCCCCTTTCCCCTCCAAAACGGTCTTTTTCTGGTTACTATTATCCAGGTTCCGTTTAGGATGAAGATCAATGCCATGACAATGCAAATATTATGCTGTCCTTCATCCATGGTGGGGTTGTTTGTAGAAGCTCAGTCGAATATTAAAAACAGCAGACTGAGAGCGCATGTAAGTACTCTAGCAGTAGAGTAAGAGTATGTTTGGAAAAAAAATTACCGCTAGCTTTGAAAAGGCGCTCAGACTCGTTGTGAACGAATGCAAAGATGCTTGGTTTGAAGTTTATTTTACGAGTTCCTTCAAGAGCGATTTACTGCACTCAAGGTGGGGTCGCCAAGCACATAATTCTGGACAGGGTAGAAAATTGTCAGTCACTCTGAGGCTGTGTTCAGAGAAGACCTGAGGCTGCGTTCAGAAGACCTGAGGCTGCGTTCAGAAGACCTGAGGCTGCGTTCAGAAGACCAGCGATCGCCGCACTGCATGTGCAGCAGCGTTGAACACAGAACCGACCTAAGTCACGTGACTGTACTTGATTAAGAGATTGTCATTATAACTTTGATAGGTTGACAGATTGTCATGACATTATAGATGACTGTTGACAGATCGACATTATTTGATTGGTTTACAGATTGCCAAGAACTCTACCGTGATTGGCTGACAGATTGCTAAATTCGATTGCCTTTGGTTGCCTGAGTTCTTCCTGTTGTATAGCCCTCTTTTTCATGATCATTTCCTTTGTTCCTGTCCAAATCCCTTTCCCCCATAAATGTTTGTGAAGGAAACTATTTTGATGATTGGGGGGGGGGGGGGGGGGGTTACTGGCCAGCACGTATTTATCCTGCGGTAGTCATTTCTTCAGCGTACACACATACACACACACACACGCACGCACGCACGCACGCACGCACGCACGCGCACGCACGCACGCACGCACGCACACACACACACACACACACACACACAGATGTGGATGTGTGTGTGTGTGCGCGCCGCGCGCGGGGCGGGCTGGACTGTTTTTCACTGCCTCCGTGTGATGACAACCCTGAAACGTCCTACGTGGTCAGCTGGGCCAGGGTTTAACAACAGCTGGCTTGAAGGGTTTATCGGTTCACTGGCCTCATGATGATGAGGGAAGAGATGGGCTAACGACCCTGAAGGCAACGGCAGAGGCTGCTGAAATGAATTCTGGGCGGATCTGCTCGAGGAGAAACAAAAGTCAACGTCATGAGGCTTACAATTCCCAACTGAAGAACAGGTGTCCAGTAACTATGTGGGTAAGACGTCCGCCAGAAAAGCCATGCCTTGAGACGACCACCTTCCAGGAGATGCACGTTCGAATCCTGGCAGCGCCAGAAATGTTTGACAGCAGTAGGGCATGTCGGAGTCATGTCCTGGACAGTGCGGTCTGGCCCCCTTCAAGTGTAGAGGAGTTCAGCGCCAAAACAGTTGTCTGAGGGAAGAGGGGCGTGGGCGTCGTCTTCTGTTAAAACCTGCTGTCTGGCTCTCCCAAGATTTGTGTGTGTGTGTGTGTGTGTGTGTGTGAACATCAAAGTTAAAAAAAACTAACGCTGTATTGTCTTTACTGCGTTTCTTTGTTTTCCCTCAAACACCGTGCCAGAACTCTGAAATAGACTGTATGATCTGCACTTGGTGTAATACCATTTAATTGCCATTAATTTGCGTTTGATTTCTCTAAAGATTATCCCTTTTATTCGATTGGCTGAAAGATTAACACTAACTTTTCTTCGATTGGTCGATAGATGTCAGTAAGGACCCCAAAGATGGCGCGGCCGGCCCCGAGAAAATCACGTGACCTACTGAGCGCGGGAACTCTGCTCAGACACTCCTCTCTCCAGCCAATCATCGCCTCGCGCAGCGGCGACCGCTTCAGGGACATGGACGAATCCACGGCGCGGTCTGATGTCGTCGCCAACCGCTATGAGGACCGGTCGTCCATCGCGCCGGGGTACCGGACCCGAACGATTGAGGACTTCTTGAACAGTGAGAGACAGAGCTTGGAGCCTGTGCGCGAGATGGCGCTGGTGCCCTATGGGACCTACCCAGCACACAGGGAGAGAGCGCGGGGACAAGCAAGCTTGAAAGTGCCCCCCGGGCATCGTGGGGCCAGATACGGGTATTATTATTATCATGGGCATCATGGGGGGCGGGTCCGTCGGAGGCCTGCTAGGGAACGAAATAAAAGGTTTGTGGCGCCAACGTGTTACATCTTCCTCAAAGTGTTCGAGCTGGTGAGTTGATTAACAAATATGTGTTGATACTTACTCCACATTACGTTCAGTGGGTGTATGTTTTTGGGGTTTTGTTCTGCCTATAGATTGTTTGTTCGTCCTTTGTCTCCCACTGCTTTGAAGGTTGTTTGTCCTGCCTGACGGAGACCCAACAGGTCGAAACGCCTTGTGTCTGTTTTGTGATTTGTATGTTCCTTCGTTTGGCGGCTCAGTAATTCTGTCTTCGTGTTTGTCGTTCAGTTTCCATCAGCAGTTCTCCCACATGGAAACCACAGTGGTTTGTGGTGTTTTGTTTGGCGGCTCAGTAATTCTGTCTTTGTGTTTGTCGTTCAGTTTCCATCAGCAGTTCTCCCACATGGAAACCACAGTGTTTTGTGGTGTTTTGTTTGGTGGCTCAGTAATTCTGTCTTTGTGTTTGTCGTTCAGTTTCCATCAGCAGTTCTCCCACATGGAAACCACAGTGGTTTGTGGTTGTTTTGTTTGGCGGCTCAGTAATTCTGTCTTTGTGTTTGTCGTTCAGTTTCCATCAGCAGTTCTCCCACATGGAAACCACAGTGTTTTGTGGGTTTTGTTTGGCGGCTCAGTAATTCTGTCTTTGTGTTTGTCGTTCAGTTTCCATCAGCAGTTCTCCCACATGGAAACCACAGTGTTTTGTGGTGTTTTGTTTGGCGGCTCAGTAATTCTGTCTTCGTGTTTGTCGTTCAGTTTCCATCAGCAGTTCTCCCACATGGAAACCACAGTGTTTTGTGGTGTTTTGTTTGGCGGCTCAGTAATTCTGTCTTCGTGTTTGTCGTTCAGTTTCCATCAGCAGTTCTCCCACATGGAAACCACAGTGTTTTGTGGTGTTTTGTTTGGCGGCTCAGTAATTCTGTCTTCGTGTTTGTCGTTCAGTTTCCATCAGCAGTTCTCCCACATGGAAACCACAGTGTTTTGTGGTGTTTTGTTTGGCGGCTCAGTAATTCTGTCTTCGTGTTTGTCGTTCAGTTTCCATCAGCAGTTCTCCCACATGGAAACCACAGTGTTTTGTGGTGTTTTGTTTGGCGGCTCAGTAATTCTGTCTTTGTGTTTGTCGTTCAGTTTCCATCAGCAGTTCTCCCACATGGAAACCACAGTGTTTTGTGGTGTTTTGTTTGGCGGCTCAGTAATTCTGTCTTTGTGTTTGTCGTTCAGTTTCCATCAGCAGTTCTCCCACATGGAAACCACAGTGTTTTGTGGTGTTTGTTTGGCGGCTCAGTAATTCTGTCTTCGTGTTTGTCGTTCAGTTTCCATCAGCAGTTCTCCCACATGGAAACCACAGTGTTTTGTGGTGTTTTGTTTGGCGGCTCAGTAATTCTGTCTTTGTGTTTGTCGTTCAGTTTCCATCAGCAGTTCTCCCACATGGAAACCACAGTGTTTTGTGGTGTTTTGTTTGGCGGCTCAGTAATTCTGTCTTCGTGTTTGTCGTTCAGTTTCCATCAGCAGTTCTCCCACATGGAAACCACAGTGTTTTGTGGTGTTTTGTTTGGCGGCTCAGTAATTCTGTCTTCGTGTTTGTCGTTCAGTTTCCATCAGCAGTTCTCCCACATGGAAACCACAGTGTTTTGTGGTGTTTTGTTTGGCGGCTCAGTAATTCTGTCTTCGTGTTTGTCGTTCAGTTTCCATCAGCAGTTCTCCCACATGGAAACCACAGTGTTTTGTGGTGTTTTGTTTGGCGGCTCAGTAATTCTGTCTTCGTGTTTGTCGTTCAGTTTCCATCAGCAGTTCTCCCACATGGAAACCACAGTGTTTTGTGGTGTTTTGTTTGGCGGCTCAGTAATTCTGTCTTCGTGTTTGTCGTTCAGTTTCCATCAGCAGTTCTCCCACATGGAAACCACAGTGTTTTGTGGTGTTTTGTTTGGCGGCTCAGTAATTCTGTCTTTGTGTTTGTCGTTCAGTTTCCATCAGCAGTTCTCCACATGGAAACCACAGTGTTTTGTGGTGTTTTGTTTGGCGGCTCAGTAATTCTGTCTTTGGTTTGTCGTTCAGTGTCCATCAGCAGTTCTCCCACATGGAAACCACAGTGTTTTGTGGTGTTTTGTTTGGCGGCTCAGTAATTCTGTCTTCGTGTTTGTCGTTCAGTTTCCATCAGCAGTTCTCCCACATGGAAACCACAGTGTTTTGTGGTGTTTTGTTTGGCGGCTCAGTAATTCTGTCTTCGTGTTTGTCGTTCAGTTTCCATCAGCAGTTCTCCCACATGGAAACCACAGTGTTTTGTGGTGTTTTGTTTGGCGGCTCAGTAATTCTGTCTTTGTGTTTGTCGTTCAGTTTCCATCAGCAGTTCTCCCACATGGAAACCACAGTGTTTTGTGGTGTTTTGTTTGGCGGCTCAGTAATTCTGTCTTCGTGTTTGTCGTTCAGTTTCCATCAGCAGTTCTCCCACATGGAAACCACAGTGTTTTGTGGTGTTTTGTTTGGCGGCTCAGTAATTCTGTCTTCGTGTTTGTCGTTCAGTTTCCATCAGCAGTTCTCCCACATGGAAACCACAGTGTTTTGTGGTGTTTTGTTTGGCGGCTCAGTAATTCTGTCTTCGTGTTTGTCGTTCAGTTTCCATCAGCAGTTCTCCCACATGGAAACCACAGTGTTTTGTGGTGTTTTGTTTGGCGGCTCAGTAATTCTGTCTTCGTGTTTGTCGTTCAGTTTCCATCAGCAGTTCTCCCACATGGAAACCACAGTGTTTTGTGGTGTTTTGTTTGGCGGCTCAGTAATTCTGTCTTCGTGTTTGTCGTTCAGTTTCCATCAGCAGTTCTCCCACATGGAAACCACAGTGTTTTGTGGTGTTTTGTTTGGCGGCTCAGTAATTCTGTCTTCGTGTTTGTCGTTCAGTTTCCATCAGCAGTTCTCCCACATGGAAACCACAGTGTTTTGTGGTGTTTTGTTTGGCGGCTCAGTAATTCTGTCTTTGTGTTTGTCGTTCAGTTTCCATCAGCAGTTCTCCCACATGGAAACCACAGTGTTTTGTGGTGTTTTGTTTGGCGGCTCAGTAATTCTGTCTTTGTGTTTGTCGTTCAGTTTTCCATCAGCAGTTCTCCCACATGGAAACCACAGTGTTTTGTGGTGTTTTGTTTGGCGGCTCAGTAATTCTGTCTTTGTGTTTGTCGTTCAGTTTCCATCAGCAGTTCTCCCACATGGAAACCACAGTGTTTTGTGGTGTTTTGTTTGGCGGCTCAGTAATTCTGTCTTTGTGTTTGTCGTTCAGTTTCCATCAGCAGTTCTCCCACATGGAAACCACAGTGTTTTGTGGTGTTTTGTTTGGCGGCTCAGTAATTCTGACTTTGTGTTTGTCGTTCAGTTTCCATCAGCAGTTCTCCCACATGGAAACCACAGTGTTTTGTGGTGTTTTGTTTGGCGGCTCAGTAATTCTGTCTTTGTGTTTGTCGTTCAGTTTCCATCAGCAGTTCTCCACATGGAAACCACAGTGTTTTGTGGTGTTTTGTTTGGCGGCTCAGTAATTCTGTCTTTGTGTTTGTCGTTCAGTTTCCATCAGCAGTTCTCCCACATGGAAACCACAGTGTTTTGTGGTGTTTTGTTTGGCGGCTCAGTAATTCTGTCTTTGTGTTTGTCGTTCAGTTTCCATCAGCAGTTCTCCCACATGGAAACCACAGTGTTTTGTGGTGTTTTGTTTGGCGGCTCAGTAATTCTGTCTTTGTGTTTGTCGTTCAGTTTCCATCAGCAGTTCTCCCACATGGAAACCACAGTGTTTTGTGGTGTTTTGTTTGGCGGCTCAGTAATTCTGTCTTTGTGTTTGTCGTTCAGTTTCCATCAGCAGTTCTCCCACATGGAAACCACAGTGTTTTGTGGTGTTTTGTTTGGCGGCTCAGTAATTCTGTCTTTGTGTTTGTCGTTCAGTTTCCATCAGCAGTTCTCCCACATGGAAACCACAGTGTTTTGTGGTGTTTTGTTTGGCGGCTCAGTAATTCTGTCTTTGTGTTTGTCGTTCAGTTTCCATCAGCAGTTCTCCCACATGGAAACCACAGTGTTTTGTGGTGTTTTGTTTGGCGGCTCAGTAATTCTGTCTTTGTGTTTGTCGTTCAGTTTCCATCAGCAGTTCTCCCACATGGAAACCACAGTGTTTTGTGGTGTTTTGTTTGGCGGCTCAGTAATTCTGTCTTTGTGTTTGTCGTTCAGTTTCCATCAGCAGTTCTCCCACATGGAAACCACAGTGTTTTGTGGTGTTTTGTTTGCTTTTGTCACAGCGTGGCTGGTTGGGTTGGTTTGCTGCTTTATTTAGTGTAATGATAGAAATTGTGATTTTGTTTTTTAACTTTATAGACAGATTAGAACGGATAAAAATAAGTTTGTGGACGTAAGAGTGGAAATTGACTAACAACCTGGAAAAGGCGAAAATAACTTTAAAAATAAAAAAAAATAAAAAATAAAAAAAAGACTGCTCATTTAAGACTGCTCATATGTTTTCACCATTATGTCATTTTTGCGAACTGGGGACAGGGTAAAGGGATTGAAAGGGGGGGGGGGAGTGGGGAGGGGGGGGGGGGGGATGTATAAACATCGTGTTCTGTTGAAAATATATTCCCCATTTCGCAAAATGTCAAGGTAAGAAGCATGATTACTAACATCCCCTCACCCTCCTCCATTCTTTCTGTCTGCTGTACACTGAGATAGAGAGCGGTGTTTGGTGTGTCTCAGAGTACGTCAGTGTGTCTTTGGCTCAGTGGTAAAGCACCGCGATCTGTGTCAGACGTGCCGGTGTCCAGCATGAAGTCACATATCCTCTGCTTATCTTAGCGTTCTTCTGATGGCGCACCCGAGACTGCATCAGGGCTGTAGGCAAGTTGAAGCCGATTGAACTGATCGGTTCTTCTTGCCCCCTTGCAGATATCAATGGCTTCTTCAGTATAGATTATGTGACCATCTGAAAATTCTTGGCCAATAATTGGATCCTTTCTGTTGCCCTTTTTGGCTTAGCTTATGCTCATCTCTCTTTACTGTTCACCGTTTCTTCTGATATCGTCGTTCCCTTTCCTGTCTTTGGTCTGGAAGCCATATGCAATTTTTTTTTCAAATACAATTTATAACGGGCCCTTTTTTTTTTTTGGGGGGGGGGGGGGGGGGGGGGGGGTTGAAGGCGTAATCTGGCTTTTAGGTAAGGAAGCTGTGACACTGTCCAGAGTGGACTCTGAATGTCAATCTGCACTGTCCATTTGCCTACACGGCATGTATTCTTGTTGCTTTATTCCCCTTGAAAGTGGAGGCGAAAAATCATGGGCAGTGCCTGTCAACCTCAGCACGACAGTTTTCCCTCACCTGAGGATGCTAAGGGATTGGTTATCATGCCGTAAATAATTATAAGCTGTTTATTGGTTTAAACGGAACTTTTTTTTCAAATTTATCGCATGTCAAATCTTCCCATGGGGAAGAGCAAAAACAAGTCCACAGATAATATCATTACACTGACAATTGACACGACTCCTGATGGACAAAGGCGACACAAAAGTAATGATACTTTCGGATACATTTTCATCATAGTCAACACAATGCTCTACTGACCGAAAGACAACTAAACATGAATTGATCAATAAACACACAACAAAAATAAGAAGAAAGAGGGGAAGAAAAATGAGAGACAGACGACCAAACATTTCAGCGCAAGCAAATCGTAAATTTGAAAGCCAAATTTCCAAACCAGTGATTCCTACTACCAGAACGAGTCATGTCCTTATACCCCGACACACACGCACGCACGTACGCACGCACACGCACAAACGCACATACATGTCTGAAACATGGCTTTCAGACAATATTTCTAATGACGACATACTAATTCCAGGTTTCCAACCTCCAGTCAGGAGAGACAGAGTAGGCGATCCACACGGAGGTGTTGCTGTGTACGTAAAAGATCATTTAGTTTGAAAAACCCAGACCGACCTGAGTGTGCCATTTCTGGAGGCTGTGTGGATTGAGACAAAACTAGGACAAAACACACTGCGAAGGAACATTCTACAGACCACCCTCTGCTAATGTAGCTTACTGGGACTTAAATTGGTCAGGCCAGTACAGTTAGCGGGAAAATACTCCTAACAAATTCATTATTCTTGGTGATTTCAACGCAGACTGTACAGTTTAAACCACCCCGCATCTTCAAAATATTATGTCAACAAATAACTTATTTCAGATAGTTAATAAATCAACTCGTATTACTGAAACTCGTCCACCATAATTGATTTAATACTTACCCCATGTCCAGACCTCATTCAAGTTCAGACGTACTGTCACCAGTCTAGCAATCATTGGGCTCCGTATGTTGTCTTGAAAAACACCGCAGATTTAACACCTCCTACAAACGTACGGTGTTTAATTATGCTAAAGAAAAATGCTCAGAGACTAATGCAGAATTATCTAACACTGACTGGGATTCCATTTTAACTTTGGAATCTATTGATGATGCTGCCGAGAAGTTTCTGATCTGCTTGTGAATGTTGCAAAAACTATGTATGCCAGTCAAAGAGGTTACAATTGATGAACGCGATGCGCCATGGATTACGACTGAAATTAAAAAAAAATAATCAAAAGAAAAAATAGTATCCAAAATTGGGCTAAATAAATTAAATTCTGACTGGGTTGGGCTTTCTTTCGTCGTACTCGAAATAAGCTTACACATGCTATTAGATGAGGAAGGCAGAATATGTACTAGAATTAGACAACAGAATCTCCTCTCCGAATTGCTTTGGAACCAAGGACTGGGGGAAACTATTTTAAAACATTCATTGCTAACAAAGGCATGCCTCAGGACAAAAACCCTCCCATTAAAGGGATAACGATGTG
The DNA here is from genome assembly GCA_018398815.1 of Conus ventricosus. Lineage (NCBI taxonomy): Eukaryota > Metazoa > Mollusca > Gastropoda > Neogastropoda > Conidae > Conus > Conus ventricosus. Next base: position 7,816,400 of record CM031609.1, on the reverse strand, counting down.
ATCTATTACACTCCAAAAGATAAGGCTACTGCCCCTTAATAAATACTTTGCCGTGCAATTTTCGGTCGATGACGATGATGAAGATTACCTGGGATAAATGAATATTGCGGTTTGGTTAGTCATTAGTTATTCCCAAAAGACGTTGTTCTAGAAATACTGAAAGGTCTTGATAGTAGAAAAGCAGTCGGACCAGCTTGGTAACACAATAGAATTTTAAATTGCTGCTGCGGATGTCATTTGTGAACCTTTAGCATACCTGTTTAAATCGCTCATTAACAGAAGGAAAAATTTCCTTTAATATGGAAACTGGCTCATGTAACCCCATATTTAAAAAAGGAGATAAACATAAATGCGACAACTACCGTCCTATTTTATTATTGAGCTGTATCGGTAAAATCTTAGAAAAATGTGTTCAGCAACATGTGTTTAAACACCTTTTAGGCAATAATCTTTTTTCAGTGCCCAGTCGGTTCATTCCAAAAGACTCAACTTTTTTTCAACTTTGTGTATAAAAGATGATTTTTGCAAATTTCTGATTCAAAAACGATTTTTCTGACGTATCTAAGGTTTTTGATAAGGTATGGCACCGTGGATTACTATATATACTTTCTGCCCTGGGTGTTGGAGGACAGTTGCTTGATTGGTTTGCTGACTATTTGACAAATCGTACACAGGCAGTAGTTTTAAAGGGAAGCAAAATCCAGTATCTCCCGATATCGGCAGGCGTCCCCCAAGGTTCTATTCTTGGACCAATGTTTTCCTTATTTTTATAAATGATATTGTTCATGATTTTTGAATCTGGGTAAAGTTATTTGCCGATGATACCAGTAAAAATTTAGGTCTTGAAAATACTCATCTTAGAACAGAAATCTTTAAATTCAGATCTTGAAAAAATCAAATACTTGGGCTCTCAAATGGAAAATAACATTTAACCAGTCTAAAAACTGAATTATTGACAATTTCTAACCATGCGGTGCCCCAAATTGAACCTCTGAGGTTTAATAACGTGACGTTTTCATGATACAGAATTCCACAACACCTAGGAGATACCATTCAAAAAAATTGTAAATGGGATCGCCACTCAAATCCATGTTGTCAAAATGCGTGTTCTTGTTGCCTGCCTCCGCCATTTAAATAACGTCTTAGTCGGAAAACTCGAAATAATGTATAAGTCATTTATTTTGCCCCATTTCGTTTTTTCGGATGTCGTTTTGGTTAATTGTACAAACAAACAAGCTGAAGATTTAGAAATGTGCATCTGGGTGCGATTAGAACTATCGTCGGCTCAGTCCGAGGGACTAGCCACCAAAAATTATACAAGGAATCCGATTTTACAACATAAAAGAGAGACGACGACGTCATAAAATCATTCTGTACTTCAAATTGTCAACGATATTGTTCCGATTTATTTTGTCCAATTGACTTCCCCATCTTATATCCTCTGTAAACCTTATCACTCAGGCGCCCCCTGGAGAGGCAGATGCCCAAAATGTAGATTAGATATGTACAAATCTTCCTTCTTTCCTTCATCTACTGCTCTTTGGATGACCCCCTGACAATATTAAAGATCTAATTCTCTTTTGTTTTCTCAAGCGTTTCCACAGCAGTACCGATAGATCGTGCCATTCAAAATAATTGTAAATGGGATCGCCACATCAAAACCATGTTGTCAAAATGCCGTGTTCTTGTTGCCTGCCTCCGCTCATTTAAATACCGTCTTAGTTATTACTTATCTGGGCAGGACGTCAGAAATGGGTTTGTGTAAGTTGAGATTGAAATGAGTGACTTAAACCACGATCTTTTCAAACGACACCTTAGAAACACCTTCCTGTGACTGTGGCACGGCAGTTGGGAAAATGCAGCCACTTCTTGATTATATTGTTCCCCTCCATCAAAAGGCCCCTGCTCTGACAATAGAAACTCTTCACGACACAGCAAAAACGCGATATCTCAACATTATTGACTGGTAACCTTGACCTGGATGTGGACGCAAATACAGAGATACTTACCCATGGTTGGAAATTTTAATTAAGCTTTCTAATAGGTTTGTACTTAACTAACTTAGTCGGCTTACCACATTTACCTTCCCGATCTTCTACCTGGTATGGAATACTATTGACTGAAATGGGATGGGGTGGTTCAGGCGTGGGGTGGGTTATTTTATTATTGTGCTGTAGTTGAGTGTACTCGTGTGTTTAAACGATTTTTCGTTTGTTCGCTTGTCTTTGTTGTTTCGTTTTTTGTTTGTGTCTGTTGATTTTCCTCCTTTCCAATTCCATTTTGATAACTTTTTGACGCAGCCACTCCAATGTACATTTTCTTTGTAAGAGTACGGTTTATAAGCCTATGCTTGTTGTACTCCATGATTATATGAATATTGCTGCAAAATTGTTCTCGAACAAAAAAAATTTGTTTAAACCAAACACCCGTGGAAAGAAAAATGGAGCTCACAGACGGAGAAACCATTCAAATCGATCCAAAGAGTTTTTACCGTGTGCCACGGAGGCCGTAAAGAATGATACGGTCCTTGCCATTTGCACCCAGGCCACACTTTTTAAACATCCATTCCTATCTTCATCGATTAAAAGTGTGTGTGTGCGCGCGCACGCGCGCGCCCCGCGCGTATGTGTGTGTGCGCGCGCGCGTGCGTGGCGTGTGTGTGAGCGAGCGAGCGAGAGAGAGAGAGAGAGAGAGCGATTTTGAAAGATGATTTCAACGAGGTGACGGCCCTAAAATAGCCCTTTGCAGTCAGCTAGCAACTTGGATGAAACTGAACGCCCTGGTCAGGCTCACGTTTCGCTTCTAAATTGATGGGACAGGCCGAAAGCACCTTTTTTGCCAGGTATGCAGCTCTCTCTGTAGCTAGGTGAAGGCCATCGGGTTATTGATTGATGTATGTGTTGTGTTGTGTGTGTGTGTGTGTGTGTGTGTGTGTGTGTGTGTGTGTGTGTGTGTGTGTGTGTGTGTGTGTTCATTAGTACATGAATAAACCCAGACGCTTTGTATCAAACACTAAAACATTAAAATCAGCAAAAGAATTTTCCCTCCGTTACACCCCCCACACACACACACACACACACGTACACACATACATACACACGTACACACACACAAAACACACACCACACACACACACACACACACACACACACACACACACACACACACACACACACACACACAGACTATGCATGATGAGTGTGAGTCAGTTTAAAAAGAATGATGACAGTGTATAAAATAAGAGGATGGAGGCCCCACTCTTCAAAAAAAGAAAAAAGGAAAAGAAAGAAACAGAAAAAAAGAGAAAAGCGAAAAAATTGGAGGTTGGAAGACGCACACACAAAACAAATGTGTGTCTGTGTCTGTGTAACTCAACCAAAAGTAGCAGTTTCCAACGACGCTCCGCTGCCTAATTCTGTTAAGTATACACCATTCACGTACCACACTTGCTGACTTGCAGTTGTTTCTTCGGGCAAAAGTATTGTCCGATGTCACATGCGTTCATTGTCTAGAACTTGTTCTCCATACGACATGGAATTAGCAGAGCGTAGAGCACACAGTTTTTTGTTCGTCTAATTAAAGTCCACATAATGTGTGAAGACTGTTATTACATTAAACTAGTTTCAGTTTATTATGTGGCACCTTTAGTTTGTGTTATGCTCCATGTAATATACAAAGGCAGATACATAAGCTTACACAAGGATGCGCGCGCGCGCACACACACACACACACACACACACACACACACACACACACACACACACACACACACACACACACCTCTCTCTCTCTCTCTCTCTCTCACGCACTCTCTCTCTCTCTCTCTCTCTCGCTCCACACACACACACACACACACACACACACACACACACACACACACACACACACACACACACACACACACACACATTTATTGTCACATGATGAACTGAAAGTTGCCAGAATCTCTTTCGCTGTGGTGTGTGCGCGTGTGTGAGTGTTTGCTTACTTTGCAACATTTTCAATTATTTAGTGCCGTCTGTTGAAAAGTTGTCCTACAGTATATCAAAAGTGAGCATTTGCATTCTAGTGATAAAATTAACCCAATAATTTACACAGTAGTTTTCTATGGTATATCAAAAGTACAAATGTGTCTTCTGACAAAAATTGTCTTCGCACTTAACACAAGTATGTCACACGTTATTTTGACTTGTGAAAACCTGGAGAATAAAAGGTCCCGGGTTTTCATTCACCGGTCTTCAAACATGATCTCGTTTTCTTTCCGTTGAGGATTGACAAGAATTTAAGTGGAAAATATCCGGAATATTTTTTTAAAGCCAAAAGCAGCCTGCAACACGAACTAGTTCAACTAAAAGTGGCCTTTCAAAGCGAAGACACCTACTGGGTGTTGAGTAGGAGGCTCTAACTCCCAGAGACTCCGACTCAGGCTCTCAGACCTTAATTGTTACGAGAACCCTTGAGGGATTATAGAGACAGCATGGTATTATGAGAAATCGTCACCAGTGGATAAACCATAATTCATCTGGATCCATAGAGGGAGGTGTTATTGTCTTTTCATAATCAATTCCCGTAAGGGTATATAAACACAGCATGGTATTATGAGAAACCATCATTAATGGATAAACCATAATTCATCTGGATCCATAGAGGGAGCTGTTATTGTCTTTTCATATTAAATTCCCGTAAGGGTATATAAATAACAGCATGGTATTATGAGAAACCATCATTAATGGATAAACCATAATTCACCTGGATCCATATAGGGAGCTGTTATTGTCTTTTCATATTAATGTAATCATGAACATACTATGAGTTTGTAAGTCGTCATTGCCCGCCACTTCACTTTGGCGCAGATTTCTCAAGTTTTGGCTTTGGCACATCTTTTGATAGCTGTTCTGTTAGTTTCAGTCGGAGCAGTTTGTGTCTAGGGCAGCTGTCCAGAAACATGGGTTTTATCTTCGACCACAATTACATGCAGAGCGTTTCCGGTCTTCTCTTGTAGATTTCTTGTATCCACCCCCTTTCTATTTGTCGGTCATGAGCGCTGACGCGAAGTCTGCTTAGATCGCGTCTCTGTTAAAAGTATTAAACGTTTACTATATGTGGTTCTAGCAGGTAGTTTTCAGTAACTTTATAGTAAAAGTATACTCTCGAAGTGCTTCTGCTTCTTCTTCTTCTTCTCCTTCTTCTTCTTCTTCTCTTTCTTCTTCTTCTCTTCTTCTTCTTCTTCTTCTTCTTCTTCTTCTTCTTCTTTCTTCTTCTCCTCCTCCTCCTCCTCTCTTCTTCTTCTTCTTCTTCTTCTTCTTCTTCTTCTTCTTCTTCTCCTCCTCCTTCTCCTCCTTCTTTTTCTTCTCCTCCTTCTTCTTTTTCTTCTTCTTCTTCTTCTCTTCTTCTTCTTCTTCTTCTCCTTCTTCTCCTTCTTCTTCTTCTTCTGTTTCCAGAAGTTTCTGTATTCAGAT
>CM031609.1:7758441-7803441 GCA_018398815.1 Conus ventricosus | reverse complement strand
ATGTTTTTTCTTTTTCTTCTTTTTCTTTTTTTTGCTCGAGAAAATGCACGCCTTTCACGAGACATTAAACATGTAACTTCTGTAAACGATGCAATGAAGACTGTTTCTTCGCCAGGAAAATTTCAAATAGCCCCAAATTCACAATCACGGAAAAAATCAATCAAGATATCGTGAAATCAATAGGCAATTATGCTTGAAAGTACTGTTATCTAGTATGGGTGCCAATATGTATAGTACAAATATCGATATCTAAGCTGTCCCAAGAGCGCTGTGCCTTTCAGCTGTTATGCATTAATATTACCTACTTTAAAAAAAAGAAAGAAGATATTCACAAGTGACATGTTCCAGGCAGTTTGCTGCGGCGAGGCAGTTCAGACGTGTTGCAGACGGATCACTGGGGTATGATACCCCCCCCCCCCCCCAAACCTCCCACCGTCCTTCTTAACCCAGCCCTTCTGTCCAACCTCCTTTCATTTATTTTTCTCTTCTAGAAATTAGACCTCCCCTCCATACTGGATGAATGAGCCGCCCCTGTTCAATGTTTTGTGTATTTTGTTTGCATATTGCTCTCAGGAATAAGTCGAAGGGTTCCTGTTAGTGCTGTGCAATTTTCCACAGAGCATGATTTTGACAGAAATATTAGACCATAGTTGGTCATGGTCTACAACGAGAGTCAACCAAAGCTCTCTTTTGACAGGGCTGATCAGACGTAGTTTTTTAAGTCACTTCTCCCAAGACGGGGGTATGAGCTTCTTTTCATTCCCCTCCTCTGGGTGTTATTACAGGAGAGTCTTAGTTGCCGGCAATGGCACAATGCCCACTTACATGAACTGTGTGTGAGAGAGAGAGAGACAGGGCAGTTACGTATAATACACTGAGAGTTTACAGGCTAGAAGGTAGGGAACACGAAAGGGACCGGAAGAAGAGGAGGAACAAGTCAATAACAACAGTGTTTTTCTTCATTTCTTCTTTATGTTCTTGTTCTCTCTCTCTCTCTCTCTCTCTCTCTCTCTCTCTCTCTCTCTCTCTCTCTCTCTCTCTCTCTCTTCCTCTCTGTCTCTCTCTCTGTCCTCTCTCTCTCCTCTCTCTCTCTCTCTGTGCGTGCGTGCGTGTGTGTGAACGCGCGCGCTCACGAAGCAGGCAGAAGGAGATAATATTAAATCCGTTTTCCTTTTCAGAACCCCCCAGCCCAGGCCTGGAGAATCGAAGTGAAAAAAAACAACACATGAATGTGGCTCTGACCAAAGATAGTTCGCCCTACGGAAAGATGGTTCACTCCGCGAAAAGTGAAGCCAGATGGCTGCACATTCCATGCTGCCACTCCCACCCTGACATGCTATCTTTCCACGCGTGTCCAACATGGCGAGTAAGGCAGAGGCAACTGGTGCGCTGCGCCGAACTGTCATAATTCTCGGAAGAAGGGGTTCCGGTGTTTTTCTTTTCCAAAAGACGAAGAAAGGTGAGATCATTTTCTGTGTTACATTTCCTGAATACGTTGTTTTAATTAAGAGAGAGAGAGAGAGAGGAGAGAGAGAGAGAGAGAGAGAGAGAGTCAGTTCAGCTGCGTGAGCGAGGAAATTGCTCCCGCGATGTTGTCATGCAGAAGCAGAGAGAGAGAGCGTACATGCACGCGCGCATGTGTGTGTGTGTGTGTGTGTGTGTGTGTGTGTGTGTGTGTGTGCGTGTGTGTGTGTGTGTGTGAGAGAGAGAGAGAGAGAGAGAGAGAGAGAGAGAGAGAGAGAGAGTAAAAATGCATAGGATACTACTAGCGCTCACATACACACACTTATAGGTGCTTGCACACACACGCACGCACGCACGCACGCACGCACGCACGCACGCACACACACACACACACACACACACACACACACACACACACACACTTGTATGAAGATGATACGCATGTGCATAAGCAAGTGACCATGTGCTCACACGGCGCAAATATGCACACACTGAGAGAACGTCTACAGACTGGCGTTAAAAAAACAGTTTCTATTCTATATTGAACCAAGTTTCAACATTCTTTTTGTGTTCTTTGCAGATGCAAGACGTGGGTTCAGAACTGTAGGCGTGAAGATCTTGTGGCAAACCAGCTGCGTACCTTCATGCAAACTGCTGTATTTGCTCTGAGCATTTTGAAGCCAATCAGTTCATGGACCACACCCGCAAGAACTGTCGACTGATTTGGAGTGCAGTACCAACTTCTTACAGACAAAATATCCCATGTAAAGAATGCAAAACAATACCAAACAAAGATAGGAGAAGACCCCCCCCTCCCACCCCCTGCACTCTCTTTCTCTCTGAAATACAAGACAGAGTGATGTAAACAAAACAAAAAAAGAAGAAATAAGATGACGACACAGAGTGATGTAAACAAAAAAAAAGAAGAAATAAGATGACGATAAAGTCCACACACACACACACACACGCACGCACGCACGCACGCACGCACGCACGCACGCACGCACGCACGCACACACACACACACACACACACACACAAAACAACACACACACACACACACACACACACACACACACACACACACATACACACACACACACACATACACACACACACACACACACACACAAACATACACACACACATAGACAGATGAGACAGAGAGAACACGAAACTTGTAAAACATTGTGTTCCATCACTTCCTGATCTGCCAGTCGGCTGTGTTATGCACCGGTAAAGTGGAGTGGCAGCCAGAGCCTGCTCGCGGCGCGGCGCTCACCGGCTTCACTGTTGCTAATACTGCGGACAGAGTAACCGCTCAGCGAGTGAACCGTCTTTCCGTAGGGCGTACAGTCTTTGCTCTGACCGACAGGAACAGTATGACAATCTAAAAGGTCAAAGGACGGAGTGACCCGACTTATAAAAGAAGCAGTTTTGTGCTGAACCCCGACTGTATTGATGTCGTTTCATTTGACATGACAGTTTGATTTCAAAGACCAACGAACGTCACTCAGGGCTGTTCAGGGAGTGTGGCGGCACTTCAGGCAATTCAGTGCCTGAGCCCTGTCTCTTACTCAGCTGTGACCCAGGTTTCTGGACACGGAAGTCGATTCTGGATGGACGTGAACAAATGGTTCAGTTGAAAATACAGATCCCAGTGGCTCCCACAGCTGTCTGTGAACAATTTGGTATTTATGCTTTTACGTCGTCCTTTTCATATTGTCTCCCCCCTTTACCGCTTCTGTGAAAAACAAATTGAGTGCAGCAGAGAATATAGCGCCCCCCCCCCCCCCCCCCCCCCCCCCCCCCCCCCCCCGATCTGTAACTGTGGACTCAGACCTGAACTACTCTTCGCTCACGTCACAATCTGGGCCTTCGAACTGACCCGTAACCCTTTCTTTACACCAGAATAACATAGTCCCATTCCCTTCCTTTTAATATGTCTAGTTCGATCCAACCAGCACGTACTTAGATAGGCATATGAAAGAACAGATGGGGAATCAACCTTCAAACACTTTAAAAATTATCAGAAAAATCTAATTGTGTCTGTCTATATAGTTGATTCAGTAAGCAAGGCATTGACACATTAATTTTCGTGTCGAAACTGCTTCTCGCCTCAAAACCACATTTCAGCATATAAAAACAAAAATAGAACAATCCATTTGAAGCTGGTTGGCATATGGCACATGACTAGATGACACCGACTACAAGGTCAATCATGAAACACACACACAAGTTTAAGTTCAGTTGCTGCTGCCTTGAAAACAAAGATGGCGTCTACTTTCACTTTCTGTGCAACACCTTGGCTGACGGTTGTAATCTGATGTCAGTTACTCACTGAGCGGCTTATCTTTGAGGCCCCCCCCCCCCCTCCCTGCTAATAGTCGTTGGGTGACGCTCATACCACACAGTTTTTTTTTCTTTAATAAATGGGCCCCCACGAAAGTTAATGACTTTTTACATTGATGAGTGGGTGGGTGGCAGCCACAGTGGTAACAGCCCTGTTAGTTGCACGTGCATCATGACGACAAACCAATTTTGGAAATCGAGTGATGGTGTATTACATTGTCTGGTCCTAAATTTTTGTTTAGGTATGTGTGACGCAATTTTGATTTATTCATTTGAGTGACTTTAGAATTTGTACTGAAAGAAGGAAGTGCTATCAAATTTGTTTGTCAGCACAAAGATCGATGGTCAGCAGACGGAGAAGGTCTGTGTGTGTGGTGTGTGTGTGTGTGTGTGTGTGTGTGTGAGTGTGTGTGCGTGCGTGCGTGCGTGTGTGTGTGTGTGTGTGTGTGTGAACATAAATACAATTTCGAAAAAAAAAGGCGTTGTGGGAATCATATGTTTACTCTTGTTTAAGAGCACAGGCCCCCAATGGGATGCCAGGGGTTCGTTCAGAGCAAATGGTGCCCGCACACATCTAACATAGGATGCCACCAAAACGTTTGGCGTTCTGTTAACTACCATGGTGATGTTCCGAGTTAGATACCAAGGGTAGACTGCCTCAACCTCTAAAGACCGCGATAACTTAAAGAGTTCTCAACCGGGAGATGGGGCATAAACAAACGGTTCTGTTCTGTTCTTTACACAGAAATCGATTATTTCCATTACCGTTAGTGAAGGATTCAATGTTCATGTGTCGCCGTCCCCCTTTTCACTGCATCTCCCCTGTTCCCCTCTTCTCAGTCCCATCCCCATCAAAGTCATTTACATTGTGACTGTAGATTTGTTCATCTGAATTTGTTTTCCTCCCTCTGTGTTTTTTCTCTCTCCGTTGTTTACTCATTCTTGCACTGCCTAGAGAAGATCAACAGATTATCAAGGATCGTTACTTGTTTGTTTCTTTCATTTGACGGGCTCAGTACTTCAATGTTTTGATTTCTACCTGCATTCATACTTTAAAACTGACCTTTATTAAAACTGGTACTCTATTGTGTCCCCCCCCCCCCCCCCCTTATATAAGGTAACTACCCTTTTATTCGTTCTGGATCTCAATTATAGTCTTGAACATGATGTTGTTTGTTTGTTTTTTTATAATTTTTTTAATTAACGACTTGCGTTTGGTAACATCTCTTTGCATTGCTTTCCTCCATTTCCCTTTTCTATCATTCACTGACCACTTCGGGAGTTCGCTGTCATCTGGCAGCTTGATTCGTCAGCATTATTTCAATGTTTTGAATTTTGCCCGTGATCAAACGACTCTGAAACTGCTTTAAAAAAATCAGTTGTCTTTCTTTACTGTCTACGGTTTTTCTGCCTTTGTGGTCCGTTCTCTGTCTTTGATTACAAACATTTTACAGTTGCTCAACATTCACAAGATTCCAGTTGTTTTTTTGTTGTAATCTGACAAGTAGGAAGGGAGGCCGTACACATGGTACACAATGGTCATTTGCTGTCTATTCTGCTGCGTCTTATTTGCCCATGTGCTTCTTTTGTGTGTGTGTGTGTGTGTGTTTTGTTACATTCAAAAGGGTTTTCATTGATGTGTTACTTCTTTAGACACCAGGGGTGAATCATGAAGCAGAATGATTGGCTCTCTGAGCATATCCCAGTGTAAACTGCCCTAACGACGTCAGTGCTCTTGCTGCCATGTGAAGCGTACAGTGCTGTATGCACGCACATTGCTATATACATGTATAAATATTGTTTTTGTGGCTCCTTTCTTTTTTCACATTTTTTTTGCCCCTTTCGCGTTGACAGAAAGGCCCTATATGTTTGAAGGGCTCTAGTAATCAAACTACATCTGTACAATTTGTTGGACATATAGTGCCGACATTTACATACCCATTGTGCCAAGCCCAGAATAAATTTTGGTTCTTATGCCAAACAGTGAAAGCAATTCACTTACTTTACTGAGGTATTTATGGACGGATTTGAGTCGCGCTGGGGGGCATTGGTCCTGCCCTACCAGTACTTGTTTTGCCATGAGAGAGAGAGAGGGGGGGGGGGGGGGGGGGGAGAACGGCTGATGTGGTGCGGTGGTCAATGTTGCAGACTGTGGGCTGGGGGGGGGGGGGGGGGGGGTCATGGGTTCAGGTCCCATTGGAGGCATGTATTTGTGGGACTTTTTTTTGGTGGGGGGGGGGGGGGGGGGGGGGGGGCTAAGGCTGGCTCCTACCCAACACTGGGGATACTATGAACTCCAGTGGGAACACTGGAACAACAAAGTCAAATCTCCTCAATTTGAAGGAGGAAGTACTGTGCAAAGTTCCTTACCAAAACTGCATGTCCCCGTATCTCTCAGGCCTGGTTGACACTTGAATGCATCATGGCAGGAAACATGGATTATCACTTTCATATAGTCTCAGACCACAATGAACTCCATAACATCATCTTCAATCCCATTCTTCTTGATCATCATTTGAAACAAAAAAGTTTTTAACTCTGTGACTCTTCACTCTATATTCTCACGTTGACCTTATTTCAGATTTCCTCTCTCCATTTCAATACCCAGGGAGAGGGTATGTCCAAATTACCGGTATCAGACAGTTCATGGGGATGTCATTAGATGGAAGACCTGTCCACCACAAGAGGGGGTGCTGACTCGCCCTGGCTCCAGTACTCACTGTTCAGTAGAACAACTGGCAGCCTGGTGTGCACCAATGGTCAGATCACAGCAGAATACAACAGAGCGACTCGACAGCGGTGCAGAGTCTACTCTGGTGAGGTGCCTCATGATGACCTTGAAGCTGATTGCTCTCTGTGGACTGAAAGTGCTCAGACTTCAAATCCATGGTACGGCTAGTATGGTAGAACCAGAATGAACAGCGTGGGGGTTGTATCATTGAAACTGACGGAAAATAAGACCTCCCCACCCCACCCTGCACTCCCCATAAAAGGTAGATATGACAGAAGTGGGACGGAGTGGACTTCAGCTACATCCAGTCCAAAGGTCCAGTCCCAGACCAGAACAGCAAGGCAGTAATAATGGAGAAACAAATATCACAAATGAATTCTGGACGGAATGTATTTAATTTACAATTACAATTGATAAACATCCTTCTGTAAACAAGAACAAAATTGCAGTGGACGGGCAGAATGTTCTCACTTTACACAGGCAGTTAATAAAACATCCGTAAATGAAAATAATCCATTGGGGCAATGAGATCAAAACCAAAACTGATATCAAGACCACGTAGTAGCTGCCCAACACAAAATACTATCGAATATTTGTTATGCACACATTCTGCAGACCTATTCATAGCACTTCACCAGAAAAAAATGAAGAACTTGCATTCCAACATCCATTCAGGCTTGTCTGACATACGCAGTGGGAATAAACAAACACAAAGAGCGCTAGCCCTTTTCACAATAATCAACATATAACCATGGAAGCTTTTATCTACTCCTAATTGTGATGTCTTTTTAAGGCTGTGTAAAAAGTAAGTATCTGACTAAAGTGAAAAAAATACTGCTCCGCCAGAGGAATGGGACAAACAAATTACAAGATAAAACGCGACGAATTTCGACCTCTTTGGTCTTCTTTAGGCAGGATAAATAACATTCAGGACAATGAAAACAAAGAACAAGCAATCACTTGTTTCCTCAAAGTAGGTGCAAAATGGACATTGTATTAACGTCCATTGTGCCCAATTTAATGAGATGCGTACATTTTGCTTGTTGTTTATCTTGCCTGAAGTAGACCAAGAGGTCGAAACGCGTCATGTTTTGTCTTGTAATTTGTTTGTACCTGTAGTCCGGCAGAATAGTATTTTTTTCTTTTTAAATTTGTTTCAATTTCCGTCTGCGGTGACCTCATTTTTAAACTGACTGAAGGAGTTTTGTTCCATGTAACTGGGGCCTGGAAAGAGAAATGATTTTTTCAGCTTTCAGTCTTTGTTTTCCAGGTGGGGAGACAGCCTTCAGTCTTTGTTTTCCAGGTGGGGAGACAGCCTTCAGTCTTTGTTTTCCAGGTGAGGAGACAGCTTTCAATCTTTGTTTTCCACGTGGGGAGACAGCTTTCAGTCTTTGTTCTCCACCTGGGGAGACAGCTTTCAGTCTGTTTTTTTCCACCTGGGGAGACAGCTTTCAGTCTTTGTTCTCCACCTGGGGAGACAGCTTTCAGTCTTTGTTTTTTCCACGTGGGGAGACAGCTTTCAGTCTTTGTTTTCCACGTGGGGAGACAGCTTTCAGTCTTTGTTTCCCAAGTAGGCAGACAGCTTTCAGTCTTTGTTTCCCAAGTGGGCAGAAAGCTTTCAGTCTTTGTTTCCAAAGTGGGCAGAAAGCTTTCAGTCTTTGTTTCCAAAGTGGGCAGAAAGCTTTCAGTCTTTGTTTCCAAAGTGGGCAGACAGTTTTCAGTCTTTGTTTCCAAAGTGGGCAGAAAGCTTTCAGTCTTTGTTTCCCAAGTAGGCAGAGAGCTTTCAGTCTTTGTTTCCAAAGTGGGGTGATGCTTGGGGGCAGAATCTAAGAGGACAGCAATGGAGAGGGCAGAAAGATGTACAAATAACTTATCAGAGGCACATAACTTATACTCCAGCCTGAAAAAAACATGCAGACACACACACAAAAAGGTTGTGCCATGCCAATTAAAAAAAAAAAGTGTAGCAGCATATTTTCCCATGAAAAACGGTATGCAACACTAAAATTGTGTTATGTGGACTGTTCTTAATTGCCTTAACGTCTGTGTTAATGGGGTATCAGGTATCATGTCTTCTTTCATGGCAGTCCTGGTCAACTACGACAGTGATCATTATCCACAGCACTGTACAGTTTCCAGGAACAAACCATCGTCCTTCCCGTCTTCTTCCACGCTCCTATGGAAGAACAAGATTCACAGCTGAGAACATTGTAATGAATGCAACAGATGTAACCATGTTCTCTCTACATGGAAAATGTCTAAATGTGACAGCGGTGTGCTTGTTGTCTCTTGTTCGTTCGTCGTCCATCCCACTGACACATGATGTACTGCTGGATGAAATACAGACTGGGAACTAACACACAAGTGTGGACTGTCTTTTTTTGTTTGTTTTTGCTTTTGTTTCATGGTATCAGTTGTCGGATCAATGGAGCACCTAAGGCAGTGACTTATTCTTTTTTTTTCCTCCAAAAGCCGAAATCCACCTCTTATTTTTTGGTGCTTCACATTGTCCTCTTCACCTGCCAAAAAAAAAAAGTGGAAAAAAACAAAATTTCCATAACTAGCTGCTTTCTTTCCTTTTTTTTTCTTTCTCTTCCTTTTTTTTTTTTTCAACAACCAGTCTCTTACACATCATGCACAGTCTGTCTGTTCTCTTACAATGGACATATATTGCTGATTTTAGTGTTTTGGCAATTGATACAATGTGTCTGGGTTTGTTTATGTTCTAATGTGTGGTATACTGGCACACTCACCCTGATAATGTGCTGCATATACAAAGAAAACAACAGAAAGACAGAGAAAAACAAGGAAAGATAGGAAGGAAGGAAGAAAAAAGAGGAAGAACGAAAGAACACAAAAGCAAAAAAGAATTCGTTGTTGTGTAAAGACAAATGAAGTAACAAAATAAATGTACAGTTGTTAAGCAAATGTGAAGCAATAATCTTCAGGCCTAGATGTGACCAGGTTGAATACGACCGTCTTTTAAGTGTTTCGATCACATGGACTGGGCGTGAACAGCAGTCCCTGCTCTAGTTTTCAACTGAAAGAAGCCTGGAATTAGACAACAACCTTCCCCCAGCCTGTCAGAGTGTCGTACAATTTTCTCCAGAAGCAATGTAAGAGTTCCCATCAACACAAGCGCTCTTCAAGGCAATTCCATGACACTGGTACGATACTTGTGACATCCTCAGATCCACCTGACAGGTGCTTTACATGAATCATGACTTTCTGCAAACTACTTTCACTTGGCATGAACATACTGCCACTGAAAACCCATAGGAAAGGGGCAGCAAAACCCAAACACACAAAACTGATGCAAGCATGCCCTCCTGCTAACTGCAAAGGCAAAATAGTTATCTTTGTCCCGCTCTGATGTCTCATTTTGCAAATGAACTAACCTTTCGTCACCAAGAATCTTGGGCAGTGACTACTAGAATAAATGTGTCCGACAGCAAGGTTTATGTGGACTGTAGATGTTGGGTCTTGTATGAAGCCTTTCCAACCCCATGTTTTCCTCTACAATGCCTCTACATCAGGTCAAAGAGCAAGCCGTAACTTACCTGGTCATGGTCAGCACACAATATCACTCCTTTTCATTGCAATAATGAATATGAATTGTTGATGAAGAGGAAGAAATAAACAAAAACAAAAAGAAGATGAGTGATATAAAAATGTCGCACAGGATATAAGACACTTTGATCTAATTTCTAACCAAGCAGTATAAATCTGGAACAGAGCACAGCTGGTGAAAGCCCCAGTCACTGGCATCATACAATTGGCACACTTCACACAACTGCAAACATTTTTACAATCATCACTTTTCTTGAGTAGAAACATTAGTCAACAAGGACAATATCATCATTGTTCAATAACACAGCACAACCCCCCCCCCCCCCCCCCAGAAACAGTAACAGGGCCATTTGAAAACAAGAAGCAGGAGTCAACCATCAATGTATTGTCATATCCCTGCAACAGCCCAAATCTCCAGACAGCAGAAACATGTTTGAGGGAGGAATGCTGAAGCACACGCTGATGTCACATCAAAGGGACAGCTCTGGGTATCAGAATGGCCGAGCCCAGTCAGCCTTTTCTATCCTTGAGACGCGACGAGAGTGTCTTGACATGATGGTACAGCTTGCTGCAACACAAACTGTGTAACTCTTGTCCACAACGACTGCACCATCATGACGGTAAAAGGTGCTTATGCGTTTCGCTTAACCGCCCATGCAGCCACAGAGTAAGAGTTGTCTGTCGGCGGTGTGGAGAGGCGTCACGGCTTGGTGATGTTCATCATGTCGGACAGCACCGTTTTGCGGTGTCGTTTCTCCAGCTCCTTCAGGTAGGGCAGCTGTTCAGCAATGTGGAATCCCCGGATCGGCTCCTCCTGCAAAATGACACGGGATGTTGGCAGTGCTGATGGAAACAGTGTGAGAGAAGTATGAATTTTGTCTGTTTTGGTGTCCCTTCTTCTGTGCCTTGAGTGGTAATACCCCTACACAACTCATCTTGACTTTCACACACACCGGCTTACTCTGTAATGGTACTAGCACTGACATTTGAAAGAGTGGCATCACCAGCAGGTCATTATGAGGCCATCCACCAGAGGACACCCTGCACTGTCACAAGATCACTTTGGTAGTGGTCACTGGTACCTATCCTCAGCAGGCCACCATCTACTAGTCCACTCTAGTCATGATGTTTACAGCTAATGTGACCATGGAGGTGAAATCAAGGCTCACTAACTGCTCATCACCCTGCTGACCAATGATTCTGTTGTTGCCTTGTCTGGCTAAAGAAATTACCCTTCTGGAGTGAAGATCACCCCAGCACTGGTCCTGTTAGTCTGCCAATACTGATGACCTAGCACTGATATGATGGGGAAACTGAAACCATGACAGCATAAGATGACGAGACAGAACCTAAGACAATCTTTCTTACTTGTTATCAATGGGGACAATGACGCTATATTTCATTCTGATTAATGGCTATATGACACGGCTGTTATCGTCCTTATTTTCATAACATATCCTGGTGTCAACCAAGCCTCGTAGATACAGACACCTGCAGTGTTGATGACGAAATTTCATCAACCCACTCAGAGATGCACCCATCATGAGACTGAACTGTGGTCCCAGTCTTCACACTGAGCATTCAGAACACTGGGGATAGGAGCCAGCTGGGACTAAGAAATCCAGCAACAATGTAATGGCACTGATGAGGTGTAACCCTACCGCTCCCTACTGCACTGGAGGAAACAGTGACAGCACCACATAACGTACAAACCAGTCCCAACACAGACTACTCTGCACTGTCGCTCAACAGCCAGTGTCAGAACCAGTCCCAGAGGAACGCCATGCAGTGACAACACACTGACTGCTGAAATGTGGCTCTAGATATGCCCACATTCTATCATGACTCTGTGAAAGTCAACGGGAGACTCGAACCTTGTACATTTTCCACTGTCAGAGGCTGGTTTAGCTAGTTGATTGAAGAAGAATACATTGATTTTTTGGGGTCAATTTTTCTCCATGGTGGCAGTCTCAGATCTAAGCAAGCCATGAGACATTCCATGACGGCTGATGGCTGTGCAGTCTTTCTAAGGAATGTTTCTGTACTATGCAACTGGCCATCAAAATTCACAGCGACAGGAACGTCAGCCCAATTCTATGAAAAAAACAATTCAAAATGGACAGAAATTAGAAAATTATTACAGAACTTGAATATGCAAAAATAAATCAACAAAAATGACAAAAGCACTACATCTGTGATGAGAAACGCACATAGGACTATTTCACTGAAGTAATGTCAACCCACCTTCAAGAAGACCACGAGGTCTTGCGTCTGGTGGTGTTGAACAATCAGCTGCCGGAGGTGCTTTAACACGGACACACAGATGTACACCTGGTAGTCCACCCCCATCACCATCACCATGCTCAGGTACTGCATGATGTCGGCCCAGTCCAGGTAGTTCCAGAAACACTGCTTCAGCCAGTGCACGCAGATCTGTAACATGCCATGGGGGTACAACCTTGTGGGCCATGACACGCTGAAAACAAGGGTGGACAACTACCCTATTTTGTTTGTTGTTATGTTTTCTTCACTCGTGCTCTAGCCTGCTTTCTTTATCTATCCGAAAACAAGATTTCATAAAAAAGCGGTTGGTTGCCTCATGATGACTTGATACTGACTGCTCCCTGTTGACTGCTGCTGCCAGGGATATGGCGGGCTAGGCCGGGCTGTGGCTGTGGATGCGGATTGGAATGAGCGGTGTAGGTACAATGCCACTGAGGTGGCACAGAAGATGGGACAGCAAGAACAGAAATAGAAAAAGAAAAAAAAGTCACAAGAAATTCTGAACTGATCTGAATGTAACTTGATGGAAAGATGGACTGTGGCCATGGATGATGGACTCCATTAAATGTTGGTGCAGATCTGTCATGTAGATCCAGATCAAAGAGTGGATCACGGATCTGTTCAAGGCTGAAACAAGAAAACAACCAAAAAAGGAGAAACTGAAAGGCAGGGGTCCTGTGGGCCTCTTTAGGTATTCTGGCTGGGCCAATGGGTGGACTCTCTGTTGAGGGTCAGGGAGTGAAGCCCCTGAAGCTGAAGAATTGTGCACCTTTGACAGGTATAATCTGGGTACTAGCCACCGTGGCGAAGTGGTTAGTGTCACAGACTACTGGCTGGGAGGTCACAGGTTCGATTCCCATCAGAGCCATGTGGGATTTTCTGCCCTGACCTGCTCTTACCCACTGTTGAGTTTGCCGCGGACTCAGTTGGGAAGGTTGGAACCACACAGTTGAGTCTCATCCACTTAATGGATGCGTCTCTGAGAGTGTTGCTCAAATTTCCTGACCAACACTGCAGGTGTCTGTATCTCTCGAGCCTGGTTGATGCCGGATATATTATGAAAGGAATCGTAGAGTACAGCCGTCATGCAGTCTCAGACCAGAATTGCCTCCTGACGAATTGATATTGACTGCTCCCTGTGGATTGCTGTTGCCAGGGCTACGGCTGTGGCTGTGGATGGCGAGGTTGAAATGAGCTGTGTGGGTGCAATGCCACTGAGGTGGCACAGAAGATGGGACACCCCCCCAAAAAATAAATAAAAGGTACAATCTCGGTATTCACCTGCAGCTTACCCCATTTTCATTCAGCAATGCACCAAACTACCAATGACAGCCAACAGAGCACAGTGGAGCTCACTGAACACATGTTCCTGGGCACAGGATGCTGGAGCGGGTTGGGCTGGACAAGTTAGTTCTTGATAATCGCGTGTTGTGTTTACCACTGATGAAATGCAAGAGAAACAAAACCTAGACAGCGGATGATGATCACCTGGGCGGGGGTGTAGCCGGACATCTTGAAGGCGGACAGGGTGATGGGCTCCTCCACCTGCAGGATCAGCTCCACGGTGTGCGCCGTGCTGGAGAACACCGGGTGGATGCCGCTGGACAGCAGGGCGGCCGGCAGGTGGACCTGAACATCACATCACCAGCATACACAGTGACAGACAGTTACTGCGTTCTGCTTTATCTAACATCTGTGCCATATTCTAAGTGTCATTGCAAGCCCCGACACATACTTTACCCTCATCTTTTGGATTCTTTTTGCAGTTTGTTACATGGGCTTGCACTGACTCTGTGTAACTGTGTGTGTGTGTGTGTGTGTGTGTGTGTGTGTGTGTGTGTGTGTGTGTGTGTTTGAGTGTGTGTGTGTGCGTGTGTTTGTGTGTGTCTGTCTGTGTGTGTGTGCAGGCAAGTGCGCGTGCGTGCGTGTGTGCGCGTGTGTGTGTGTGTGCGTGTGTGTGTGTGTCTGGGTGGGTGTTTGCGGGTGAGTGCATGTGAGTGAAATTAGAAATGTATCTGTGTACATGTGTATGACAGCATGAGTGGTGGTGCGTGTATGGTCATGTCTCCTTATGAACCCAATGTCCCTTCAACCCCTGCCTTTACCTTCCTGACAGGACCAAACCCTGCCTCCTCCCTCCCCTATCCTCCTCCCTCCCCCTATCCTCCTCCCTCCCCCTATCCTCCTCCCTCCCCCTATCCTCCTCCCTCCCCCTATCCTCCTCCCTCCCCCTATCCTCCTCCCTCTCCCTATCCTCCTCCCTCCCCCTATCCTCCTCCCTCTCCCTCATCTGCCAGCTATTCTGAATCACTTCACATTTTGTGATCTGGATGCATGGATGAACGAGTCATTTCTGTTTTGGGGTCATTTCTTACTGAAAGAGCTTGACACCAGCAATGCAGGGCACCAGGTGACCACACAGAACACATCAGCAGCAGCAGCAGCATCATGAACACTCACCGAGGCATGCATGCGGGCCGGCCAGAGGTAAGCCGAACAACCCAGACACGACAAGCGGTGCAGGAACGTCCAAGCACGATCCTGGTTGCCGTGGAAAATCAGGAACACCGTGGCCACGAGCCAATCAAATCCAGGATAGGACCCGTCCATGTAGGCTTCAGAGTCAGGGAACAAGAACTTTAATGACAGGCGACTTCATGAGAGACGATGATGGAGGGATGGCAAGTGGTGATGATTGTCAACTATCAGGTCCTTGAGTACATTTTAGACATCACTGAAGGAAGAGAGACAACCTAAGGAGACAGACACTCTTAAGGGGCAAGTTACCTGTGGTCTTCAAGTACGCTCACAAGGAATGGCCCACACAGTACAGCATGCTCTCTTCCTGGCTTCTCTCTTCTCTTGTATTTGTCAGCTTACAGTTCTTCCCATTCAACCAGTCATCTGCGTCTAAAATGTCTCTAGTATCACCACTCAAAACGTCTATAGTGTAAACAGGGAAACTGAAACCTCACATCTTGCTCACTATCTCTGTCCTCTCACTCTCCCAAATCTACCTTTTCTCACATGATCTTCTCTCGCTCCCTCTCTCCGTCAACCCCCCTCCTTCCCCACTCCTTCAACCCACTTCCACTCTCCCCCCACCCCCACCCCCCATGACTCTCCACTCCTGAAAGCTTCATCTCTAACCCCTTCACTTCTTGTCAAACCTTCAAATTTATAACTAACATCTCACTTCCTGGCCCCCCACCCCTTTCTACACAACTCTTCTGTTCTTCTCCTTTACATTGTCTCCCCTGTTTCCCTTCGTCTGTTTCCTCCTGGGTTTGCGTGTAGTCCAAGGATACAGAGTGAAGTCTTGGTCGACTTCTGCTGCTGTTTGAGGAAGATGGCCGTCTGCTTGATGAGGTGAGTCAAGCTGTCTTTGGCATCGGACGAAGAGTTGATCACTTTCAGGTGTTTGCCATACCTGGAAAGATAGCATGAACAAAGTTTCTTCCAAAGAATAAAGATGTGCAAATAGTTACACCCTGAATGGCGTGAAAATAAATCTATCATACCTGTCTGCAGCCTTTTGAAGAGTTCATTGGCCACATTCTGTAAGTGAAAAAAAAACCCCAGCTGGCTAATGCTTCGCTGTAAGAATGCTTTGAAGCCAGTGAGAATGAGACTAAAGCGTAGGCTGTCATATGAATGAATCAGACCGCTGTTCTCTGTCTTGAAAGACATCTGCATCATTCATTAGGCAACCCAGAAACTTCCTTTCATTTTCTTGCTTTTACTCTCACCTAGAAGTGAGCTAAGTAAAGCAATTTGCATGCAAAGATGAATTTTTAAAATGCTTCTGGGCAGAAAACAGTAACGCTGACATTTCAGATTTCATGATATTCTGACCGCAAAGTCCACTTTCAGTATAAGTCCTCAGTAACATTTCAGAGAGATGATGACAGCTCCACAATTTTAACTGACCTGATGGCTGTCTCCACCCCCAGTTCCTGAAGAGGGTCAGCTTGAACTGCTTGACGGCACTGTCACTGCCTGTCACAGTCACAACACAACAATGACATCAAAAATAAAAACAAACAAACAGGCAATTTCTCATCTGAAAAAATCAAGTGCTCCATGAAAATCGGAGTATGAACTCTGACAACACAGATCAGCTCCCCTTGTCACGACACTCGCCTAGATTGTTTATACTCCCCCCCCCCCCCCCCCCCACCTCAAAGAAAAAGAATGTGCAGCAGAATGAAGCAGACTCAAACCCATAACAGTCCTGGAATACTAGCATGTCATGTTCAAGTAAAAACGTGCATCACATAACACATTATCCAGTTGGGATAGTAAATAATTGTACATGTACTTGGCATTTATGTTAGCATTCTTTTTCAAGAATCCTGACACCCCCCCCCCCCCTACCCCCCAAAAGCTAGAGAAACCACTGTTAAAGGAAGCTTCAGCATCCGTACATGTCAGTTATCCAGTCAAAAAATAAACGGAGACCTTGAAAGATGAAAACTGGGGAGAAATGAAAACCAGTTTTTTTGTCTGTTTTTACAAATGTCGACAAAATTTTTCTTTTAAAAAAATCCATTGAAAAGGTTCTGTTTTCACCCATGTCTGTTTGTTTGTCTGTCTGACAGCATGATGCTACAAAAACAACAACATCTGAGCAAAACTTTGTGGAAAGATGGCGCATGGTTAAAAAAACACACCCCAAAAACCCATTCTATTTTGGTATGGATATATGGTGTGGATTTATGGCATGGATATATGGTTTGGATTTGTGGCATGAATACATGGTGTGGATTTGTGGCATGAATACATGGTGTGGATTTGTGGCATGAATACATGGTGTGGATTTGTGGCATGAATATGTGGTGTAGATTTGTGGCATGGATATATGGTGTGGATTTGTGGCATGGATATATGGTGTGGATTTGTGGCGTGGATATATATGATGTGGATTTGTGGCATAGATATATGGTGTGGATTTGTGGCATGAATACATGGTGTGGATTTGTGGCATGAATATGTGGTGTAGATTTGTGGCATGGGTACATGGTGTGGATTTGTGGCATGAATATATAGTGTGGATTTGTGGCATGAATATATAGTGTGGATTTGTGGCATGAATATATAGTGTGGATTTGTGGCATGAATATATAGTGTGGATTTGTGGCATGGATATGTGGTGTGGATTTGTGGCATGGATATATGGTGTGGATTTGTGGCATGGATATATGTAGTGGATTTGTGGCATGGATATATGGCTTGGATTTGTGGCATAGATATAAGGTTTGGATTTGTGGTATAGATATATGTAGTGGATTTGTGGCATGGGTACATGGTGTGGATTTGTGGCATGGATATGTGGTGTGGATTTGTGGTATAGATATATGTAGTGGATTTGTGGCATGGATATATATGATGTGGATTTGTAGCATGGATATATGGGTTGGATTTGTGGCATGGATATAATAATAATAATAATAAGGAACATTTAGTGCGCTTAATCTTAAACAAAAGCCCTAAGCGCTTACAGCAATAAGCCCTAACACACACACACACACACACACACACACACACACACACACACACACACACACACACACAAACACACACACACACACACACACACACACACACACAAACACACACACACACGCACACACCCACACACCAGCGAAGGAGCAGAAAAATTATGTTTTGAAGAGAGTTGTTTTGAGGGAGGACTTGAAAGAAGAAAGACTGTTTGAGTTTCGGAGTGCAGAAGGGAGATTGTTCCAGCAGGAAGGAGCCTGAAAAGTAAAAGAACGTTCACCAAGTGTTCTGGCCCGAAAACGAGGGATCTGCATAATGCGAGTGTCAGAGGAAGAGCGAAGCTGTCTGGAAGGAGTATAGGTCGACAGAAGTTTAGAGAGGTAAGATGGAGCGAGGCCATCCAATGCCTTGTAACAGAGCAAAGAAAGTTTGTACTTGATGCGTTTTTCAACAGGAAGCCAGTGCAAAGATTTAAGCAAGGGAGAAACATGAGAGGTTTTCGGAGATTTCGAGACAAGGCGAGCAGCATTTATTTTGGACTTTCTGCAATTTTGCAAGAAAAATTCTGTGGACAGCCAGCAAGAAGAGAATTACAGTAGTCAAGTCTTGAAAAAAATGAAAGCAGAAACCAGAGTCTTGGTGGTTTCTTCAGACAGAAGGTGGCGCACAGAACTGATTCGCCGAAGCTCCAAGTAGCAGGCACGGCAGATAGAAGAAATCTGATTTTGAAAAGAGAGGGGTCTGATCAAGTACAACGCCTAGATTTCGCACAGTGGTAGAGGTCTGAATGAGAGGGGTACCAAGTTGGACAGAAGAAGGAACAGAGATTGTAGACATGAGCCGTTTTGGGAGAATGAAGATCAGTTCAGTTTTGTCATTGTTTAACTGAAGTTTGTTGCAAGTCATCCATGCCTTTATGTCAGAGATGCAGAGCTGTGAGCGATCGATGATGGAGGAGAGGAGAGAGATGTCACCAGAAATATATGGTGTGGATTGTGGCATGGAATATGGTGTGGATTTGTGGCATGAATATATGGTGTGTAGTTTGGGGCATAGGTATATGGTGGGATTTGTGGCATGATATATGGTGTGGATTTGGCATGGATATATGTAGTGGATTTGTAGCATGGAAAATGGGGTGGATTTGTTGCATGGATATATGAAGTGGATTTGTGGTATGGATATAGGTGTGGATTTTGGGGCATGGATATATGGTGTGGATTTGTGGCATGGATATATGGAGTGGATTTGTGGCATGGATGGATGGATATATGGTTTTGGATTTGTGCATGGATGGATATATTGGTGGGGATTTGTGGCATGGATATATAGTGTGGATTTGTGGCATGATAATATGGTTTGGTTTGGGCATGGATATGTGGTGTGGATTTGTGGCATGGATATATGGTTTGGATTGTGGCATAGATATAAGGTTTGGTTTTGTGGAAATAGATTTTTGTAGTGATTTGTGGCATGGATATATATGATGTGGTTTTTTGCATGGATATATGGGTTGGATTTGGGGCATGGATATAGGGTGTGGATTTTGGGGCATGGTTTATATTGTGGATTTGTGGCATGAATATAGGGGTGTGGATTTGTGGCATAGGTATAATGGTGTGGATTTGTGGCATGGATAAAAGGTGTGGATTTGTGGCATGTGTATGGTTTGGATTTGTTGCATGGATATATGTAGTGGATTTGTATCATGGATAAGTGTGTGGATTTGTTGCATGGATATATGAGTGGATTTGTGGCATGGATATATGGAGTGGATTTGTGGCATGGATATATGGTGTGGATTTGGGGCTTGGATATATGGAGTGATGTGGCATGGATGGATACAGACCTGTTTACCCCTCTATCCCCTTGACCAGTAGATAGGTGTAGCAAACCAGTAGATTTGGTCTCAAAACAGTAGATTTCCCCTCGCACGTTAAAACCAATAACAAATATAATATGACTGTGGAAAACACATTCCTGCGACAGCTTTAAGAATATATATCTCACTTACCCTTTGTTGTGTGTGGCTCAAAAATTGAAGAAACACGGGAAAATGTCACTCTGCCCATAGAGTTCTGCAGGCACACTTTTATTGTTCAGTTACCCCCACACAGGGAGAGAAACCCAGCACTTTTCCACTAACTTCATACAGTTCTGCATTATGCCTACACACAGGGAGAGCAGCCAGCACAGTTTGTCACTAACTTCATACAGCTCTGCATGATGACTACACACGGGGAGAGCAGCCAGCACATTTTTGTCACTAACTTCATACAGCTCTGCATGATGCCTACACACGGGGAGAGCAGCCAGCACAGTTTGGTCACTAACTAAAAACATTTTCTGCATGGGGACTACACACGAGAGCAAATAGCACTTTTCACTAAATTAAAAATATTTCCATGATGAATATACAGTAAGCTACATGGCTAGCTGTCTTTTCTTTTTAGGTTAGTCTAGGTGCTTAAGACTTTGCGTGTAAGCACTTCTTAACCTGCGCACGGATTCAGAGGACATGTCCCTGACAGCCTCGACAGGTTCCCGGGGATCTGTTTTGACCACCAGTAAACTCTCCAGGGTAACATCTGAAAGGGAGGCCCGCTGGCTAGTCCCGTTTTTCTTGACACATGAGAAACACCTAAACAGTGAGCGCTGCCATGGGGAAATAGTCAAGATACCTCTCATAAACAAGAGACAATTCTGACAGAAGCCCTTCATATCCGTTCCCCAATCTTCTTCCAGGGAAAATAAATCCCATCAGCATCCCCTTCAGTCACACATTGCCTTATATCAGTACACTGATATGTGATGAACTGTTCAATGACGTGTCAGCTGTGAAACCCCAGCGCAGACATGGATATCTCTGCAGAAAAACTTCAGGTTTGGGCAGCTTTGACTCTGTTTGTAGGCCAACATCAGCCACCTCAGCATGGGAAGCAAAGGATCGTTCACTGGAAGCCACTTCTTCAGGTAGTCCATTAAAAGACGAAGTATTTCTTTGCACTTGTGAAAACTCCCCCACACGTTTGTCCGGAGATGTGAACCTCTTTGTCCGGGAGGAACTAAACGAGCATCCTCCCAAATGACAAGTTCGCTGTTGACTTTGATGTTGGCAGGCAGTTTGTAGTCAACAGTTTCCGGAGACTTGTAAAACATGGCGTTGGGTTTAACGAACCGGGGTAAAAATACTTCTCATCAGCTTAAGCATTCCTCTTCTCAGTTTCTAAATCATCGGTTTTTCGGGACTGAAAGCCGACCAAGAAGGCATCAAACATTTTTATTTGATGGAGAAGGAAAAGACAGAAGAGCTTTTGTGGACTTCGAATGAAGTCCCAAAAATGGGTTTCCACTTTAGTGAAGTGAAGTTTGCACTTGGTGCAGAAGGCGAACTCTGCTTTCCTTTACTTGATGATATAATGTCCGGGGAATCTGTCTGGTACTGCAGCTTGAACTTTTGAAAATATTCTTCTTCTTCTTCTTAAACCCCATCAATCACACGGAATCACAGTCTCAGTCGCCGCCGCTTTTTATCAGTTCATGAGCACGCTTCTTCTCAATCGCGCCCCATTTTCACTGCGCGAAGTGGTAGCGTTCACTGCATCAACTTCCCGCCCGCGACGACATGGCGGACGCGAACTCATCACCGCACACGCGCGAGAGAACAGGTAACTTGGGCCCGGGGGCCACCGACAGTGAACTGTATGTTGATAAAATTCTGGATCGGGAAAACTGCCGAAGTGGTTTCGGTGAACAACGGAGAAAGCGCGTTTCGCGATCGGGAGATTTGAAGTCGAGCGGGAGACCTTAAAAACAACGTCTGAACTCGGGAGAATCTCCCGTGAGGTTGGGGTAAACATGTCCGTGGATATATGGTGTGGATTTGTGGGATGGATGGATATATGGTGTGGATTTGTGGCATGATACATGGTGTGGATTTGTGGCCCTAGATATATGGTGTGGATTTGTGCATAGATATATTGTGTGGATTTGTGGGATAGATAT
Source organism: Conus ventricosus (assembly GCA_018398815.1). NCBI lineage: Eukaryota > Metazoa > Mollusca > Gastropoda > Neogastropoda > Conidae > Conus > Conus ventricosus. Next base: position 7,781,534 of record CM031609.1, on the reverse strand, counting down.
ATGGTGTGGATTTGTGGCATGGATATATGGTGTGGATCGGGGGCAAGGATATATGGAGTGGATTTGTGGCATCGATGGATATATTGTGCGGATGTGTGGCATGGATATATGGTGGATTTGTGGCAAAGGATATATGGTGTGGATTTGGGCCATGGATATATGAAGTGATTTGTGGCATAGATATATGGTAGGACTTGTGGCCTGGATATGTGGTGTGGATTTGTGGCATGGATATGTAGTGGACTTGTGGGCACAGATATATGGTTGGTTTGTTTGGCATGGATATATGGAGTGGATTTTTGACCTGGATGGATATATGGTGAGGATTGTGGCATGGATAATGGTGTTGGATTTGTGGCAGGATATAGGTGTGGATTTGTGGCATGGACGATTATTGTGTGATTTGTGGCATGGATATATGGTGAGGACTTGTGGGATGGGTATATGATGTGGATTTGTGGCATGGAAAATTGGTGTGGATTTGAGGCCTGGATAATGTGGTGTGGGGGGCCAGATCAAAGGGTTGATCCACGCCAGTCTGACTGCAGTGGAGGTCTGCACTCTCCCAAGTGCCGCCATTCTAGTTGTACTTTAAATCCCCCCTTTCGAAGTTTTAAAAAACTTTTACAAGGAGGAGTGGGGAGTGGAGGAGGGGGAGGGGGGGTCTGAAATAACACAATTAAAAAAAAACACAACCTTCCAACAACAAAAAAAATCAGCATTTACACTGATTTACACCAAATTCGAGGGGGATCTGAAATAACACAATTAAAAAAGAACACAACCTTCCAACAACAAAAAAAGATCAGATTTACACTGATTTACAACCAAATAACCGGAAAATTCCAGATGTGGAAAAAATGGCTTCCGGGGATGTGGGGCAAGGCCGTGAACCCCCTTTGTCCAACAACTGCTGCAGGACTGAAATCACAAGAAAAACTCATCATTCCAACTTCATGTATAATGAATAACTAAAAACGTGCACTGTCATACAAAATCATAACACTGAGACAATGTGTATGCCGAATGCAGTGGTTTTTCCCCAATCATACTGACATGCACTCATTCTAGGCAATCCACAACACTTTTGCATAGATGCAGTTTGGTGTGAATGCTCACAATCTGGCCCTCAATGCAGAAGGGAGCTATTCCTCTTTTGCCCATCCACCTCTCTAAGCGCAAAATCATTTTCCCAAACAGCATTTACCTATGCCCTCCAACTCACTGCCACTGCTAATGAGAGAAGGTGACTACACAAATTCCATACGTGACAACCAACAAATCAGAGTGGAATTGTAATTCTGCAGCAGAATGGAAAATATGACTTCCCCTTTTTTAAAAAAAAACAAACAAAAAACATAACAATAACCCCCCCCCCCCCCCCCCCCCCCCCCCCCCCCCCTCATCATCTCCCTATCATTTCAACCACCCCCGCCCCCCTTCCACCAACAACCATCTCTCTTCTCCAACTCTTTCCTGCACCCCCCCCACCCCCCACCCACCTAGCTATCCTGCCACCCACCCTCTGTCCAGCCCCACCTGCTCCTTTGGTCTGGTCAGGTTTTGTGGTCAGCATCTTGGCAAAAAGCACCCGGCATTTGTCTAGCCAGGCCACCCCTCGCTTGTCTCCCTTGGTGGACAGAAACTTGGTCAGTTCTGTCTCTGGAGAGATGAAAGAAATGTTCAGGAGATTAGAGGCCATTCCTGTGACTGGTCATCTCTCTGAGGAAAGAGGAAAAGCCCCTCAACTGGGAATGTCAAACTGCCGTAACTGTACACATTCCCTTCACCATGCGCAACAAGTGCTTTCTTTAGACATTACACTGCCTGGGGATGACACTGCAATTACATTTGATCAAATGTAGCGATTTGTAAAAAGCACTATAGAATTCACAAAACCAACATCATAAAAAGAATTGATATGTGCCGTAAATATTAACATACAATGTTCTGATTCTAATACACTGAAACCGACAATGAAACTACTGATCAACGTGACAAAATGCACTTAAATCCACCAGGTCACAAAGGATGTCTGCATAGCAATAAATCCATACATTAATCAGTCAAAACAAATTCACATTACTGTATAAAACAAACTGTGGTTTGCAAAGTAAGGAATCCACTTCTCAGCTTGACGTTACAAAACACACAAAGCATAACTGAACAGTTCAACTGACCTGAAGGAACAGCCACCCAAAATAAATGTTTCAAAATTCCAAGATAGGTAATCTGTATCAAGGTAATCAGAGGCAATCAAATACTTAAAACTTAATAATTTCTTGCAGACTCACCGAATATGCACAATGAATCTTTCATAAATGTAATTTGGGGCCAAAGTAACTTTTCTCAATGAGCATGAGCCAGAAAATCAGTATAATCATTTTCAAACAAAGGTAATGAAAAAAAATATTTCTGTACCCAGAGAAGAATTTAATGCTGCACTGTTTAAAACCACGGAATTTGCTTGATGTCAGAAACCATTGAGTCCCCTTTTCCTATAAATGTGAAGACAACAAATGAAGGCACAAGATCAATCTTAATGTGCGCTAAAAATGAGTACAGTTTTTATGAATCGGGCAAACAAGTTACACTGAACACAAATAATACTAGGCCTTACTGGTCAATCTTGCTGTTTATAATGTACCAAGTACCAATTCATAGCACCACAATGAATTTCAGACACATACACTGTAATTTTAATTCTTTCCTCAAATTATGGACTGGGTCCAATTTCAATTGCGTAACCTGGCAAGGTTAAGACAGAAACTACGTCCATAAGAGTTTGCCAATCACAGAAGAGCAACTGGCAGCTTGGAACATTAAAAAGAAATCCCACGAGTCATCCCATACCAAATGTTAAACAAACTAAATTGTGAAAAGTTAGACTTTCATAGGTCTCTTGCAATCACAAATTCAACAGTATTTTATGCAAAGGTCATATCAGTTGGTGATTACTTTACAAATCATGAAAATAAAACATTTACAAAAACCACAGCATGGTATTCTAATCTGTTGCAATCACGAATTCATAAGTATTTTACGCAAAGGTCATATCAGTTGATTACTTTACAAATTATGAAAATTAAAAAAAACATTTACAAAGACACAGCAAAGTTTTCAAATTGTTTGCTTTTCTGCTGTTTCCTCCATTGTTTATTTTACACAATCATAAAGAATATAGAAAGAACAGTCAATAAACCCTCATATATGTCACATACATGTGAGAAAAAAGCAAACAAAAAATCAACCAACCAACCAAAATTGACAACAGCAGACACTTGAAAACAGTAAACGATACACTTTTACATCATGATTGTTGTTACTTTTTTTTTATTGTGTAGACGATACACTTCTACATCATGATTGTTGTTACTTTTTTTTTTATTGTGATTATCATTTCTCTTTCTTCTCAGAAACAAAACCCACCAAACTGCTTATGTTCTGGCCCAGAATTCAATTCAGTTCAACTTAGATCATGTTGCTTGCAGCCCAGTTAACTGCCAGGGGCACATGGCCAGAATTCAGTTCACCTAAATTCATGCTATCCTACAGTTTACCTTTCAGATTTTTTTTTTCAGAACAAAATTCAGGATCCCCTACATCAAGCTGCCTTACACCTATTACTATTAGGATTTTGATTGCTTGCTTGCTTGCTTGCTTGTTTGTTTGCTTGGTTTTCTTAGGGACATAGGCATTTTCATATCAAATTTTTTCTTCTTAAGAAATGCCTAACTGAGTAAACTAATGGTTTAATTTTACTTGACATAATTGCTTGCTTGCTTGTTTGCTTGTTTTTCTTAGGGACATCGGCATTTTCATATCAGTTTTTTTTTAATGCTTAACTGAGTAAATCAATGCTTCAATTTTACTTATTGTAATTATATCTTTGCCAACAAGAATATAAAACCTGTAAGGAAGCTAAAATGTCCTACACACAAGGCTCCCCCAATCCCCCAACTGCATGACTCTCCATTTTTTTCTTCTCTCTTTCTTTCTTTTCTTTTTTTTTTGGATGAGCCTTTTGGCTAGATTCAAAATCAGTTCTCAAACTTTCCCGCTAAATGAGGAGGAAGGAGAGAATTTTTTTTTCCTGTCCCATCTTCTGTGCCACCTCAGTGGCAGTGCACCCACACTGCTCATACCGACACCCCGTCCACAGCCACAGCCCAGCCTGTACTGCCGCAGCCCCAGCACTGGGAACCCATAGGGAGCAGTCAATGTCAAGTTGTTAAGAGGCAACCCACTGGAGGACACACTGCACTGCTGCTGAGTCACTTCGGTGGTGTTCAGTGGTGCCTGTTCTTATCTAACATATGCAGGCACCAACTACTTTGCCCAGACGGAGGGAATCTGAACAGGAATGACATTCTTTTTCTCATACTTATCTGACTTAACTGATGCCAGAACAATGAATAGGATGGATGCTGAAAAGAAACACACCCGGGTGAGGTAGTTTTAAGCTGGAACAGGTGTAACCACAACACTTTACCCCAGCTCTCTGGCATGGGCACACTCTCAGACGTATAGTATGTGTAATCACCCATTAATTTAACACAGTAAATGAAAATAAATATAAACTGGGCACACTACACCCCAAAGGCATCAATATCAAACAATAACCAAACACACATACCCACCACTTCCACATCAGTTGGCAATATCCCCTACCAACACACACACATACACATACATACACCACCACCACATCTCCTTCACTCACTTCATACAGTAGTTACAGCAACCCTCCATCTATTTAATCTTAATTTTGTTTTATCCTTCCCCTTAAATTCCCCCCCCCCCCCCCCTTTTTTTTTTTTTTTCCCCTCAGTTTCCCCCCCCCCCCCCCTTCTTTCCCCTTACCATTATTATCAATCCACCATTACCACAACCATCACAAAGATACCACACCATCCCAATAAACTAGACACACAACCCTATCATATCGCACACACACACCTCCCCCGACGCAACCCCCCCCCCCCCCCTCCGTTTCCTCTCCCATAATCCCCCTGGCCCCATGTCATTTCCGCCCACCGACCACATGGACAAAAACGGATGAGTCATTTTTCTTTCTCCTTTTTTCGTTCTTTGTTTGTACTGTCCCACATGTCAAATGTGATTTATTTTTTCGCCTGAAGAAGACCCAAGTGGTTGAAATGCATCGTGTCTTGTCATGTGCTTTGTTTGTCTATGTCATTGGCGGTAAGTTCTAAACAAACTCTATTCCTAATTTTGCTTCGTTCGCCGCCATTAGTCACCCCATTTTGAAAATAAATATGCCAAGATAAGCAGAATCCATTGTAAACATTTGGTACAAGAGTTCTCAGAAGTAACACTTCCAGATTTGTCTCCCTTTACACAGCCAATTTTTCTTCTTCCTCCTTTACTTTTCTGTATGAACTGAAACTAGAACCTCCTGAGAGAAGCAAAATGTGAGGTGGCCGAATCAGACAAGCCTCCCTGACTTTCTCCTCCACCTTACGATGGGCCTCTCCAAAGGAAGCAGGACTCGGGATGAAAGAGTAGACTCCAGACACACGACCCTCAACATCAGAGAAGAACTAACAGACCCAGATCAAGCCAATACCAGACTAATGGAGGCCACAGTAGCAGAAGTCTCAGCAATGAAAATAAAAATCTACTGGAGCTGTTCTTCAGTAACTGTGCCATTTTGACATGAAAAAGTGAAAGAGATCAAAGCCAAAAAGGAGAGAGTAGTTGTCTGGTTATCCCATCCGTTTGCCAAAATTCATGTGTGTACTTGGAACTTTAAAGCCTGTTATTTTCCTTATACACGAAAGGGGTTATCTGAGTACAGGCACTGCTGTCTCTGATCTCAAGGTCAGAAGCGTGGCATTCAACAAAGGTTGGGAAACAACGGAAAGCCGCATCCAGGTCAGGAGTACCTGAAGGGCAAACAGTTGGCCCTGAAGATCTGATCTGAAATTGTCTTTGAATTGCCTGGTTGAGTATGATGCACTTAAACATTAAACAGGTGAGATATGTTGGTCTCTTTAAAAAAACAAAAAGACTTGACTTGGAATATTTGCATTGATGATGAGCAAAATCAAAATCAGATTGACAGAAGGCATTCTGAATGACCATCCCAGAATCTGAAAACAGTGGTAAATGCCAGGGTTACTTCACAAGAGGGAGCAAGAACAGGTTCCTAACCATCAATGATTTCCATGCTACTGTCACCATCATCAACTACACAAGGCTGACACATGGCATTCACGTTGAACTGATCACGATTGTTCCCATACAAGGGAGGAAAGTAACCCCCGTCTCCAAGGTGACAGTCCAGTCCTTCCCTGCTCAGCACCAAAGCTAGCGCTGCCATACCTGCAGTGCCACTGAAATCAACTTTGTCCTGAGTGCTGCCTCAATGAGCACCTTCCAGCCAAACGGGGCAATGAGCAGTAGGATGAAGAGCAATGAGCAGCAGGGCAATGAGCAGGAGGATGAAGAGCAATGAGCAGCAGGGCAATGAGCAGCAGGGCAATGAGCAGCAGGATGAAGAGCAATGAGCAGCAGGGCAATGAGCAGGAGGATGAAGAGTCCCCTCCCCACAAAATCCCATGGCTTTAACAGTTCTGAGAAATGAGGCTGATACACACTCCAAATCCAGCTGAGAAATGGCAGCCACAGAGTCAAGGATCACCTGCCCATAAGCCAAAGGAACTTCACCCTGTCTTGGAGAAGAAAAATGAGGTGAGCATGTTGGTTGGGTGTGGCAAACCTTCACAACAGCACCTCCAGAGAGCAAGCTGACAGGTGTACTGATTTAGCCAAGTTCAGGAGATGGACTGACTTTGAAACTAATACACAACAAGCACTCGAGACGTATCAAGGGAAGCGAGTCAGCCAGCTGAGAGAGCATTGCATGAAGGACAATTTTATCTTCTATGTCCTGCTGGCAAAGACAGGATCACACCAAGTAGAACTGAGACATCAGCTTGATCAGGTGAGAGCGAGAAAAAAATTCACTTAATGTACCCCCTTAGTGTAAAAATAATCTATATCTATCATCATTATCATGTAGTTTCTTCTCATCCTTCACAGCCCTGATGTGGCCCTTTGCGGTCGGCTGGGCTATAAGCAACATTATCTTATCTCTCATCCTTCACTGTCCAAACAAATGATTTTGTCGTATCTGGTGTGAAACATGCCTTCACTGGACCTTTTGGTGCCTGCTGAGGATGGTATGGGAAGGAATGCTGGGTTTTGCCTACCCCTCCCTCTGCCAGTTTTGAAGACAGGTGTCAAGGACAAGTTCCAGGTGATCCCAATTTGCCCCTCAAGTGACCCCAAAACTGAATAAACAATCTCACCTGCCTGCATGGGAGGAGGGTATGATTCAAGGGAGACTGCTCTGTCAGACTTATCTGAGGCGTGGTTAGCTCCCCTACTATCTACAATTTTTGTGGGTGGGAATAATTCCTGATTTAAAGGTGTTGTTTCACACCGTGTGGGATAATGGCATTTCTTTGGACAGGTAAGTATTCTGTAAAACTACTTTCAGTGTGAAAATTCCTTTTCACAGCACAGATCATTCACATCTACTAAAAATATACTTTTATCAAAATCTACGCTTAAAAAAAAAAAAGATAACAAATATCAAAAACAGATGAAAACTGACAAATAACTTACGAACATACATAAAAAGAAAGGAAGAAATAATCTACATCCATAACGATCATCATTATCATTATCGTCATCATCATTTTCATCATCATCATCAATATCATCAACACTCAACAGCACTGAAAACTATCAGCATTCTGTGACCTGAATTCAGAGGACCAAAGAAGAGAACAGCAGCAGTTAAAACCTTGGGGAGAAAAACAAACAGACAAACCAACCAACCGGCACATCTATCTGAGGAATGACACGCGGTGCAGCACAACGTGCTACAACAACAACAAACAACCACACTTGCACCGTGACACAACTCGCAACACGTCATTTCGACACGGTTTTGTTTTTTTCTTTCATCACGCCAGCAGTGCATCAGTTACCTGCTGCTGTTGCTCGTGCGGCACCTGACGAAAGGTGTAATGGCATTGTGGGAATGAGTCGGTCACAAAAAAAAGCGGCGCAATGCAGATGTGCTTTCAGTTCACATCAACAGAAGCGACTCAACAGCTTGTCAAGCTGGTGCGTTTTTCATTGTTCTGTAGTGATCTTCCTTGTTTAACTTTTCCTTCAAGGCCTACTTCACAAAGGAGTCATAAAACATTGCTTCCATCCCCAAACAAGCATACAGCATGGAGGTTCCAGTGTTTCCCGTCTGACATACTTTTATTGGAGAGAGGTTTCAAATCTGAACTGTGTATGTTCTCATTTCATGTATTCTGACTTAGTTTTGCTGGAAGTAGTTTTCAAAAGCAATTTGTGCATATTCTCAATTCATGTATATAACATGCAGGGTGTGGTAAATGAGTGTTTCATGGATATAAAATCAAAAGAACAGCACTGCGGGTAGGCACAGGACTATGCCTAGCTTAAAAAAAAAAAAAATCAAGTATCAGATGAAACTGTACAGGTCCACTTTGAATGTTAAAAGTATTGTATCTCAATGACTTATTTCAACGTCAGCTGACTTGCATGATGCAAGACAGAAAGAAATGAGAAAATCAGAGACTGAAAACCAGACAGAGAGATCTCACTGCCAATTGAATTTGTGCAAACCCGCCAAAGCTGACATTTTACCATGGGCATTTCATCGTGTTATATGCTTCAAACAGGACAGCTGTGATATACTAGTTGCTTTAATGAATTTTTGGTGCATCGCTTCGAAAACTGTTTCATGGAGCAGTACTGTTGACTGCCACCGGCCTGATGTCTACCTGGAAATGTCACAGTATGTCAGACTGCAGACAGTGGAGGATGGCTTCAGCTATGTTCTGTCAGAATAACTTTTGTATAGAAATTGGAGATACTTTGAATGGTTTACTTTGCATAAGAATGAATTGTCAAGAAACTCTATGTACAACAGATTTAAGTACAATTTATATCAGATGAGAATGCTACCTATTTAAATCATACTATAATTCAATTCCTAAGTAGTTTGCTATGGTATATCTATCTGTACATATCAGTGAAAACTGGAGAGAAAAAAAAGAAAACACCACATACATTTTTAAAAGGAAACATGACCAATAACAACTCATTAATCATAGGAATAAAAGATCTTTTCTCAGAGACAATAATAGTAACAATAATAATCATGATAATAATAAATATACATTTACTTCAAATTTTACATCTTTAACCAACGTACACACAGATGATCATCCAAACTTCGTTGCAATGATAAATATACATTTATATTCCTTTTACATTTCTGACCAATGCACACACAGATGATCCTCCAAACTTCACTGCTGAGCTGAAATCCAGCCTATGGCCTACACATATGTACGTGTCAAAAGCAGCGTGTCAACTCTCACAGAGCACTGTCAAAAGCACCAACCTGGCTTGGTCAACACAAAAGCTGCAAAAAGGGCGGTACAGTTTTAAAGGACTTTGAGCAGTGTTGGCATCAGCTTATACTCCCCCCCACCCCACCCCCCTTTTCATAAAGCTGGATATGTAAATGTACTCTCAATAAATATGTAATGCAGACTGAATCATACACACCATGTGGATTTCATTCTGCTTTGGCTAAACAATTGCTTATCAAAACAACAGCAACGATGACAATGTGGGTGTATGTCTCAGTGTCAGTGTACCTGTTAATGTGTTTGTTGGCTGATGTGAATATGTGTTTTCCTTGATCATCATAAAAGAGAACACACGCACGCATGCACGCACGCACACACACACACACACACACACACACACACACACACACACACACACACACACATTCACAAACACACATTCACAAACACATTATATCAGTACCATTACAAACATCATAATCAACAACAGCTGCCTCCACCAAACATGACGAAACACAAAACAGCACCACCACCAACAAAGGAATATCAAGCCTTGGAAAATTAAACTAATATAAATGGAAGGCAATGAATAAGAAAAAAAAAATTCTTAAAAACATTCTAATATTCTTCCTTTCTACAGTCGAGAAGTATACTGACATTCTTCTTTTCTACACTTCGAACCATACTAAAAGTCTTTCTTTGTACCATGAGAAGTATACCGATATTATTTCTCCTTTGTACAGTGAGAAAACATACCCAAATTCTTTCTTTGTGCAGTGAAAAGTCAACCTTTGAAAGTGCAAAGTTTACTAACATTTTCCTCTATACCATCAGAAGTAAAATTCTTTCTTTTCACTTTGAGAAGTATATGAATATTCTTGCTTTATACAGTGAGAAATATACAAAGATTCTTTCTTTGTACAGCAAACACAAATGACAAATCAATATTCTTCCTCAGGTCAGTCAAAGTTCCTTTGTACAATGAAAAGCGTACTAACATTCTTCCTCTGTACAACGAGAGGTACACTAACATTCTTCCTTCATACAGAGACGTACACTAACATTCTTCCTTTATACAGAGACGTACACTAGCATTCTTCCTTTGTACAGTTAGAAGTACACTAACAGTCTCCCTTTCTACTGTACAGAAGTATATATTCTTTCTCTGCATAGAGAGAAGTAAACGAACATTTCTCCTCTGCACAGTAAGAGGCAAACAAAAGTTCTTCCATTGCACAGTTAGGAGTATACTGAAATTCTTCCTCTGTAATGTTAGAACTGTTCAAACATTCTTCTTTGTACACTTAAAATGTATTCTAACATTCTTACTTTCCACATTTTTTCCAAGCACAGTTGGAAAAAAACAACAACCAGGTTTTCCACTCCACAGTCAAGAAGTATATTACATTTTTGTCTTTGTACAGATAGAAGTATACCACAGGTCTTTCTTTCTACAATTAACAAGTATATCAACATTTTTCATTTGCACCCCAAGACATGTGCTAACAGATTTCCATATACAGACAGAAGTATACTAACAATCTTCCACCGTACAGAGAGAAGTATACTAACATTCTTCATGTCTACAGTGAGAAATATACTAATGTTCTTGATTTACAGTGAGGAGTACTCGCGCATTCTTCCTTCTACAGTGAGAAGTAGACTAACATTCTTCCCGTCTACAGTGAGAAGTATATTATACATTCTTCCTACTGACAGTGAGAAGTAGACTAACATTCTTCCGATTTACAGTGAAGAGTATTCTAGCATTCTTCCTGTCTACAGTGAGAAGTATACTAACATTCTTCCCGTCTACAGTGAGAAGCATACTAACATTCTTACTTAGAGAGAAGTACACTTAACATTCTTCCAGTCTACAGTGAGAAGTACACTAACATTCTTCCAGTCTAGAGTGAGAAGTACACTAACATTCCTCCAGTCTACATTGAGAAGTACACTTTCTTCCTTCTACAGTGAAAAGTACACTAACATTCTTCCTGTCAACAGTGAAAAGTATACTGACACTCTTGCTTAGTGAGGAGTACACCAACATTCTTCCTGTCTACAGTGAGAAGTACACTAACATTCTTCCTGTCAACAGTGAGAAGTACACTAACATTCTTTCTGTCTACAGTGAAAAGTATACTAACATTCTTCCTGTCTACAGTGAGAAGTATACATTCTTCCTTTTTTTTTGAAAGTAATAAGCAAGTATTCATTCTTCCTTTCCACAGACATTTCAAACTCCTCTGTCACAAAGAAACCCAAAAAGCCAACGGCTCCATGGAAGTGGAATGAAAATGCGCAGAGTGCAAGCAAAGCGGACAGTGTTGCCGGCACTCCCTCACCTTGCCTCATGGTGGAACGGCCAGTCAGGTTGGGGATGTACTCTCTGGGAACAGGTAAGGAGGAGAACAGGGGGAACGGGTAGACGCTGTCCTTCCCCTGAAAACACACGCAGGTTTTATCGCTGTTTTTGAACAGTGGTAGGACAGCATTTGAAGGTGGTTGCCTGGGAAGTGGTGAAGATCTGGGGTCTATGGTTTGCTCGTTTGACAGAACAGACTTTGTTTCTCTCTTCCTGTCTTCACTAGATTTTCAAAATGAAACAACACACCTGAGTTCATGAAAAAAATACCTGTGACAATCAAAGAGTTGTCAATGGAAAAGTTATGTAGAAAAAAGGAAAAAAGAGATCCATTTCCTCTGCTACAAGTCAACACCTTCCTTAGAAAGACCACCTCAAATATTACCCAAAAAGAAGTTTTCAACGAGACAAAAATTTGTACAGTACTGGACGAGAAATTCACTCAGGGAAGGCACAGACCTCTGTGAAGGTCAGGCATTCCTTTCTTCACTGGATCCGGGTTGTAATCTGGATCCTAATATTAATTATCTTTATCACCTTGAAGATATCAACATAACTAATCAGCCTGATTTACTCTGACACCCATGCATCAAATTCTGATGAATCTACAGGAACGTTGAAAACTGCTCCACCTCGGAATGTTCAAGAAAGTAAAAGACAAGACAGACATTTTCAGACAACAGGAGAAGTGAAACTATGATCCCTCATTCTGAAATGGATATTAAACAATCTCTTGGACTTTCAATATGTCCCTTCTACCCCCTCCCCCTAAAGACCAGCACAGAATATGAGAGCTTTGAAATGATGCCAATTACTTACACTGCTTTTCTTTTCTTTTTGTTGGTTTTTCAAGTTATGTCTAAAGATTATAATGTTAAAGACTTGGTCTATTCTTAATCAATTAACAAATGAAGATGCAATCAGACCTAGTTAAATCTTGAATTTAAATGCACAAACACACTGACACAATCAGACCTAGTGAAATCTTCAATTTTAACGCACACACACACTGACACTGATACACATTTTCTCTCAGTCTCTGTCTCTCTCTACAGAACAGCTGGAAAATAGTCATGCACACTGACATCATAAAAACCATGTTTTTCCACAACCGTGTAACTGGTGTGGCTTGACGTCACAGTGAGACACGACACCAACCTGCAGAAGAGAGCGAGGGGGCATGATCCTCTCTGAGGGGCCGCCCAGCAGATGACACTTCACCAGAATGTAGTTCCTCTCCACGGACAGGACGTCAACTATGACCCCGTCCCTGACACACACACATACATAGCATTACACACACACACACATAGCATCACACACACACACACATACACAGTATTACACACACATAGCATTACACACACATACATATCGTTCAACATTGACAATGACCCATCCCTGACACACACGCATAGCATTACACACACACACACATACATTCAGCCAGAAAAACAAAACAAAACACAGCACATACAATTATTCCCCAAAACAAAAAAAAGAGACACACAGGTACACAGCCATTTTCTGTCAACTCAAGTTGACGCTTCTTCCCATGTGAAAAGGGGAGGTGACTCAGTCAGTTTTGGAACCATTCAATGAGTTAGCTTCTTCGCACTCTTTCTACCATCCAAGTTATGGGAGGAGGGAGAGTGGAGGGACAGACTCAGACAGGACGAATTCCAAATACACGAAATTCCAATGAATACTCAAATATTTTTAAAGAAGATTTTTTGGCATGAAAAGCCTCATTCTATCCACGCTGCTATTGATGTTCTTATTTTCTTCTTCTTCTTCTGCGTACACAGGCTGATACTCCTGCGAACACTCCCTATATGGACAGGCAAGTATTAATCCCATCTACCCAACAAAGGGAGCGGAGTTTTGTGTTTATGACCGATTTTTATCCCGCCATTAAGGCAGCCATACTCCATCTTCAGGGAAGGTTCTCGTTTTCAATTGGATAGCTGTTCAGCTATTCATCTGGGATGGGATGGGAGGGGTGGAGGGTGGGGGTGGTCTCACCTTCCCTCGGCCTTGTTGAGGGCCTGAGCGTTGAGCAGCACCTTTTCAAACTTGTACTGGGACTGCAGCAGTAGGTAGGTGTCCAGGCAAGACACCATCACACTCAGCAGTCTGTACACACCCACCCACACATATACACACACATACAGACACACACACACACAAACACATCCATCTACGTAAATACACATCAAAACAATGAACGCATGTGCAGAAATACACGATAAGAACAGAGAATGCACATATAAAAGACATAAATGATGACTATCCTGCATCTGATTTCCATTTAATTTCCTAATCTCATGTACTCATGAAAAGTTTGCTCTCAGTGTGGAGTTACTGGCGAAAGTTTGGAAAATCGAGATATCTTCATCTTCTCAGGCAGAAGCGACCTCTCAAACAAATAGGAGTTAGGTCATGGGAACATGGATGAAGAGGATTCAGGTACTTTCAAATCAATTGGAAGAGGATTTAGGTACTTTCAAATCAACTGGAAGAGGATTTAGGTACTTTCAAATCAATTGGAAGGATTTAGGTACTTTCAAATCAATTGGAAGAGGATTCAGGTACTTTCAAATCAAATGGAAGAGGATTTAGGTACTTTCAAATCAAATGGAAGAGGATTTAGGTACTTGCAAATCAAATCTTAATGAAATCCCAACTTAGCAATAGCATGTTCCAGCCAAATAGGATAACAGCAACTGTCTGTTTGGTCATGTGTTTCTGAAAACTTATTTTTTAGTATGAAAAGACTGGTCTCCAAACAGACCTATTAAACATCACCCATACATGAGGACTTTCACATCATTTTTTATTCCAAAAAACTATGATCCTCAAAATTCTCTGCCTACAGCTGAGTCAAGTGTTTCTGAAAACAAAGTTTAATGAGAAAGGGCCAGTCTGCAAGCAGACCCATTAAACAATGCCCACACATGAGGGCTTCCACATCATTGTTTATTGCTAAAACATTTGATCCACAAAACTCTGCGCCTACAGCTGAGCACAGATCCCCTGGTTTGATGCAGACTCACTTCAGCCCCAGGCAGTGGGATTGTTCGTAGTTGAAGAGGGAGTGGATCTTCTCTGGACCGCCGATGATCACCAGCCGATCCAGCAAACCCTGCAGGACACAAGGACAAATGCACTTCAGTCATTAATTCAGATCCTGCTGATAGCAGACAGTTATGTCACATGACAGTGGATCCTAGGGGTGATGTGATGAACTCTTCGGCAGTCCCCCACAACCCTCTGTCCTAAATCATAGGCAACAGGGTAGAGGGTGTTGAAACCAGACCAGACCTTTGTGTTGTCAAGACTTGTTCAGTCTGTGCCATGGAAATGTACCCTCCACTTTGCGCTGTAGAACGGCCTTGAACAAGGAGTCAGGGTGAAATGCCTGTCATTACTTGGCAAGTTGGTGACACTTCTAACTTGCCTTCTCTCTAGCACCTCACAACTACATATCAGAGTAAAGAATTATTCTCTTCTTATAATAGTCCTCACTAGCAGTCAACCCCTGTCTCATATTTCAAGCCTGTTCAAAATGTGGAGTGAAAGTGAAGAAACAAAGAAGTTTTTCTTTAAATGATCAAATCAGACAACTGTGTCTTGACAGTGTTCCGGTCTCTGCTGGGAACTGACTGCCACCGCAACATCCTTTCAGTTTACTAACATTTTTGCCTTCTCTTGTTTTCTGACAAAAGTTGGGTTGCTACGGTTTGCCTGTCCTTTCCAAAACCTTTCTCGTTCTGGGTGTTTTAACGTACTGCTTTGCTGCATCATAGTTACTACATGAAACAGTGTTAACCCAAAAAGCTTGTCCTGGGTGATGTAACACATAAATCTGCTACATCATAGTTACTACATGAAACAGTGTCAATCCAAAAAGCTTGTCCTGAGTGAGTAACATATAACTCTGCTGCATCATAATTACTACATGAAGCAACTCAAGCCAAAAGCTTATTCAGCTTTGCTGCATCATAGTTACTGAATGAAACAGCGTAAAGCCAAAAAACATGTCCAGTGTGCTACATCATAATTACTACATAAAACACAGTCAAACCAAAAGCTTGTCCTGGGCGATGTAACATATAACTCTGTTGCATCATAATTACTACATGAAACAGTGTTAACCCAAAAAGCATGTCCTGTGTGCTACATCATAATTACTACATGAAACAGTGTTAACCCAAAAAGCTTGTCCTGTGTGCTACAACATAATTACTACATGAAACAGTGTTAACCCAAAAAGCATGTCCTGTGTGCTACATCATAATTACTACATGAAACAGTGTTAACCCAAAAAGCTTGTCCTGTGTGCTACAACATAATTACTACATGAAACACAGTCCAACCAAAAGCTTGTTCTGGGTGAAGAAACTTAAAGGTCTGCCGCCATCAAGTAAGTATTAGGAGAGAAAAAAAAATTCAAACAGAAAAACAAAACATTGGAAAAAGAAGGTGCAAAAGAATGAGAAAGGCAGACCCTCACAGCAATAGTGTCGGGGATGTCCCTGAAGGTGTACTGGTCCTTGGTGGGCAGTGCTCTCCCTTTCAGCACCTCGTACACAGCAGGGAAAGCCGACAGGACGTTCACCAGACGGGTGAAGTGCTGCACACACAGGGTCAGGCATGCAAGTGAAGAGAGAAATATGCTCCTACGTACTGATCTTTTGGATTGATTTGATATTTACATGAATGTGTGTTCACCAATGCTTTCTGTTGCTACCTGGTAGCAATTAGTGTTTACTAACTGCTACCAGGTGTAGCAACAGAACACAAACAGATTTCAACAGATTACCAAAAGATATCAACAGATTACCAACTGATATCAATGGAAATTAATATCAACGGATTACCAACTAATACCAGCAGATTACCAACTGATATCAATGGAAATTAATATCAACGGATTACCAACTAATACCAGCAGATTACCAACTGATATCAATGGAAATTAATATCAACGGATTACCAACTAATACCAGCAGATTACCAACTGATATCAATGGAAATTAATATCAACGGATTACCAACTAATACCAGCAGATTACCAACTGATATCAATGGAAATTAATATCAACAAATTACCAACTAATACCAGCAGATTACCAACTGATATCAATGGAAATTAATATCAACAGATTTCCAACTAATACCAGCAGATTACCAACTGATATCAATGGAAATTAATATCAACAAATTACCAACTAATACCAGCAGATTACCAACTGATATCAATGGAAATTAATATCAACAGATTTCCAACTAATACCAGCAGATTACCAACTGATATCAATGGAAATTAATATCAACAAATTACCAACTAATACCAGCAGATTACCAACTGATATCAATGGAAATTAATATCAACGGATTACCAACTAATACCAGCAGATTACCAATTGATATTAACGGAAATTAATATCAACAGATTACCAACTAATACCAGCAGATTACCAACTGATATCAATGGAAATTAGTATCAACTGATTACCAACAGATAACAACTGATGACCAAAACATCAACAGATTACTAGCAGATATCAGCAGTTTACCAACACATTTTCAATAATTATCAGCAGATCACCCACGTTTATGGATAGATTATCATCAATAAGAATTGACAAATTACTTACAGATCTTAACTCACAGATTACAACTGATTACAAACAGATAATACTGGGCTACCTACAGATCACTTTTTGCCAACAGATATTCACAGATAACCAACAGATTACAAAAAAAAACCCATTATGAACAGATTACCAACAGACTGCAAATAGATGTTAACAGATCACCAACAGATAATAACAGATAACTGACTGATATGAGCAGATCACCTACAAATCTTGACATACTATGAACAGATACCAACACCTCACCGACAATTATCAAGAGATTAAAAAAAAAGTATTACCCTATTACAAACAGATCAATACATGCATAGCGTTTACAGACAGAATAACAACAAATAGAGACTGATTACCAACAAATATTGGCAAATTCCCAACAGACACCAACAGACTGCCAACAAATGTAAATACAAACTGATTACCAACAAATATCAGCAAATTCCCAGCAGATTGCCAACAAATGTAAATACAAACTGATTATCCCCCCAAAATGTTAGCAAATTCCCAACAGACACCAACAGATTGCCAACAAGTGTTGACAGAGGAGCCGATCGGCGTACTTTGAGGGAGCACTTGTCGATGGGGTCCACAGGCCACACTGTGGGCAGGAACAGGGCGGTGTCCTCCGGGCCACACTCCAGAGAAGACCACAGCTCTGTCAGCAGTGCCGCCAGGTACCCTGCACATCGGAATCATCCAACCATACATCAGTGCTTTCGTCTTAAGTGTTTGCATGAAATAAAATGATGTAAGATGAAAGTGTGTGTGTGTGTGTGTGTGTGTGTGTGTGTGTGGTTGTGTGTGTGTGTGTGTGTGTGTGTGTATGTGACTGGGAGAGAGAGAGAGAAAGCGAGAGAGAGAGAGAGAGTGTGTGTGTTTGAGAGAGAGAGAGATAGACAGAGAGAGAGAAAGAGAGAGACAGACAGCGAGAGAGAGAGAGAGAGAGAGAGAGAGAGAGAGAGAGAGAGGTGTGTGTGTGTGTGTGTGTGTGTGTGAACTGCATGCCTTTTAAACAAGACATATTATTTTCCATGGTTATCTAGCATGTCTTCCACTGAATTTTTTTTCTGATCCTGATTTGATTTTAAAGCCACATTTTCTCTCTAGCTTAGTCTGGCATTTTCTTTCATGTGATGCTGATGGTACTTCTGTGATGTTTCATGTGTGCACCTTAACACACACACACACACACACACACACACACACACACACACACACACACACACACACACACACACAACTATGCATGTGGGCATGCTTCCATGCACAGATACAGACACACACAGATACAGACACACACACACAATAACAACATTAATAAACAATAGGTAAAACTACCAAACAACAGGTAAAACAACAACAGAACAGCCTGCCAGATCAGAGACGCTGATACCTGTGTTGTGTAGAGCCATCATGCCCGGCGCTGTGGCCGCCATCTGTGTAAGCATGTAGCCGTAGCCAAACTTCTCACACTTGCTGACCTGGAAGATACTCATCATCATCATCATCATCACTATTGTTGTCATCATCATCATCATCATCATTACCCATGTCAGCATGTAGCCGTAGCCAAACTTCTCACACTTGCTGACCTGGAAGATACTCATCATCATCATCATCATCACTATTGTTGTCATCATCATCATCATCATCATTACCCATGTCAGCATGTAGTCGCAGCCAAACTTCTCACACTTGCTGACCTGGAAGATACTCATCATCATCATCATCATCATCACTATCGTTGTCATCATCATCATCATCATCACCCATGTCAGCATGTAGCCGTAGCCAAACTTCTCACACTTGCTGACCTGGAAGATACTCATCATCATCATCATCACTATCGTTGTCATCATCATCATCATCATCATCATTACCCATGTCAGCATGTAGCCGTAGCCAAACTTCTCACACTTGCTGACCTGGAAGATACTCATCATCATCATCATCATCACTATCGTTGGCATCATCATCATCATCATCATTACCCATGTCAGCATGTAGTCGCAGCCAATGTCTCAAATTTGCTCACCTAAAAGATACTCATCATCATCATCATCATCATCATCATCTGTCTCACCATGAGCCCACAGTCAAACTTCTCACACTTGCTCACCTGAAAGATACTCATTATCATCATCATCATCACTATCATCATCATCATCATCTGTCTCACCATGAGCCCACAGTCAAACTTCTCACACCTGTTGAAACATAAACATCAAGAGAACTGATAAATGCCAATCCTAGGCCAGCTGCTCCTCAACCAGTTTCGGAGCAGCTGACCCTAGGAATTGGCATTTATCAGTTCTCTCATACTCAGTGGACTTGATTCCACTGGGCATGCGCATTAACGAGGTAAAACCAACCTGCATTACACAGTTCAACCAGTTCGACCGGCTGACTCTAGAAGCGGCATATTACTGTTCTCTAACAAGTAAGACTTTAATAACCAAAAAATAACGACCCTACAAACAAACATACTGTGTAGGGTTATCTGTTTTTAATACTAATTTACTAAACTTTTCAGATTTCAGTTTTTGTTTAATCCTGTGTTTTTCCTGGTCATTTTCAATAACATCATTTTCACGCAAACATTCATCAAATGCATCTCTGTCTTTCATGTGAAATAAAACTACAGTCTTTAACTGCTCTCTAAAGTCTTTTAAAACTGAGTTATATTTTTGACATAAAATCCACACACTTATTCCAGCATGTCTTCCACTGAAAGCCAGTTTTGACAAAGTGTTTCTCTTTTTAACTATGTCTTTTTCTGCTGAACAGTCATCTATAATAAATAGCGTCTGCGTTCCCTCAAACAATATAAAAAAGCGTTCTAGACATTCACTCAGTTTATTGCTGGGATCAACTAAAAATATGTTATCATCTGCCCATATAAACCTTCTATCATGATATGCTTTGTTCCATTTAAGTGTTGGACAGAAAATCACAATATGATTAAAATTATAACGATAAACTGTTTGTAACAGGTTGAGGATAAATATTTTTTTTCCACAACCAGTTTGTCCACAAATTAATGAACAATGAGGGGTTTTTGTCATAAAGTTTAACTGCTCCATAGTTTTATAACAGAATTTAATCTAATCCAGTTATTATTTTTATCATACTCTCCGTCAAAACTTGTTCAGTATAATAAAACCCTATGAGGCCTAAATGTGTAAGATTAATCCAATTTAGTTCTGTAAGATTGTTTCTATTTAAGTCAACATTGATATTGTTGCTTGTTGTTATGATCTTAATATCCTCGCCATTGTGAAGAACGACGATGGTAACGTTAAGACGTTTAACGTCTAAGTTTTGCCAGCTAATATTAATTCCTTTTATAAGGTCGTCACTAACGCCCACAACCCCATCCCTCTCCACATCTTTAAAGACAGAAATTTCAAATATTATTGTGAACGTGTCTCCTAATTTTCTGCTTGGAAAGAACTGTAATTTTGTAGAAGCTTTCTTTAAAACCGTTTCTCTTCTGTGGAGGATGTACTGTTTTTTCCCATACGGCGTTATTTCAATCTCTTTCCGACTATTGTCGTCCGGCATAAGACTTACGTGTAAAGGGCCAGAGTTGAATGCTTTTCTGAAACTTTTTTGACGGCTAAAATATGTAAATGGGCTTATGAATTCAAATTTTATGTCCCATTCTAAATATGGTTCTAAGTGCCATTTGAGGTCAGGTTTTCGAACTATTTTATATTCATACTGGCCAACATTATTTGCCTCTAGATTGCGCAGTTGTTCTAGTTTAGGAAACTTTTTGCTGTCGCCAACCTCTTTGCGTTTATAATCACCATCTTTAGTGTACTCAAAACCATACAAAGCGCCTATCTCACCGTTCTGTTCAAAGTCCGCAACGTCTGCAAGGTCTTTTAATTCTAAGGTTATACACCTTACAGGCGCTAATGTAACTCCCAGTTCTTCTGGTCCACGCGACATGTTTTAGTACAACTAATTATTTTATTTCCAAAACAATGTGCAGGTTATCACATTTTACAACTTTCCCTGCTTTGTCTGCAATTTTTATATTAAATGATCCGACCCTTCCACAAACTAATCTTTTAAACTGTAAATTAGGGAATTGTATAATTTCATAATCGCAATATGCGGCTTTTCCTGATGGAAGAGCTCTTAAAACAGTTGAGGGCCTTCCATCATATAAGTTTTCATCAGTGCTTAGCTCATCCAAATGAACATAGAGTAATGAATGTAATGCAAGATCGAGCGGATTTTCTCCCTCATAAGTAGTTTTGTTTGGTGTAACTCTAAATCTATAATTGTCAGCTGCAAAGCCTAACATTTTAGCTAGCTCTTTATCAAAATAGTAACCCCCTTCTTCTTCAGGCTTGAATGTTAACATTGTTTTTAGATTTGCATTGTTAAGTTTGAGAGTAATGTCGAAGTTACTCATTGCTTCTTTTAGCGAGCAAAACCCGTAATAACCATCAGGTATTGTTAACTGGCTAACTTTGGCCCCTGTTTTGTCAAATTTTAGAACCTTATTATTCTCCTTGGCTTTGCTTATATTAAACCATACGACTTTGTAGAATATTTCATGGAGCGCGACCGTTCTGGTTCCGCATTCGTTATTAATAGCATGTTCTAAAAACGAAGGGCGGTCTTGAGTTGTTATTGTTACAAACATTTTTTAAACAAAATAAAAATGAGCGCATTCAAATATACTAATGCAAAATATTCTGTTGGGCCGCACTACAATCTTAAAAATATAACAACTGATGCTCTTGACATTTCTGTGACCCAGACTGACACCTTTCAAGCAAAGGTTAGTACTCCATTAAGCAGATATCTTAACCCCCCTATTAAAAAAGACTACATCGCGAAAGTGTGGTTCAGTCATCCGATGCAGTTTTATCAGAACCAGTTAAACTTTGCTGTGTTTTGTGCATCAACTGGATGTGGAGTGTCGTATGCTGATCACTTAAATCATCCTAATCCTTTGGTTAGGTCAGTGTATAGATTTCATTTCTATTACACCTTCAGACGTATTTTGACTGAACTGCAAGCGCCATTACCAATGACAAACCGTTTAATCCATTCAGCAACAGAATAGACATGAAGGCTTTTGAAAGAATTTGTAACGAATTCAATATTAACATCAAGACAGACTTTAGACAAAAGTTGGATCTTAATCATGGCTTAGGCACCCCTTATTATTGGGGCGCGCACAGAAAGTAATAAGTATGACTGGAATCCTCCTTACACATCTTTCTCTTCAGGCACAACTGTTCACCTCGGTCCATAGAGCAAGAGCATAAAACAGCATGGACAACATTTATCTTAGACACTTCTAAAGGCCTAACTAAAGCAGGAATAGAACGAATAAATGACTCTATTCGTACTTACGTTTGGTGTTTGCTAGGTTCACAAGCACAGGCAAGATCGAGCATAACTGATCCTTCTACTGGCTTTGATGCACAAAAACAATACTTAGCAAATTTAAGAGAGCCATTAATTCTACAGTTGATTTAACCTTCAAGTATAAAAAGGTACCAAGATGTTTTACAATACGCAAGATCAAAAGTAGACTTTGCTGTTGGCACTGGTTTATACATGCTACCTTCTGACCTAGACTCC
>CM031609.1:7644909-7757441 GCA_018398815.1 Conus ventricosus | reverse complement strand
CAATATTTTATGTTTATTTCTCAGATTTTCTCAGCTAATGCCAGGACTCTCCATGTTCCTGTTATTCTAGTCTTTACTGCTCTTGTATTTTGGATCTGACATTGCTGGTTGATCTAAAACTCTTGTTCAGCCACACTTTTTGCTTTAATTAACACTCAGACAAAAAATCTGTCTCTGAACTATTCATGTGTAAATGGCAAGACTCTGATGAAGAGTAGAGATTTTAAGATAAACATGAAATTTATTGGATGCCTCTCCCTCTTAATAATGTGCCTAATATCGCAGAATGTGCTTTGTATTGGGTAATATTGACTCTGCCCCCTCTATCAGTGTGCTCTCTGTGGGCATGCATGCATTTGACTGTTAGAAGTGAACCTGACGAGTCATCAAAATCCGGGGACATGCATGCATCTGGCTGTTACAGTAAAACGGATGAGTCATCAAAATCTGTGGAAATGCACGCATTTGGCTGTTAAAAGTAAAACTGATGAGTCATCAAAATCCGGGGACATGCATGCATTGTGCTGTTACAGTAAACCTGATGAGCCATCAAATGAGTTGAACATACATGATCACATGACACCTCTTTTCATAATTACTTCATGGACTGAAAATATGAAGAAAATAAACACAGAATCTTGACTTGCACACTTGAACCTGCATGGTATGGTTATCTTGTTTTCCTCTGTTCTTACTTTGTTTCTGACTGCATTTCTCTCTTGAAGGACCACTCAGTATCTCCCCCACCTTTGTTTGCTTTCGTTTCAGCCATTTTGGAGAGAAAATAACTACACCCAATGAATTTGGCAAAAATTTAGTGAAATGAACAGTCTCTGTAAATGAAACTGATTCAGTGCTGCAAAGAAAAACCTGGCAACACAGTTATGTTGTTATGTATGGCAACACAGTTATGTTGTTATGTATGGCAACACAGTTATGTTTTTATGTATGGCAACACAGTTGTGTTGTTATGTATGGCAACACAGTTATGTTGTTATGTATGGCAACAGCGCTCACATAACTGTTTGGGTCACCTGCTCATACTATGCAGTATCAGAATTCTCCAACTGATGACAGATCAACCCTCCAACTATACTGTTCACTTTTGGTTTTGTAAGCTTAACACACCAGACACACTTTTAAATGGTGAAAACAAAACCAGAATTTCCGAGCCGCCATTGTTCCAAAGGTTGTTTGTCCTGCCTGAAGAAGCCCCAGTAGGTGGTCAATACGCGTTGTAATTTGTCTGTTACTTCGTTTGGTGGCTCAGTGATTTCTTTGATACACACAGCAGACATACTAACCTGCAACTTCTTCTCATAGCGCTGGTACATGTAGGACACACACTCATTCATCGCTCCTGTTTGCTGCAGCAGCAGAATGCCTTTGGCTGTGCTGGCAAAGTTCAGCAGGTTGTCTCTCAGCGTGTCCTCCCAGAACAATCTGTTGACACGCACAAACACCCATGGTCATATGTTATGTCTGCAGATTCTTAGCGTTCCTGCGAGATTTACAGTCTCAGTTTCAGTCTGAGTCACATGCACCAACGTACCATGCCCCACACAGGTTTCAATCCGGTCAGTGCTGTGGTGGTCTTGACTGCCCTTGACTTCTGCCAAACAACAGAATGGATGGAATGGGGACCTGAAATTTGTTGCAAATTTGAAAAAAAATCAGTATACATGAGAAATGCTGAAATAGTTGGAAAGTGGTTTAGTGAAGCTTCCCTTTGTGTCAGTCTCACTGATTGGTGGTCCATTGGCCTTTCTATCCAGTGACAGCCAATGAAAGAGATGAAGACAAAGAGGGACGGGGTGCTTCCAAAGTTGAACTTTGCCATTTTGTGATGCTAGATGAACAAAACCCTTTCCTGCATATGTTGTAACCACACAACCTTCATGGAAGTGTTTCATGCTGTACATCTACAGCATATCCAATCAACATGTCATGACAGTGTGATTAACTGTGTCGATGCTTTTAAATGGCTGGATATGAATATCTGTGTTAAAGTAGGGTCCTCCATGTTAAACCCTGATTTCAGCTGATTTGTCAAAAGCCGATTTTTAAGGGCAACATCTGTCATCATCTCCTAGCAAAATGTCACAGGGCTGTAGTGACAGGTGCTTAGGCCGCCCTGGATCTCCTCAGCTCTGTGACCTCAGTCCTGAGGGACAGGGTAGAGGTGCTGTCCCTTCCAGCCCTTCCTGCTGGCCACCAAGGATGTCCTCGGGTCTGCCTGTGCACAGCTACATGTATAGAAGCAAAGAACTGTGTGTGTGTGTGTGTGTGTGTGTGTGTGTGTGTGTGTGTGAGTGCATGTGTGTGTGTGTGTGTGTGTGTGTGTGTGTGAGTGCATGTGTGTGTGTGTGTGTGTGTGAGTGCATGTGTGTGTGTGTGTGTGTGTGTGTGTGTGTGTGTGTGTTGTGTGTGTGTGTGTGTGTGAGTGCATGTGTGTGTGTGTGTGTGTGTGTGTGTGTATGTGTGTGTGTGTGTGTGTGTGTGTGTGTGTGCGTGTGCGTGTGTGTGTGCGTGTGTGTGTGTGGTGACTCACATGTTGTAGTCTTTGATGGACTTGCTGCTGTCTTCAGCACAGCTGTCAGCCGGGGTGGGAGTGGCCGCTCGCTCTGCTGCCTGAGACGCCTGTCATGGAAACAGCTCACAGCGTTACACAGTGACCACACACACACAGGATGCACACATGTCACTGTAGATGCATTAAACACATGTGCACACACACATGTGCACACACACACACACACACATACTCAGCGCACCCAAACACACACATAAACACATATACACATGCAAGCAAGCAAGCACTGACAGAAAAACTTTAAAAAGTCATTTTTTTCCACACAGCCAAACCCATGGATCTTTCAACAGCTATGACATTTATCGTCTTTGTGGTAAAGATGACAGTAAACATAATCAGCCAAAAATTAAACTGGTTGATATTTTTCAGGATGCCATCCGCACACATCACTTATCTAATTTTTTTAAATATTTTTTTGGGGACTGTGAACATATGATCAAGCTCACGCTTCATGACTGTACTTCAGAAATGGCAGCCAGCACTAGTTCACATAACTCCATGTCAATGGCCTCACACTGGGGGGATTATGACCACCCCAGCGGTTAGCGCACACTCACCTCTCTCCAGCCTGGGCCACACAGGTGTGCAGGTCGTAAGGGTAGAGCACCAGCAGACCCTCACAGGTGTTGTACAGCTGTCGACACACGTACAGGTAGGCCCCGATCACTGTGGGGACGGAGGCTCGCTGACCTGCGGCAGGTTCTTCATCAGGGCCTTCTTGGTGAACTCCGCAATCAGGTGGGCCGCTGAAGACCTAGAGAGGTAAGGATGGGTTGACCGGTTGGTTGGTGAGACAGCTGCTTGTTTGATGGCTTGGTTTTTGTCAGTTCCACTATTGAATCTCGCTTATTTTTTCACTGTTCATCTCCTGTCCTTGTTTACATCACTTATACAGATTACCAGTATTCAACCACATAGAATTCTTCTATCTCAGTTCCAGCTTTGGCCACTCTCAAGAGCTGTCAAGCTTAGGTGCTATGAAGCCACCCATCAAAGTAGCTTCTGCACAGTGGCTAAATCATTTGTTGGTGTTCACTATAGCCAGTTCTAATCAAGAATGTGAAGAACATCTACTATATGATGTCCTCACAGAAGCTCCCCTACTTTCAGTGTGTTGTGACATACCAACCAGAAACTAGATGACCTTGCATTCTGCTTACCTGACCTTGCAGCCTGAAAAGCCCTGACTTTAAAGCCGATTGCTGCCCACTGCAGGTCTGATAACTATGCAAAGGAGAGAAGACAGCTGGAGCAAGAAGACAAACTGGTGTCTTACCCAGAGAAGAGGACCCCCATCAAAGTCCTTTGCTGGGGAAAATGAATGCAGCAATGCCACCAACAACAGCTCAGCTGGCAGCTACTATTATCTGACCTGACGCAGGGTCATTCTATTCAGCCATACAACTGGGCACAACAGAGTAAATCATCACAGGCAGAACACAATGAAGACTGGACCCTGTCCCACGTTAACAATGACAACAGATCACCTCTGACAAGAAGAATCAACGCACTGTGGTCCACAGGAGTACATTCAGATTCACTTCCACTGAGGAACGAGCTCTACAGAGACCTGGAAGCCTTTAGGAGAACAGCCACATTCCTGCATGCAGCCAGCATCTCTAAAACGTGTTTGACAACCAACAATGAGAAGAACCCCCAAAACTGCTACTGAAAACAATAACTGCACAGATATGGAGCCAAGGTGGAAGAGGTAGGGATACTCATGTGCTGTGATGTATGCAGCTGAGTGTAGACAGTCTGTTGTTGCACAAATGTGGTTTGGTTACCAGCTAGGTCACGTCAACCTATCCCTTCATCCTTTCCCCCAACCCTCTCTTGTGCTGCAATCATGCATTTGAGTGTGCAGATTTTAAGGTAGAGCATACGCCATACATTCATTCATTTATACACAGACAGACAAACAAGACTGTCAACAATATGTTGATCCATTATGCAAAGTCTGCACACAGAGAAATATAGAATTCAAAAAAAAGTTAGATGAACAACCAACCACAATCAAGCAGTAAATGATGCACACGCAACAGTGTCTGTCCCTTACTTGGTGCGGGAGAAAATGGTTTGGCTTTCCCCGTACATGAGATAGCGGCGCCCCCTGGTGCTGGAGGCAAGTACACAGAGGATGTCGGCCACATGCAGCAACGTGCTCTCACTGGGAGAGATCCCGTCCTGGCCACACACATCACATCACCATAAAATGCTCTGTTCTGATGCATGACATGAAGAAGAATAAATGACAAGAAAAACTTGCATGTTTCTGCACATGAACATACGGAAATGCCTAATGCTTACTGACATTTCCAGTGTCAACCCAGAAGATCCTGGTCACCTGCATGATCTACTATGATACTGTTCCAAGATAGTGTTGAAAAAAAAAATCAGCAAGGAATTCTAGCAGTCATTATATTGGCAGTGTCTTGATATTCACCTTGTCAAAAACCCTGGTTAGCTGGATGGTCTATTACATGACACTGTGTTAACAAATTCAACAAGGTTAGCAATCATCTTACTGGCAGTTTTTCTAATTCATTTTGCTAATTTCCATTTTTTGGGAATGTGTCTTAAGACTGAAACACTGCCAAACTCTTCATCATGTTCTATGTATACATACATATTGTACAGTCCATGCAAAGAAGGTTGTCATATGACACTAATTTGTATTAAAAAAATCAAGCTGTCAGTCACTTACTATTACCACAAAGTCTGTCTAAAATCACCTTGTGCTAAAAGATATCAAAGTAAAGAAAGAGAGATGTGGAACAGATGTACATGCTGGCATGTACAAAAAATAAACAACAGGTAAACAAATGAATACATTAACACACTCAAACACAGACAGCTCACGCACATGCACGTGCACACACACACACGCACACACATTCACAAACATACACACACCACATGCACTCTCCCACACACACACACACACCATACACACACACACACACACACACAAATACATACACACACACACACACTGGATCAAAAGCATAAACCACTAGTTCCCTCAGACGCAAAGACCCTGCGTCCTCAAAACCTACAGATAAGAGATAAGATAAGATAATGTTGCTTATAGCCCAGCCGACCGCAAAGGCCACATCAGGGCTGAAAACCTACAGACAACAAGTCACCCACTGAGGAATGATCGAGAAACTGAGCGATGGGAACAGGGGGTGGACATGATTGGTACAGACCTTGTGGTTCTCAAAACTTACAGACAACAATCACTTACTGAGGAATCGTTGAGAAACGAGCGATGGGAACAGAGGGTGGACATGATTGGTACAGACCTTGTGGTTCTCGAAAGCTACAGACAACAATCACTTACTGAGGAATTGTTGAGAAACTGAGCGATGGAACAGGAGGGTGGACATGACGTTGTCACAATACAGACATTGTGGTTCTCAAACCTACAGACAACAATCACTTACTGAGGAATCGTCGAGGAACTGAGCGATGGGGACAGGAGGGTGGACATGATGTCGTCACGGCACAGACACCAGCTCACAGGCCTGCTCGTGCTGTAAAGCTCCTTCAGAACCTCCGTCACCACCGTCGCCGCCTCATAGACACCTGACGGAAAGAATGATGACATTCGTACACTCCACCCTGCATGGGCACAAACCTTGGTATGGACACACCTCAGTGTGTGTCCTTTCGAACAGTGCCTGCCAGGAGGTAACTAATGTTCTGTCCTCTTGTTTTGTTGTGTTTCACTTTCCATTCCAGTGAAGGTTTGTTTGTGTTCTGTGCATATGTGCATATGTCTGTACCATCATCCTGCGCATAGAACTTGTGAATGCAACTGGCCAGTGGCTGGCTGAATTTGTGTCTAGTCTTTGCTAGTACCTGGAATCAGAATGAATTGGATCTTTCACCACAGTGGGGGGGGGGGGGGGGGGGGGGGGGGGGGGGGGGGGGGGGGGGGGGGGGAAGGGGGGCCTGGGATACTGAGGTTCTATAGGGACAATTTGTAGAGAACTGTCTGGAACATGTCAGCAGACAGCAAAAACATTCATCTGGGCAAGCTGAACAGTTGTTGTACATCTGAAGGGCAGGTTTGAGTAGGCAAAGGCATAGCTGCCAGCCTTCTGTATCAAAATTCAGGAACCAGGAATGAAGAGATATAGCTAATTGAAGAGGCGGCAGTCTTCGCTCTGTGTGTATATGTATGAGTGAGTGTTGTGTGTGTGTGTGTGTGTGTGTGTGTGCGTGTGCGTGTGCGTGTGTGCGTGCGCGCGCCTTCACTCACACATGACCACTTACTGGTGGAGGGGCGGTGAGGGCCAGTCACACCAGGGTCCACCACCAGCAACACCAGAGCCTTGATCAGCTGACTCATCGACACCGTACCTGCAAACATGCACCTCTGGTCAACAGATGAACTTTTTTTCTCCCATCTCATCCTGCCTGACCCCCATCACCCTCCTCTTCATGTGGCATGGCTCCAACACCACTCACTCCAGTTTCCCTGGACACAGCTACACCCAGATTCATCCTGTCACAGCCATGTAGAGGCAGTCCATGTGGAGCCGTCAACATCAGGTCACCACGATGCAACCCACCAGAGGAAACACTGCGCAGTTATGGTGGTGTTCAGTGATGCCTGCTCTGATCCAACATACGCAAGACACCACCTTTAGATCCCTCCCCCCCCCCCCCCCCCCCCCCCCCCCGCACCCGACAACAATAACCATTTTGTCGCAGTCAGCATGACTGAACATCCCCTTCCGGAAACCACCACCACCACATCCCCACCACACACCCCCACCATACTCCCCCCCCGTCCCCATCACATCCATCCATCCAGTCCACATAACTTGCCAGTGCCAGCAACTTTCAGGCCTGTCGCCATGGGGTAGGTAGGGACATGCAGAGGGAATGGAAATGGTGGGCACCGTGACAGAAGGGCCACAGAGTTTGGGACTTTCGGGTGTGATGATCAGCGAGGATGACAACGATCAAGATGATGCAGTGAAGGTCTGTTCTGCTCTGACACGACATGGCAGGCTGGTGCTCCATGTTTCCTTCCATGATATATATCCCAGCGATAGTGAAGAGTGAGAGACAGAGTCACCTGCAGTGGGGCAAACACTCTGACACATCTATTAAGGTCTGTGAAACTTGAGTGCTTCCACTTTTCCCTGGTAAACACGTACCAGACTTTGTTCAGGGTAGGTACCTCTGTTCAGGTAGGTACCTCTGTTCAGGGTAGGTACCACTGTTCAGGGTAAGGTACCTCTGTTCAGGGTAGGTACCTCTGTTCAGGTAGGTAACACCTGGCTGGTTCCACTTCTCCCAGATAAACTGATAAATACTCAACTCTGGGTAGGAGCTAGATGGAGCTGAAAAATCCACAAACAAATGCTTCTGATAGGACCCATGCCCAGGATCTCTCAGCCTACAATGACACCAACGCTGAACCCCACGGCTGGTAACCCACAGCATGTCACTTACATTCCTACATCACTGGATTACAAACATAGTGCCTACCCTAATATACCACTGGAAGATGAGTGTCACACTGTCACTCTTGCATACCCGCATTCATGACAGCATTTACTCCATACGCACACGCAATCTTTCCAAACAACCAAAAGGCGCACTACCGAATGTTTTTCTTCTCCCCCTCTCCTTCAGGGAAAACAATTTTACTAAATCACATCAACCACGTGTAAACAGATTTTACCTCTGTATCTCTCTCCACACTGAGAGACAAATAAATCTGCACACATGTATCTCTCCTCACGTCGGGAGACAAATCAATCTTCCCACATGTACATCTCCTCACACCGAGAGATAAATCAATCTTCACACATGTATCTCTCTTTACACTGAGAGAAATAAACAGTCTCCACACAAGTATCTCTCCTCACACTGAGAGATAAAATAATCTAGTACCGCTTCTATAAAGCTATGGCCTTCACATTCCGTTATGGGAAAAAACCGAACCAGGAGAATACATAACTCCCGTAATCACTGAGGACCTGCCTGCCTCACGTAACAGCTTCCCTGCTTTCTCCTTTCCCTGTCTCTCTGAGACAATGTACTGCCCCCTCGAATTCTCCGGTCCTGGAGATACGATTCTCGACTTCTCTTCCGGGACTTCTTCGGTCTCTTGCGAAATGACCGAGCTTAAAACTCCTCCCCCTGGAGTTGGTACTGTGGGGCTGAACTACCGGGTGTTCCCCACACCATGGCCATTTTCCCAACCACCTCACGGGGGTTGAAAGGTGAAGGGTTGAAGGGCG
The DNA here is from genome assembly GCA_018398815.1 of Conus ventricosus. Taxonomy (NCBI): domain Eukaryota; kingdom Metazoa; phylum Mollusca; class Gastropoda; order Neogastropoda; family Conidae; genus Conus; species Conus ventricosus. The sequence continues at coordinate 7,748,579 of CM031609.1, read as the reverse complement.
AAGGGTAAAGGGTGAAAGGGCTGAAACACGAATAAGGTTCGTGTAAGTAACCTGCTTCCCAATTCAACATATGAATTCTTTCTTTCTCTTTTTTTTAAAGCTTTCCCTGTAGCTTTCCCCCCCCTATCTATCACTCCCCTGGTAATGACTGGTCAGCAAAGAGGACCCCCGTCCTGACAGGTTCGAGTCTCTAGGCCATCTGCTGGGTTAAAACTGACTCTTTCCCCTTCTCCTAGTGAGTGCATACTCATGTTCAAAACACGTGACCAGCACCTTACCTTACCAGCCCTTGTTAAATATCACTCAGTGGTCACTTTCCCCCAATGCCCACATTCGTTTCTTGAATGAGTCTACTCAAAATTTTTTTGGGGGACGCCCGCTACACTAGTCAAGCCCATGATTTTCCTTTAGTTGTGGCACGGGGAAATGATTCATTTCATTAACTACATGCGATGGAGCGTCACATGCCTTGATGTGAGGCTACGTCACATGACACCCCCCATCCTGGGATGAAAAAATTTTCTCCAGAAAATTTTTTAAAGTATATACAACTTCATTTGAACCAAAAACTTCAGCCATGAATCTCAAAATGCGTAACCATCGCACATGATTCACCAAATTAATAATCAACGTATAGAATCAATCACCATGATCCACCATAAATAGCATGTTTCAAACTTTCAATCTTTCTTAAAAAAACATTCTAATTGATCACCATATTCCACAAGATACATTTCACAAATTTAAAAGGATAAAAAAATTGGGGATATCAAAAAATTCAAAGCACAATTGTGTTCATACATTAAGATGTGAAGCACATTTTCCCTTGATCTTTTTTCCCACATCTATGTTTCAAAACCCTCATGAAAATGAGAAATTTCCAAGTGTAAATGTTTCTCAATAGACATGTAAACAAAATAAACATAGTTTAAAATAGTCTCTTTCCCCACATGTTTGTTATAGTCCATTGGGAAAAGTCACATGTTTCCCCATTTTTGGACAATGAAAAATGAAAACAATTGGTTGTCTCATTGCACAATCAAAACATGTGTATATACATTTCTAAAGGTTATTTGCTCATCACACATACAATATATTCATCTTCACAAGAAATTAGACAAAAATTTAGTACTTGATTTTTCCCATTGTAGCAAAGAATAAATATGTATTCCATCAACATCAAGTAGTTGTTTGCTTACAAAACATATAGTCACTTCAAAAAAGCAAATTATGCATAAATACCACTTGATTTAAATCGTCAGTAGCCTACAATGCACTGTCAAAAGTGATCACACCGTAATAAATTAAAGAAAGACAAAAACAGGAATAGTCTTTCCCCTTGAAGACAGTTACATTTGCCATGAATATTCACGCAAGTGACAACAAATCTGGCCATGACATTTTGTGTTCCAGGCACTGGTTCAACAGTAAATTGGAATTCCTGCAATGCCAAAGACCATTTTAAATAACCTGCTGTTCTTAGTCTTTGACGATTTAAAGAACGTCAGTGGCTATGGTCCGTCTGTAACTGAAACTTTCTTCCAGTCAAGAACCTGGCGAACTTCTCACATCCCCATACAATAGCCCAAGGCACTCCTCTAAATTTGTGGAGTATTTCTCCTGTGTCTTTGAGAACTTCTTACTGGCTTTATTGCACTGGATGTAACAAAGCACTTTTTTCCTGCAACAGTACCGCTCCCATTCCTTTAGAACTGGCATCAGTTCTTAAAATAAAGTCTTCTGATAGGGAGGGTAACAATAAAACAGGAAATGAGTTGAGGGTGTTCTGAACACACTCCAAAGCCTCCTGGCACTCATCAGACCACCAATACTTTTGTTCTTCGTCCCTTTCGTCAGTTCAGTAAAAGGGGGCCGTCGGGACGCAAAGTGGGGTACATATCGTCTTAGAAGACAACAACCGATGAGTGACCTGATCTGTTTTTTTGAGTGGGTTTGTGTAAGGAAAAAATCTTTTCCATTTTTTTCCCCTCTGGCATCATTTTTCCCACTAAAATAGTGTGCCCCAAAAATCGAGAGTTTAAAAACCGGCACGAATTTTTGATGGTCTTGCATTTCAACCCAAAACTTCTGAGGTCTGCAAAAAACAGTCGTAAGTTAGAAAGGAGGCCCACTCCATGACTTTCCCAGCCAACAAAATGTCATCAAAAAAACTGACTGCACCACATTCATGGAGTTTCAGGGCTGATCATTCTGGCAAAAGAAGCTGGGGCATTTTGCAAAACCAAGGGCATTTTCGTCCACTGGAAAAGACCAAAGGTGTTTGAAACGCTGTCTTTTCCCTGTCAGCTTCAGCCATTGGAATCTGCCAGTACCCTTTATTTAAAGTCTACTTTCACAAAATATTTTCCTTCTGAGAGCTGACACAGAAGTTCTTCAATGTCTGGGATTAGGCTCGGCATCGAACACAGTGATCTTATTTATTTTCTGTAATCGATGCAAAAACGCCCCGATCCATCAGGTTTGTCCCCCAAATACAACTGGTAGCTGTACGGAGATGTAGAAGGTTCTATCACCTTTAAATCCAGCATTACATTGATTTCTTTCTCAACCACCTCTTTTTTTGCAAATGGGAGGGGGTTATGGTCTGGTTCGCACTGGTATTTCAGAATTTAAACTGAATACTATGGGGTTAAAATACCAGTTACTGTCCCTGGGGTATCGTCAACACACCCTGAAAGTCTTTCAAATGTCTTGAGCTGTTCTGTTTGACTTGTAGACAAATCATTCGACAGAACCACATCCTCATAGGTTTCACCTTTGATTGACAGAATAGGAAGGGGTACAACATCATCTGCATGGTAGATGTTAACACTCCTACATTGCTGTTTTCATAACCTTGATCTGTCCCTGTACGTTACATTGGGTAAAAAATTCATCACTGATAATGTCTGTCATGTTGACATCGTTTCGGGACACAGGACATATCCACTCAACCGACTGGTTAAATGGCAACATTTGTACGTTCCACATACTTCTTAAACATGTTCACATGAAATATCTTCTCAGTGTTTGCCATTTTGATCTTATAATTAACTGCAGAAAGTTTTTCGACCACCTGAAAAGGACCCTTCCACATAACACGAAGCTTGTTTGTTCATCAGTGAGTAATACAAGAACTTTATCCCCTACATGAAGGAACGTGCCTTTGCTTTTCTGTCTGCAAAGACCTTGTACACATCTGTTTTTCTATCAGCTGATGTTGAGCAAGCTCACATGCATCCTTCAAACGATTATGCAGTTCATAAACGTATTGGTAAACAGTTTTACTGTCAGGTATGTCCTTTCTTCTCCGCCCATTGTGTCATCAACAGATCCAAAGGACCCCTTGGTGAGTGTCCGAAAGAAGCTCAAATGGTGAGAATCCCAGCGTTTCGTTCGGCATTTCCCTGTATGCAAAAAGCAAAGCCGGTATGAAACGATCCCATTCCTGGGGCTCTTCCCTTGCAAACCTTTCTCAACATGGACTTCAACGTTCCATTGAAACGTTCAACCATGCCATTCGATTGGGGATGATATGGCGAGTTAAAAATGGAAGAGATTGAAAACCCAGTCGTAAAATTTCTCTCATGAGATTCAGAATGAATTGCTTCCACAATCCGAGAGAATTTCGTCTGGAAAAACCCACTCTGGAAAAAATTGCAAGTAAGGCTTCAGCGACAGATACTGTATCAATTTTCTTCAGTGGAATCGCTTCTGGATACCTTGTTGCTGTATCCACCAAAGTCAAGATATAGCGATATCCGGAAGAAGACAGTGGTAAAGGTCCAACAAGATCATAGCTACCTTCCGAAATGGAACAGAAATGAGAGGCATTTTGTGCAAAGGTGCACATGGGACGCGACCTTTTGAGATGTTTTTTGGCAGATGTCACAGAGCGGCAGTATTTCGTAACTTCCTTTGTGACACCCGGCCAATAAAAAGAATCAAAAAACTCTCTTTAACGTTCTTTTGATTCCACAGTGACCAGCGAACAATGCATCATGACCCGTGTGCAGCACTGTTTCTCTAAGGGGTTTTTTTGGAACCACAACCTGTCTGTTGTCCTGTCCAGGTACCACTTAGAGAATGTTAGAGTCCAGTATGTACGTGTTTGTCGTTTGTACGTCAGTGACAGTCTGTTTAGCAGCAGAAAGTATTGTCGTCAGCGTCTCGTCTTTTCCCTGCATTTCTTTTAAATCATCTGGGGTAATCTGGAGTTCATCCAGTTTTGAGACTTTTAGCGGCTTTGTAGCCTTTCCCTGCTCTATGACATTAGATCTAGTACTCACAAGAAAAGGGAACAAACGATCCTCCAGCACCACCATGTACTGTAGCGACACCTGGCAAATTGCCCAATATCAAGTCGCAGACTGGGTTATAAATTTGACACAGGCGGTAAGAAAGCCGGAGTAGTACGGTGTGGTCGACTGAAAATTTTCGCCAGCGGAAACGTTCAATCTTGCCTCCAAACGACCTACACTTTTGGGACAGTTTTGGGAATACTGGTCTTGAAGCACGAAAGATTTCCGTACACCAGCAGTGGTGCACCCAGTGTCTCGCAAAACCGAAGCCTGCAATCCATTGATGGCTCCGTTTTCTAACACCAGCCCATCAACAGATGATCTGGTGTCAAAACAAGGCCTTCTTCACAATCAGTGGAGACTAATGCGGGTTTTGAATCACCCGGTCTGAAAGGGAAATTCTTTTCAGATGGAACTTGCCATCACAAAAGAAACAGCGCATTGTCTGATCGGCAGCTGGGCTGATTTTGTGAACTTTGTTCTGGCCACGAACTGGCCCAAAAGGTCTACGTGGTGGTCGTTGTCCACGACCTCGGAACGTTTGCTGAGAAGTAACGGGTCTTTCCAGCGGTGAGTTTTGGTATTGACGAAAGTCACTCGAACCGCGGAAAGATCCTGTGCGTTCCTAGGATAGGTTATCCTTGAGGGCCAAAAATGACCCACGATTTCCTTTCCGTAACTTCCTGTCTGATGGGATAGTACATGCGCATGAGACCAAAGATGAAAATTCTCCTTTCCTAGCCACGCCCCCATCTGGGTGAGCGATACAATTACTGATCAGCCATCTTTACCATTTCCTCCGTTTTCAAATTGCCTTTCTTTAAGGGAAAGTGCAGATCTTTGCTCGCCCCCTTTGGGAAAAATTGTTCTCTAAAAGGGGATCTCCCAGGACTGAAAAGTCTTGTCGTTTTAGTAAATCGATCTCGATCCAAACAATGACTCATGCGGATCAGAAAAAGACGGGGAAAAGATTCTCCTTTTTCGGGGACGAACGGAACGTTCGTGAAAACGATCGCGAAAATTTAAATTTTTGAGGAGTTCTTCTTTCAAATGATCCCAAGTTAAATTTTGTTTCGTTGCCAGTGAGGTACAATGTCAAAGCGCTACCTTAAAACAACGACGCAATATACAATGTCACTTTCCTTTGGCCCAAACCCAAAGTTGCGTGATTTCAACGGAAAGAAAAACTATTTATGTCATCCGTTTTTCCTCGAAAGGCGGCAACTTTGGAATATATGCCGCTTTTGGTTGAGGCCCCGGCTCGGAACCGATGGTGGAACTGGTGGAGGTTCTTTGATTTCCTGTATTCTTTTAATTTCAGCTTCCCGTCTTGTTCTAAAATGCCTAAATTAAATTGACGTTCTTCAGCTTCAGCTTCCTCTGTAATCTTTTTTCTCATTTCAGTTCCCTCTGTAGTCTTTTTTCCTCCAATTTAGCTTCCCTCTTAGTCTATTTTCTTCAGCTTCCTCTGTAGTCTATTTTCTTCAGCTTCCCTCTGTAGTCTATTTTTCTTCGCTTCCCTCTGTAATCTATTTTCTCAGCTTCCCTCTGTAGTTTATTTTTCTTCCCTCTGTAGTTTATTTTTTCAGTTCCTCTGTAGTTTATTTTCTTCAGCTTCCCTTGTTTTTAGCCTGTCTGCCATCTGTGCATTGTTTCACATAGTGTAAGTTTTTCTCCATCCCAACCTTCCGCTTGTTTAAATATTTTCAATAAAATCATAATGAATCGTCAAAAAACCAAACAATCTCAAAGTTGAATAAAAAATAAGGCGATATGTAAATGTTATGTTTCACAAACGTAATTATAGTATATACAAATAAATTTCAATTTCCTGAATAAAGAAAACAGCTTACTTAAAAAGGTTAGTTTGAAATCAAGGGAAAGAATTTTCAAAAAATAATTTGCAACTGAAAACAATTTGGAATTTAGAAAAATTATTTAATGCAAAACTGTTTCCCTTAAGAAAGGAAAAAAAACACAATAAAGTTTTTGAAAATAAATTCTTTATAAGTTTAGTTCTAAATGTTCTGTTGTCAGTCTTTCTTTCTTACTTAATTCAACGAATTTCACAAAAAAATGACCGCCTTATCAAAATGAATAATTTACAAAACAATGGAAGCACAAAAATAAAAGGGGGAGAACACAACAACGGAAATCCACCTAAAGATGAAATGTGAAAGAAACTAGATAGGAGCCTATGAGGAGAAGGTTTAGAGTTTTGAAAAGGGGGTGAAAAGAAATGAAAGGATACACGGATCGGAATAGGAGCAGAAATCAAGAAAAGCAAAAGAAGCCCCACAGACAGCACCCTAGTGGTCACTGTCTCCCGTGAAACCCCGGGACGGGAAAAACAATCACTGCACCAATTACACCACACTACTATATACCCCAAATATTAAACATCATCAATAAATGCACATTCACCCCCCCCCTCAGAAATCTCGCACCCACACCCAGAAAAAAAATGATCAAAGATAAGATGTTTATTGACAGAGCGGTAATCCCTCCACCACCTACACTATTAGCGGACGAGGAGAGTTGATCCCACTCTGAGGGGCGGGGAAAATCAACGAAAAAATAGGAAGCGAAAGAATAGTATTTTAGAAGGGAAAGACTATTGACTCCCCCGCCATTCCCCCTGCTAAACGCAGGAGAGGTTGGGCATCAGTCCTGGGAAGGGACAAAATTTCTAATCCTCTAGGGGAAGGAAAACGACTCCTCAAAGCCCTGCCCCTTCTGCCAGTTCGACAAAAGGGGTTTAGGCTATCGTCCTGAGGGTGGGGAAGGGTCAAAAAAATCCCCCCCCCAAAAACCTTACGGAGTAGAGCAACCAAAGAATCTCAACCACCTTAACACACATAGAAAACAAACACAACAAAAGCAATATTTACACTCACTAATAACTTTCTTCCTCAAACCCTTGAGGGTCAAATAGAAATCTTTTTTTCTTCCTCAAACCCTTGAGGTCAAGAAATCTTTTTTTCTTCCAGTGGCGAAAAGCCATTTGGTTTGCAAATGCCCCAGCTTCTTTTGCCAGATGATGCGAGCCCGAAACTCCATGATGTGTGCAGTCAGTTTTTTTGTGACTTTTGTTGCGCAAATCATGGTGACCTCCTTTCTAAATTACCCAGCTGTTTTTGCAGACTCAAAGTTTTGGTTTGACTGCAGGCCATCAAAATCGTGCGGTTTTCAAACTCTCGAGTTTTTGGGTCACACAATTTTAGTGGGAAAAATGATGCCAGAGGAAGAAAGTGGAAAGATTTTATCCTTACACAACCACTACAAGAACAGATCAGGTCATCATCGGATGTGTCTTACTATAGACGATATGTACCCACTTTTCGGGTCACCACGTCACACTGTCCTCTTGCTACCCGCATTCATGACCGCATTTACTCCATACGCACACGCAATCTTTCCAAAAAACCAAAAGGCGCATCCGAATGTTTTTCTCTCCCCCCTCCTTCAGGGAAAAATTTACTAAATCACATCAACCACCGTTGTAACAGTTTCCTCTGTATCTCCTCCACACTGAGAGACAATAAATCTGCCCATGTATCTCTCCTCACGTCGGGAGACAAATCAATCTTCCCAATGTACATCCCTCACACCGAGGATAACATCTTCACAATGTATCTTCTTTACACGGAGAGAAATAAACAGTCTCCACACAAGTATCTCTCCTCACACTGAGGATAAAATAATCTAGTACCGCTTCTATAAGCTATGGCCTCAATCCGTATGGAAAAACCGAACCGGAGAATCAAACTCCCGTACCTGAGGACCTGCCTGCCTCCCCCTAACAGCTTCCCTGCTTTCCCCCTTCCCTGTCTCCCCCCCTGTCTGCCCCCCGAATCTCCGGTCCTGGAGATACGATTCCGACTTCTCTTCCGCGATCTCGTCTCTTGCGAAGACGGCTTCCTCCTCTCCTGGAGTGGTACGCTGGGGCTGAACTACCGGTGGTTCCCCACCATGGCCATCTTCAACCACCTCACGGGGTGAAGGTGAAGGGTGGGGGCGAGGTAAAGGGTGAAGGGCTGAACACGAATGGTTCGTGTAAAATGCTCCCATTCACATATGAATTCTTTCTTCTCTTTCTTAAGCTTTCCCCTTAGCTTTCCCCCCCCTATCTTCACTCACCTGGTAATGACTGGTCAGCAAGAGGACCACCGTCCTGACAGGTTCGGTCTCTAGGCCATCTGCTGGGTTAAACTACTCTTTCCCCCCTCCAGGAGTGCATACTCGTGTTCAAAACCGTGACCCCGCACCTTACCTTACCAGCCCTTGTTAAACTATCACTCGTGGTCACTTCCCAATGCCACATCGTTTCTTGAAGAGCATACTCACTTTTTTTGGGGACGCCGCTACACTAGCAGCCACATGAATATCTTCCTTGTGTGGCACGGGAATGATTCATATCATTCCCCATGCGAGGAGCGTCACATGCCTTGATGTGAGCTACGTCACTGACAATGAGACAGAGGAAAAAAAAAAAGAAAGAAAACCCCAGCCTGTATTTTTGAAATATTTAAGTAACTAACTGAAGACCATGGGAGAAAGAGCTGTAGTTTAAGCAGCATGTTTGAAACTCGCTATCTGAGTTTAAAGTAGGTTAAAACAATCTGTTGGACAAGCTTTCTGCTAACTGAACTGGGTTGAAAGCGGGGAGGGAGGATGGGGGGGATTGTACTGAAGGGAAAAAGAGGGGGGGAAGGGGAGAGAGAGGAAATGGATTGGGTGTTGGCTCGAGTCAACCGTGGCGCTCAGCCCAAAGAGCTGCTGAGCAAGCTGTACGGAGTTTACAGGATATGATCATTCTAATACAGTTATTAATCAGGACTCAGGATATTCAGGCACTATGAACCAACGCCATTTGCCCCCACACTGTAAAAGACATGGCAAAAACAATTATATTAGAAAATGTCAAGTAAGTCCCACCAATTTTCATGCTGACCTAATATTACCCACAACATGGCTGATCAACCAAATCATGACTGATAGACAGGCAGTGGGGTTGTGTGTATGACCCTTCTTTATCCGCCATTAAGGCAGCCATACTCCATCTTCGGGAAGGTGCATGCTAGGTAACATGTCCATACAAGGCAAACTGGTCTTCTCTTCGAAAGTTGGTGTGGGATTTTACGGGTGTGCAAGATGTTGGCGTGTGTTCACACACGGACCTCGTTTATGTCTCATTCAAAGGACTGTAGGGGAATGGAGTCAGAACTAATATTAACTCTGAGGGAAATCCCCTTTTGCTGAAAGTCGAACCCACAACCCCAGGATCACGAGTCTGGCGCATAAACCCAACTGAGCCCCCACTTTCCTGTATTAGCAGATTTGAATTCAAGCATACTTTAAACCTTTCTTGCACGAGGGCCCTATGCACCATTGGTTTTGTTTGGGTTTGAGGTTAGTAATAAAATCGTATCTGTCAGCCTTTTAAAACCAATTTTTTGATTGAATGTCAAAAAACAAAAGAGTGTGTCAATTTTGTTTTTGATGGTTTCTGTTTGTGGTGGTTTTACGGACTGAACTTACACTTGACAATGTTGCATTAGGAATTTGGATTTAGAAAAAATTCATTATTGGGTGATCGAGGCTCATCAAAATTCGTTTGCGGTTTTCAAATCTCCGGTTTTGGGTCACACTATTTCAGTGGGAAAAATGATGCCAGAGGGAAAGAAAGTGGAAAAGATTTTATCCTTACACAAACCACTACAAAGAAACAGATCAGGTCACTCATCGGATTGTTGTCTTACTATAGACGATATGTACCCCACTTTTCGGGGTCACCACTGTCACACTGTCACTCTTGCATACCCGCATTCATGACAGCATTTACTCCATACGCACACGCAATCTTTCCAAACAACCAAAAGGCGCACTACCGAATGTTTTTCTTCTCCCCCTCTCCTTCAGGGAAAACAATTTACTAAATCACATCAACCACGTGTAAACAGATTTTACCTCTGTATCTCTCTCCACACTGAGAGACAAATAAATCTGCACACATGTATCTCTCCTCACGTCGGGAGACAAATCAATCTTCCCACATGTACATCTCCTCACACCGAGAGATAAATCAATCTTCACACATGTATCTCTCTTTACACTGAGAGAAATAAACAGTCTCCACACAAGTATCTCTCCTCACACTGAGAGATAAAATAATCTAGTACCGCTTCTATAAAGCTATGGCCTTCACATTCCGTTATGGGAAAAAACCGAACCAGGAGAATACATAACTCCCGTAATCACTGAGGACCTGCCTGCCTCACGTAACAGCTTCCCTGCTTTCTCCTTTCCCTGTCTCTCTGAGACAATGTACTGCCCCTCGAATTCTCCGGTCCTGGAGATACGATTCTCGACTTCTCTTCCGCGACTTCTTCGGTCTCTTGCGAAATGACGAGCTTCAACTCCTCTCCCTGGAGTTGGTACTGCTGGGGCTGAACTACCGGTGTGTTCCCCACACCATGGCCATCTTCAACCACCTCACGGGGTGAAAGGTGAAGGGTGAAGGGCGAAGGGTAAAGGGTGAAGGGCTGAAACACGAATAAGGTTCGTGTAAGTAACCTGCTTCCCAATTCAACATATGAATTCTTTCTTTCTCTTTTCTTTAAGCTTTCCCCCTGTAGCTTTCCCCCACTATCTATCACTCACCTGGTAATGACTGGTCAGCAAAGAGGACCACCGTCCTGACAGGTTCGAGTCTCTAGGCCATCTGCTGGGTTAAAACTGACTCTTTCCCCCCTTCTCCTAGTGAGTGCATACTCAGTGTTCAAAACACGTGACCAGCACCTTACCTTACCAGCCCTTGTTAAACTATCACTCAGTGGTCACTTTCACCCAATGACCACATTCGTTTCTTGAATGAGTCATACTCACAATTATTTTGGGGACGCCCGCTACACTAGTCAAGCCACATGAATATTCTTCCTTTAGTTGTGGCACGGGGAAATGATTCATATCATTAACTACATGCGATGGAGCGTCACATGCCTTGATGTGAGGCTACGTCACATGACAATGAGACAGCAGGAAAAAAAAAAAGAAAGAAAACCCACAGCCTGTATTTTTGTAAATATTCAAGTAACTAACTGAAGACCATGGAGAAAGCAGCTGTAGTTTTAAGCACGACATGTTTGAAACTCGCTATCTGAGTTTAAAAGTAGGTTAAAACATATCTGTTTGGACAAGCCTTCTCCTGCTAAGCTGAACTGGGTTGAAAGCAGGTGGATGGGAGGATGGGGGGATCTGTTACTGAAGGGAAAGAGGGAGGGGGAAGGGGAGAGGAGAGGGAAATGGATTGGGTGTTTGGCTCGAGTCAACAGTGAGCGCTCAGCACACCGAGCTGCTGATGCAAGCTGATACGGAGTTTACAGGATCTGATCATTCTAATACTAGTTATTAATCAGCTGACTCAGGATATTCAGGCACTATGAACCAACCGCCATAGCCCTCACACACTGTATAAAGACATGGCAAAACAATTGATATTAGAACTGTCAAGTAAGTCACACAAATCATTCATGCTGACCTAAATATACACCACAACATGGCTGATCAACCAAATCATGACTGTATAGACAGGCAGTGGAGGTTTGTGTGTATGACCGTTCTTTATCCCGCCATTAAGGCAGCCATACTCCATCTTCAGGGAAGGTGCATGCTATGTGTAACATGTCATCCATACCAACGGCCAAACTGGTCTTCTCTTCCGAAAGTTGGTGATGGGATTTTACGTGTGTGCAAGATGTTGTGCGTGTGTTCACACACGGAACCTCCGTTTATAGTCTCATTCAAAGGACTGTATGGGGAATGGAGTCAGAACTAATATTAACTCTGAGGGAAAAATCCCCCTGTGCTGAAAGTCGAACCCACAACCCCAGGATCACGAGTCTGGCGCACTACCAACTGAGCCCCCACTTTCCTGTATTAGCAGATTTGAATTCAAGCATACTTTAAACCTTTCTTGCACGAAGCCATATGCACCATTGGTTTTGTCGGGTTTTGAGAGTTGAAGTTAATAAACATCAGTACGTCTGTTCTTATGCTCCTTTTACAACACAATATAGCTGACATTGTTTATTGCAATGATAACAAAGAACATGCAATATGATGTGTGCAATACTAATTCATGTCTGTTCTAGAAATGGTTTTCTTGTTTGTGGTGTATGTTCTATCGGACTGAATCTTTAATCACACTTGACTCAATGGTTGCATTCAGTGTAATTTGGCAGTTGAGAAAACATAATCATTAGTGTCATCGTTCTTACCCTGCTTGTCTCTCAGTTTGACTGGAAAGAACTTGCGCCCGTTGGTGAAGGCCAGGATGCGAGAGAGGAAGAAAAGGGAGTGAATGAAGTAGGCGTAGTCCAGCTCCGCCCCCGTGAAGAACAGCCTGCGTCCGTCAGCTGTCCACAAACACCTCATTCAGTACAGCAGACATTCACAACATGTTCATATAGCACACACACTGTGAACAGCGCATACATACAGAACCAAACACACAATAAAACCAGTACTTACTGCCTCTGGTCAGTAATGTTTTCACACGCGTCTGTCTGTCTGTCTGTCAGTCAGCAAAATCATAAACACACAGAGAAAAAAATCATTTTCAAAACGGGTGACATCACACTATACAGCAATACCTCATCCAGGGAAAGCAACCAGGATTTCTGTCCAGGTAAAATCTGAAAATACTGTAGGAACGGACTGTCACACAACGCAGCAGAATACAAATTTGGAGGGAAAAGACGGCAGACGACAACTCCCACCCCACTCACCCACGGCCACTTTGGCCAAAGCGTCGGCCACATCACCAACGGCGTCAGGCTGAACTTTGCGAGCCGCAGAGAAGTCCAGGCAGTGCTTCAGGGCCAGTTCAATCTGAACAAACGGCAACTGGCGCTCACACATCTGCTGTCTCTCAACTGGCGCTTCATCCACACTCTTACTAGAAAATGAATATCAAGTACCTCTAACACTTCCAGCCACATCCCTGCTCACAGAGAACACTGGACAACCGATTTTGATGCAACTGCGTTTGCGCAAGTGACATATCAAGGGAGGCGAGTCAGCCAGCTGAAGAACCTTTGGTTGAACATGATTTGCCTCCCTTAATGTTTTTTTGCTTTTGCGTTGATGGGATCGTAATCATGCCAAGCAGAATTAAGGGATCAGTTTGGTCCAGTAAGCATTTCAAGAAAACTTATCATGACATGAACATTCCTTTTCGCTCACTTATTTGATTACTTCCTGAAAAAAATATGATCGACTGATCTACTCATTATTCTTCTCTTTGAAGGCTTACTTTCAGCGCTATCTTTAGTTCATTTTGCTCTCTCCAGTATTCAGGTTACATCCTACTCGTTCACCCATTAGTTGCTACTCACGATGATGCGTTTGTCCTCCAAAGCTTTGAGGAGATAACTGCGGCTGTAGTCCCCATGCTGCCCACAGACATAATTAGAGGTCACAGACATAATTAGAGGTCACAGATATAATATAGAGGTCACAGACATAATTTAGAGGTCACAGACATAATATAGAGGTCATATGCACAACGTCACCTAAAAGAATTACAAGAATGCTGGCAACTGAGAACCAGGATAAGCGCATTGATATTGTGTTTGAGAGTACATTTAATGTTGTTCATGTGATTATTGTTGTGTGTGTATGTGAGCGTGTATATGTCAGTGTATATGAGTAAGTGTGTGTGTATGTGTGTGTTTGTGTGTGTGTGTGTGTGAGAGAGAGAGTGAGTGTGTAAGTGTGGGTGTAAGAGAGAGAGTGTGTGTGAGTGTGTGTATGTATATTGTGTGTGTGTGTGTGGTGTGTGTGTGTGTGTGTGTGTGTGTGTGTGTGTGAGAGTGTGTGGGTGTAGGGTGTAAGAGAGAGAGTGTGTGTGAGTGTGTGTATGTATATGTGTGTGTGTGTGTGTGTGTGTGTGTGTGTGTGTGTGTGTGTGTGTGTGTGTGTGTGAGAGTGTGTGGGTGTAGGGTGTAAGAGAGAGAGTGTGTGTGAGTGTGTGTATGTGTGTGTCTGTGTGTGTGTGTGTGTCTGTGTGTGTGTGTCTGACAAGTCGTATGGAATAGCACTGTACTTTAAAAAGTTGATTCAAAATGGTAAACTGGCAGACCAGTAGTTAACCGGTTAATCAAATGTAGCTGTCCTACCATCCACTTGATGAACCATTTGGCAAGGGGATCAACGACAGCCACAAAGTGCAGCGGAGTCATGCGCCCCTGGGACGAGGCCTGCTGCACCGCCAGCAGGGACAGCATGTGGTCGATGACCTTTTCTCGGTATCTGGAAAAATACCGTAAATCAAATTACATTGATAAAATAAACAAAAACAAACACAGTACACAAACTGGAAATACTTTTTTGAAATTGCTGAACAACTTTCTCGGTATCTGGCAAAATAAGACAAACTGAATTAGATAAAATAACTAAAAACTAACAAACTTCACAAACTGGAAATACTTTTTTTGAGACTGCTGAACAACTTTCTTAATATCTGGAAAAATTTGACAATCTAAATTCGATGAATAAAATAACTAAAAACAAACTACACAAACTAGAAACACTTTTTTTGAGACTGCTGAACAACTTTCTTGGTATCTGGAAAAATCTGACAATCTAAATTCAATAAATAAAATAACAAAAAACAAACAAACTACACAAACTGGAAATACCTTTTTTGAGATTGTTGAAAAACTTTCTTGGTATCTGGAAAAATCTGACAATCTAAATTTGATAAATAAAATAACAGAAAACAAACAAACTACACAAACTGGAAACACTTTTTTTGAGATTGTTGAACAACTTTTCATTGTTCAGGGTAAAAGTATTTCCATAAGAAAAAAAGATAAAACTTTCTCCCTGCAGGGTTCATCATTCCGGTAATGTTCTCCAACCATGGATTGAAAATATGATTACCAGACATTCAACGGAGTTTTTGTTCCTCTTCACGCTGGTGGGAGAGTTAGAATGGGGAAGAAGGACAGACAGAAGCGAGAGGAAGGAGAAAGGTGGAGGTGATAGATTACTCGCCCCTGAAGGCCACTGAAGGTGACACTCGACCGATAGTTTTGCAAAGACTTCCTCCCTGCTTTCTCCTGGGTCAACAGCTCCTGGCAGACCAGAGTGACCAGGCTGGTGCTGACCGGCCTCAAGTCATTACCTCAGTGGTCAGCAGCCTCTCCCCTGGCTGGGCAGGGACCAAGGGACGGCGGTCTGCCAGCCACTTCTGGGAAGCCTGTCAGTCAGAGAGCTATGGAGCGAGTTGGACACTTGAGCATGAAGACCAGATGTCCAAAAAGGATCCGTGATGTCTGTTGGGAGCTGTCCATAACTACCCTGAAGACAGGAGACTTCCCTCTAGAAAGCGTTGTACCTGAACCAGACCACCAGTCAACCCAATTTCTATGCACTTTCATCTCAGAACAGCGGCTTTGACCAGCTGCCTAAGAGACACCAGACTGACCTGACCCCACAGAGATGTTGATCTCTTGAACAGTTCTTAAATAAATTTTAGTGAGCAGTGCTCGTTCATTTTCGTTGTCCAAATTGTTTTGTATCTTGCTTGAAGAAGACCTAAGAGGTTGAAATGTGCCGTGTTTTGTTTTGTGATTCATTTGTCCACGTGGTTTTTTTTGCAGTTGGCTAACAATATTTGTTTAGATATCCGCCTGCAGTCGTCTCACTTTGCAGCTAGAGCTGTTGAACAGGGTTTGACTTGCTGCCAGTGAATGACAAACCTCTGTAATGACCTGAATCTCTACAGAGTTCAGTTGATGAACAACAATGCCCGAATGGCTGCCAGTGACCAACAAACCTCTGTAACAACTTGAATCTCTATAACATTCAGTTTGTGAACAACAATGTCCGAATGGCTGCCAGTGACCAATAAACCTCTGTAACAACTTGAATCTCTATAACATTCAGTTTGTGAACAACAATGCCCGAATGGCTGCCAGTGACCAATAAACCTCTGTAACAACTTGAATCTCTATAAAATTCAGTTTGTGAACAACAATGTCCGAATGGCTGCCAGTGACCAACAAACCTCTGTAACAACTTGAATCTCTATAACATTCAGTTTGTGAACAACAATGCTGCAATGGCTGCCAGAGAACAACAAACTACTGGATTCTAACTCCACACTGAGCTTGGTCTGGAAACAGTGACAACTGACAGGCTCCATGAAAACATAACCCCCTGAACTGATTTGATTTGACTTCATACAGACACCAGTCTGTGAACATCAATGTTCAAGTGGCTGCCAACACTACTGTATCACTGCACAAACTGCACACAGATTTCGGACTGTGAACAACAAGGTTTGACTGGACACAGACCAGCGGAACACAGTGAACACAGACCAGCGGAATGACCAGACTCCATACAGACAGAACCGCCAAAGTCTCCAAAACACAATGCACCGTATTTTGACATTTCAAGCATTGCATTCCAAATTCAAGTGTAGCGCTTGTATGTGAACTGACAATAGCACTTTCAGTCACACTTCATGTCGCACTTGACATGACAGCGGATCAGGAAGATGGGACTCTCACCAGTTATCCCCTGGTTTCAAACTGACCTACAAGAGACCAAAATGGCGGACCATGAAATCAATGGACAAGGTTGCAAATCACCATCATTTTTAGCAATTTTTCTTCTGCTTTTCCCCTCCTCTCCTGACAGAATTTGGCATTTTTGTTTTACACGGATAAGGCAACAGTGTCAACATCGAAGCTGTCTTGGTTCTCTTTCAGCTGCTGCTAAGTACATGAAGTGCTTCTTAACATAATTTTTCAAAATTTTTGTTTTGTGTAGCTTGTCATCAGCAAGTGTAGCATTGATATGAAAACTATAGCACAGCCACTGGCAGCCCTGCTCAGACTTTGGTCAATAAATACCGTGTCCTGCTCAGACTTTGGTCAATAAACACCATGCCCTGCTCAGACTTTGGTCAATAAACACCGTGTCCTGCTCAGACTCTGGTCAATAAACGCCATGTCTGCTCAGACGTTGGTCAACAAACACCATGCCCTGCTCAGACGTTGGTCAATAAATACCATGTCCAGCTCAGACTTTGGTCAATAAACGCCATGCCCTGCCAGACTTTGGTCAATAAACGCCATGCCATGCCAGACTCTGGTCAATAAACACCATGTCCTGCTCAGACTTTGGTCAATAAACACCATGTCTGCTCAGACTCTGGTCAATAAACACCATGTCTGCTCAGACTCTGGTCAATAAACACCATGTCTGCTCAGACTTTAATCAATAAACACCATCTCCTGCACAGATTTTGGTCAATAAACACCATGTCCTGCTCAGACTTTGGTCAATAAACACCATGTCTGCTCAGACACTGGTCAATAAACACCATGTCCTGCACAGACTCTGGTCAATAAACACCATGTCTGCTCAGACTTTAATCAATAAACACCATGCCCTGCTCAGACTCTGGTCAATAAATACCATGTCTGCTCAGACTTTGGTCGATAAACACCATGTCCTGCTCAGACTTTGGTCAATAAACACCATGTCTGCTCAGACTCTGGTCAGTAAACACCATGTCTGCTCAGACTTTTGGTCAATAAACACCATGTCTGCTCAGACTCTGGTCAATAAACGCCATGTCTGCTCAAACGCTGGTCAATAAACGCCATGTCTGCTCAGACTCTGGTCAATAAACACCATGTCCTGCTCAGACTTTGGTCAATAAACGCCATGTCTGCTCAGACGTTGGTCAGTAAACACCATGTCTGCTCAGACTCTGGTCAATAAACGCCATGTCTGCTCAGACTCTGGTCAATAAACACCATGTCTGCTCAGATGTTGGTCAATAAACGCCATGTCTGCTCAGACTTTGGTCAATAAACACCATGCCCTGCTCAGACTTTGGTCAATAAACGCCATGTCTGCTCAGACGTTGGTCAGTAAACACCATGTCTGCTCAGACTCTTGTCAATAAACGCCATGTCTGCTCAGACTTTGGTCAATAAACACCATGTCCTGCTCAGACTCTGGTCAATAAACACCATGTCCTGCTCAGACTTTGGTCAATAAACACCATGTCTGCTCAGACTTTGGTCAATAAACGCCATGTCTGCTCAGACTTTGGTCAATAAACACCATGTCCTGCTCAGATGTTGGTCAATAAACGCCATGTCCTCAAGGGCCGCTGACTGACAGGACATCCATCTCACAAACAACCAGGTCTACCCCGTCACTAGGAGAAGATGGAGAAGTTGGAGGGAGGGGGGCTGAGAGAACGATCGGAGACAGTCGCAGCAGGAAGTGGGTTATGTCTACTCACTGTGTGGGGTATCTGACCCAGTAGTTGGGGGTCTCCTGCTGGAACTGGTTCATCAGGTAAAACTGAAACACACAGTGATACGACGGTGAAACATATAATGTAACTTCATGGCCAGGTGAATGCATTGGAAGCTAATTATAAGCCAGATATATACATATGCGTGAGTGCGTGCATGCGTGCGTGTGTGCGTGAGTGCGTGTGTATGTGTGTATGCGCACCTCTGTGTGTGTGTGTGGGTGTGTGTGCCTCTGTATGTGTATGTGTGTGCCTCTGTGTGTGTATGTGTGTGTATGTGTGTGTGTGTGTGTGTGTGTGTGTGTGTGTGTGTGTGTGTGTGTGTGGTGTAAGATAAGATAAGATAATGTTGCTTATAGCCCAGCCGACCGCAAAGGGCCACATCAGGGCTGTCACCACGTTAAAATCAACTCACCAGTCATTAAAAAAAAATTTAAAAAAAAAAAAAAAAACACCTTTCACACATCTCTGTAAATGACATCATCTAGAAACGTACCAGAAACTTCGTTAAAAATCTTTCTTCCGTAAAATCTTAAATCAGATGAAAAATGTTAATCTCTCTCAAAAACTCAAGGATCACGTCAGGCGGGACATCCCTGAACAGGATCTTCATGGACTCCGCTGTAAAATGTTTGTGTCTCACATCGTGCAAGTCCCAACACTCTAAAAGAACATGTTTCATTGTGAGTGGCGCATGACATGGAATGCACCACAGAGCTTCTTCACTCTTTAAAAGGTAAGAATGGGTAAAATACGAATGGCCGGTGTGCAGCCGGCACAGAACCGTTTCCGCTTTACGACCACCAGACGTAGATGGGAGGAAGTCCTTAAGGTTTGGACGGATCTGAAAGAGTTTGTTATTCGTCTGTGTGTTCCAATCCTCCTGCCAGAGGTCTCTCACATAATCGTTAATTTTGGGTTTCACATCTGAGCAGGGGATATGAATGTTGGACAGTTTTTCTCTTGTGGCGTTCTTGGCTAAACGATCAACCATTTCGTTCCCGCCGATGCCAACATGACCAGGAACCCAACCAAGAGTAATGTTGTAACCATCCGCTTTCAACTTGCTAAAAAGTTCAAAGAAATGTAAAAGTTCTGGATGCTGAAGGTTGCGGCCAGCTATGGCCTCCAAAACTGACAGCGAATCCGACAGAACCAGAAAGTCCCTCTTTGAAGATTGTGAGATTATCTTCAAAGCCAGAACCAGAGCAGTAAGTTCAGCAGAATAGACAGAAGCATCTGAATGTATATGTTCCAACAGTATCTGAGAAGGAGCCCCAGGGCAGTAGGCTGCACAGGCCACTCCATCTTCAGACTTGGAACCGTCAGTGAAAACGTTTTGATTGGATGGGAATTTGGAACAGAGGTCAGCATATAATGCCTTGTACGCCAGAGAGCTGGTAGACTCTTTGCGAAAAGCTGCAAGATCAAAACGAATCTCTGGTGTGAACAAGGTCCACGGAGGCTGATCCGGAAACTTGGAAAAATCGGACACTACTCCTAGGTCTAGACCTGCATTCCGCACGTGAGGCTGAATACGAAGACCAAATGGCGGAATAAATTTCGAGTTGTTTTCAAACTTACTTTGGAACGGAGGGTCAAAGACACAGTCATAGGCAGGGTTTTCTGGTTCCGAGAACAGTCTAATATAATAATTCAAAGACAGTTTCAGCCTGCGGTTGGACAGTGAAGGTTCACCCGCCTCTGCGTACAGGCTGTACACAGGGGTGGTGCAGAATGCTCCAAGACAGAGACGAAGCCCTTGATGGTGGATAGGGTCCAAGAGTTTGAGGTAAGACGGTCTTGCAGAGCCGTACACAGCACAACCGTAGTCCAGTTTGGAACGGACCAAGGCTCTATAGAGGTGCAGCAAAGTTTTCTTATCAGCGCCCCAGTCAGTGTGCGCTACGACCCGCAGAATATTCAGTGCTTTCTGGCAAGCAGTTTTGAGGTTTTTAATGTGGCTGAGAAAGTTAAGTTTCTGGTCAAAAATCACTCCTAGAAATTTGGCCTCTTTAACAGCTGGAATGGAGATTTCCCGACTTGAATTTCAGGATCTGGAAAAAACTGACGGAAATTATGGAAGTGAATACACTGTGTCTTTGTAGGAGAAAAGGTGAAACCGTTTTCATCTGCCCACTGATGGATTTTATCCACACAAAGCTGGAGCCTGCGCTGGATACTCGGGTACAGGCTTCCAGTTGCGTAGACAGCAAAATCATCCACAAACAATGAGCAGTCTGAACCCTGCTGAACTGATTTAACAATGATGTTGATCTTGATGCTAAAGAGGGCAGGAGACAGTATGCTCCCCTGTGGAACACCCAACTCCTGCTCGTGAACATCAGAGAGAGTGGTGCCAACCCGGACCTGAAACCGTCGTTCTGCCAAAAAGTTTTGTATGAAAAGCGGAAGATGACCTCGAAAACCCAGATCATGGAGATCATGAAGTATCCCCGACTTCCAGGTGGTATCGTAGGCCTTCTCCAAGTCAAAGAAAATTGCCACTGCATGCTGTTTGTTCAAAAAAGCGTTCCGAAGTGTAGATTCCAGACGAATCAAATGGTCAACTGTAGTCCGATGTTTGTGGAAACCACACTGTTCTTTCGCCAAAAGGCCATCGGTTTCGAGTTTCCACATGAGTCTAGCATTGACCATTTTCTCCATCAATTTACAGACACAGCTGGTCAAAGCTATGGGACGGTAGTTTGATGGGTTAGAAAGATCTTTTCCAGGTTTGGGGTGTGTGTGTGTGTGTGTGTGTGTGTGTGTGTGTGTGTGTGTGTGTGTGTGTGTGTGTGTGTGTGTGCATGTGTTCAAAATGTGTTATGCATGATTATGGATGTGTACATCATTTGCCATAACTATCCCATTCCCAGAGTACGCATACATGTGCATTTGCAATCAGGCAAACATGAACACTCTGCAATTTCTTGTCAGCTCATGAAAGCTTTCACTAGAGTTTTGCACAACTAAATCATTTTAGTAAAAAAAATAATGCAGTTGCTCTTGGTGCTTCACTTTGTTAGTTTGCTACTAATTAATGTAACATGTTACACTTAACATCATTTTGTGCTTGTTCGATAGCTGAGTGATACGTGTTTGTCTTCTTCTTAACAGATCTACATGAAGGCAAGAAAATTTTCTTTAACCATATTCTTCTTTTAGTTTCACAAGATATTGTTTTAAAGTGTTACAGAGTTTTTATGCTTCTTGCTCTGAACAGGGTCAATAGATGAATTGAACTAAATTTGTAGTGATGTGAGCATAATATATATAATGCCAAAAATGAATTCCATGAGACATATGCCTCATAGTATGATACAGGTCCAGCGTAGTCTAACACCCTTCCCTGCACAAATCAACGTATGTAATTGTACGCTTTTCTTCTTCTGAATTTCCTCAGCTTTACAACTTAGTACCTCAAATTCAAACACATGCAAATACTGGTTAACATCCTGTGAGGCGAAAAAATGGACGCCAACACATAATCACAGTCCGAGCAATTACATGTCAGACAAAGGGACATCAGTCATCAGAGAACTCTTGAAGCTAATGACTTACCTCCCATTTGCTTTTTCATGAGCAGTCTAGTACACATACGAACTGTGTCCACACCAAGCAGGATTATGGCATGAATTTGGTCAGGAAACTATGAGGTAAGCGAATAACAACATACCGCTCGAAGCAGCTTTTGATTGAGGGGAGCGGTACAGTTCAGTCCATTCTTCACTGTGGGGA
Source organism: Conus ventricosus (assembly GCA_018398815.1). Classification (NCBI taxonomy): domain Eukaryota; kingdom Metazoa; phylum Mollusca; class Gastropoda; order Neogastropoda; family Conidae; genus Conus; species Conus ventricosus. The sequence continues at coordinate 7,726,184 of CM031609.1, read as the reverse complement.
TGTTGGACTCTCTGGATAAGAACTGGCCCCGTAGGTATTCCACTGCGCGCACACACACACACACACACACACACACACACACACACACACACACACACACACACACACACATCGTCTAATATCACGATTAGTGGAAAGACGTTAAATGAATGACACACACACACACACACACACACACACAAGATTAAAGCAAGACATCAAAAGAAAGAAGAGACTGACAATCAGACAAACAGATGAATACCTTACCACTACGTTCCCAACACAGAGAAGGAACGCTCAAACAACACTGAACATGTTTTCCCAAATACAAATATCAGCAAGGTGGCGAAGGGCATCCAAATGACAACTGACATCTTCTGACAGGTGGTTACTAGGTGCTGTCGAACGGGTGAAAACCTGATCATGCCCTGCCCTCACGGTGACACCCATTTTCATTTCTTCTCTACAACCATGCTTGTACTGTGCTCATGCTGAAGTCTTTGGCGCTGGCAAATTCACAGAGTCTGTCACTGCATGAAAATGGCGGTGCCTTTCAGGGAAAGTGATATTCACTCACGATGGCTCTGCAGTTAAGCAGTTACAGTCATCAGAAATGGATTAGTGTGTGGTGTCTTTCGCACACTGGATCAGAACAGCCACCAACACACACCACCAAAGTGACCCAGTTGCAGTGCAGTGTCTCCTCTGGCGGGGCTGCCTGAACATGACCTTATACCGATAACTCCAACCAGCCACCGTGGCAAAGTGGTTAGCGTCCCGGACTCCCCAGCTGGGAGGTTGTGGGTTTGAATCCCATCAGAGTCATGTGGGTTTTTCTGTCCCGACCGGCTCCTACCCAGAGTTGAGTTTGCTGCAGACTCAGTTGGGAAGACTGGGACCACACTGTCGAGTTTCATCTACTTAATGGATGCGTTTCTGAGAGTGTTGCTCAAATTTCCTGACCAACACTGCAGGTGCCTGTATCTCTTGGGCCTGGTTGACACTGGGATATATTATGAAAGGAAGCGTGGAGTACAGCCCTGTCAAGTAGTCTCAGACTGAAATGGAAATCCGTAGCATCATCTTAATCATCCTCATTCTCAACGATCAGCATTGAAAAAAAATGTCTCAAATTCTGTGGCCCTTCATGCCACGCTCTCATGGTGACCTCAATTTCAATGTCCTCTCCACGTCTGTGGCCTTGGTTTGGTTCCGCTGGGGTCACCGGTATCGGCGAGTCCATGGGGGCTGTCGTTGGACGGATGTGGTGGCACCCTCCAGAGGGAGAGCTCACTCACGCTGGCTCCGCGACTAAGCAATTATTGTCGTTAGTAGGGGGCTTAGTAGGTGGTGTCCTGCGTATGTTAGATCAGAACACGCACCACTGAACACCACAGAAGTGACTCGGCAGCAGTGCAGTGTCTCCTCCGGTGGGTTGCCTCTTGACGACTTGACATTGACTGCTCCCTGTGGATTACCGGTGCCGGGCTGCGGCGGGGCCGACCGGGCTGTGGCTGTGGACGGGATGTTGGAATGAGCGGCGTGGGTGCACTGCCTCTGAGGTAGCGCTGAGGTTGGGACAGCAAAAGAAAAAGAAAAAAAATACTGATAACTCCCAGTAGACTGTCAGTGCTGCGACAGGACCAATCCGGTTATGGCTGTGTCTACACTGGAGTGACCCCGCTGTAAAGGCACGGAGATCAGAATAAGAAAGCATAATGAAGTGACTCCGCAGCACTGCAGTCGCCTCTACCGGGTGGTCTGACGTCAATCCAACACTGATAGCCCTTTGTGGAATACCATGGAAAAATGCCTGCAGTGGGACAGGAATGGCCAGGGTCATGTATGGGTACACCAGTCACAGCAGCACGGAGGAACTCTCACTTACATAAAACTGAAGAGGGGACAGCAAACCAGTAACAGGGTATGACGACCAGAGAAAGGAGTTCAGAGGGAAACAAATTAATCAAGTGGCAAAATAAGCATTCTTTTCATTTTTCTATGATGTAGCAATAAAATATTTTTTTCAAAACGTATTTTCAAACTCATGTCAGTCTCCTCTCGACACATCTGACTAAATGACACATGACCTTTGTCAACAATGAGTAATCCTTAAAAACAAAATTCTTAAAACCCACAAAAAAAAATTGTTCCTAAAAGGCCCATAGTTTATGCAGTCCAGGACACACACAGCCACACTGACCATGAGCGATGTAGAACACAGACAGCCACACAGACCATGAGCGATGTAGGACACACACACAGCCACACTGACCATGAGCGATGTAGGACACACACACAGCCACACTGACCATGAGCGATGCAGGACACACACACAGCCACACTGACCATGAGCGATGTAGGACACACACAGTCACACTGACCATGAGCGATGTAGAACACACACAGCCACACTGACCATGAGCGATGTAGGACACACACAGCCACACTGACCATGAGCGATGTAGGACACACACAGCCACACTGACCATGAGTGATGTAGGACACACACAGCCACACTGACCATGAGCGATGTAGGACACACACAGCCACACTGACTATGAGCGATGTAGGACACACACAGCCACACTGACCATGAGCGATGTAGGACACACACACAGCCACACTGACCATGAGGACACACACAGCCACACTGACCATGAGCGATGTAGGACACACACAGCCACACTGACCATGAGGACACACAGAGCCACACTGACCATGAGGACACACACAGCCACACTGACCATGAGCGATGCAGGATACACACACAGCCACACTGACCATGAGGACACACACACAGCCACACTGACCATGAGCGATGTAGGACACACACAGCCATACTGACCATGAGCGATGTAGGACACACACAGCCACACTGACCATGAGCGATGTAGGACACACACAGCCACACTGACCATGAGCGATGTAGGACACACACAGCCACACTGACCATGAGGACACACACACAGCCACACTGACCATGAGCGATGTAGGACACACACAGACACACTGATCATAAGCGATGTAGGACACACACAGCCACACTGACCATGAGGACACACACAGCCACACTGACCATGAGCGATGTAGGACACACACAGCCACACTGACCATGAGTGATGTAGGACACACACACAGCCACACTGACCATAAGCGATGTAGGACACACACAGCCACACTGACCATGAGCGATATTGGACACACACAGCACACTGACCATGAGGACACACGCAGCCACACTGACCATGAGCGATGTAGGACACACACAACCACACTGACCATGAGCGATGTAGGACACACACAGCACACTGACCATGAGGACACACACAGCCACACTGACCATGAGCGATGTTGGACACACACAGCCACACTGACCATGAGCGATGTAGGACACACACAGCCACACTGACAATGAGCGATGCAGGACACACACAGCCACACTGACCATGAGCGATGTAGGACACACACAGCCACACTGACCATGAGGACACACACAGCCACACTGACCATGAGCGATGTAGGACACACACAGCCACACTGACCATGAGCTTTGTAGGACACACACAGCCACACTGACCATGAGGACACACACAGCCACACTGACCATGAGGACACACACAGCCACACTGACCATGAGAACACACAGAGCCACACTGACCATGAGCGATGTAGGACACACACACAGCCACACTGACCATGAGCGATGTAGGACACACACAGCCACACTGACCATGAGCGATGTAGGACACACACAGCCACACTGACCATGAGGACACACACAGCCACACTGACCATGAGGACACACACAGCCACACTGACCATGAGGACACACACAGCCACACTGACCATGAGCGATGCAGGACACACACACAGCCACAATGACCATGAGCGATGTAGGACACACACAGCCACACTGACCATGAGCGATGTAGGACACACACACAGCCACACTGACCATGAGCGATGTAGGACACACACAGCCACACTGACCATGAGCGATGTAGGACACACACACAGCCACAGCGATGTAGGACACACACACAGCCAAAATGACCATGAGCGATGTAGGACACACACAGCCACACTGACCATGAGCGATGTAGGACACACACACAGCCACACTGACCATGAGGACACACACAGCCACACTGACCATGAGCGATGCAGGACACACACAGCCACACTGACCATGAGGACACACACAGCCACACTGACCATGAGGACACACACAGCCACACTGACCATGAGGACACACTGACCATGAGGACACACACAGCCACACTGACCATGAGGACACACACAGCCACACTGACCATGAGGACACACAAGCCACACTGACCATGAGGACACACACAGCCACACTGACCATGAGCGATGCAGGACACACACAGCTACACTGACCATGAGTGATGTAGGACACACACAGCCACACTGACCATGAGGACACACACAGCCACACTGACCATGAGGATACACACAGCCACATCGACCATGAGGATAAACACAGCCACACTGACCATGAGGACACACACACAGCCACACTTACCATGAGCGATGTAGGACACACACACAGCCACACTGACCATGAGCGATGTAGGACACACACAGCCACACTGACCATGAGGACACACACACAGCCACACTTACCATAAGTGATGTAGGACACACACAGCCACACTGACCATGAGGACACACACAGCCACACTGACCATGAGGACACACACAGCCACACTGACCATGAGCGATGTAGGACACACACAGCCACACTGACCATGAGGACACACACAGCCACACTGACCATGAGGACACACACAGCCACACTGATCATGAGCGATGTAGGACACACACAGCCACACTGACCATGAGGACACACACAGCCACACTGACCATGAGGACACACACAGCCACACTGACCATGAGGACACACACAGCCACACTGACCATGAGGAAGACACACACACTGCCATGACATGTAGGACACACACACAGCCACACTGACCAATGAGGACACACACACAGCCACACTGACCATGAGCGATGTAGGACACACACAGCCACACTGACATGACATGTAGGACACACACAGCCACACTGACCATGAGGACACACAACAGCCCACACATGACCATGAGCGATGTAGGACACACACACAGCCACACTGACCATGAGCGATGTAGGACACACACAGCCACACTGACCATGAGCGATGTAGGACACACACAGCCACACTGACCATGAGGACACACACACCCACACTGACCAAGAGGACACACACAGCCACACTGACCATGAGGACACACACAGCCACACTGACCATGAGTGATGCAGGACACACACACAGCCACACTGACCATGAGCGATGTAGGACACACACAGCCACACTGACCATGAGCGATGTAGGACACACACACAGCCACACTGACCATGAGCGATGTAGGACACACACAGCCACACTGACCATGAGCGATGTAGGACACACACACAGCCACAGTGATGTAGGACACACACACAGCCACAATGACCATGAGCGATGTAGGACACACACAGCCACACTGACCATGAGCGATGTAGGACACACACACAGCCACACTGACCATGAGGACACACACAGCCACACTGACCATGAGCGATGCAGGACACACACAGCCACACTGACCATGAGGACACACACAGCCACACTGACCATGAGGACACACACAGCCACACTGACCATGAGGACACACACAGCCACACTGACCATGAGGACACACTGACCATGAGGACACACACAGCCACACTGACCATGAGGACACACACAGCCACACTGACCATGAGGACACACACAGCCACACTGACCATGAGGACACACACAGCCACACTGACCATGAGCGATGCAGGACACACACAGCCACACTGACCATGAGTGATGTAGGACACACACAGCCACACTGACCATGAGGACACACACAGCCACACCGACCATGAGGATGAACACAGCCACACTGACCATGAGGACACACACACAGCCACACTTACCATGAGCGATGTAGGACACACACACAGCCACACTGACCATGAGCGATGTAGGACACACACAGCCACACTGACCATGAGGACACACACAGCCACACTGACCATGAGCGATGTAGGACACACACAGCCACACTGACCATGAGGACACACACAGCCACACTGACCATGAGGACACACACAGCCACACTGACCATGAGCGATGTAGGACACACACAGCCACACTGACCATGAGGACACACACAGCCACACTGACCATGAGGACACACACAGCCACACTGATCATGAGCGATGTAGGACACACACAGCCACACTGACCATGAGGACACACACAGCCACACTGACCATGAGGACACACACAGCCACACTGACCATGAGGACACACAGAGCCACACTGACCATGAGCGATGTAGGACACACACACAGCCACACTGACCATGAGGACACACACACAGCCACACTGACCATGAGCGATGTAGGACACACACAGCCACACTGACCATGAGGACACACACAGCCACACTGACCATGAGGACACACACAGCCACACTGACCATGAGCGATGTAGGACACACACAACCACACTGACCATGAGCGATGTAGGACACACACAGCCACACTGACCATGAGCGATGCAGGACACACACACAGCCACACTGACCATGAGCGATGTAGGACACACACAGCCACATCGACCATGAGCGATGGAGGACACACACACAGCCACACTGACCATGAGGACACACACAGCCACACCGACCATGAGCGATGGAGGACACACACAGCCACACTGACCATGAGCGATGTAGGACACACACAGCCACACTGACCATGAGCGATGTAGGACACACACACAGCCACACTGACCATGAGCGATGTAGGACACACACAGCCACACTGACCATGAGCGATGCAGGACACACACACAGCCACACTGACCATGAGGACACACACACAGCCACACTGACCATGAGCGATGTAGGACACACACAGCCACACTGACCATGAGCGATGTAGGACACACACAGCCACACTGACCATGAGCGATGTAGACTTCACAGGTGTGGTGGGAGGTGCATGAGTACGACTTGGCCAGAAACTTGAGGCTCAGATTCTGCAAACAGAGAACACGACAAAACAAATTGTAAGTCAAATCTTCCTCCAATTGAGTCATTTCAGAACTGCTAACTTTAACCTTACTCAGATTAAATTTTCAAAACATCTAACATATTCGAAAATTTGACAAACAGTACACTCAAACACCGTATTTGCTTAATAAACATGATGATGTTTTGACTGATGTCTCAGAAGTGAATCAAACAAATTCATATGATCAGCTGCTGTTTCACTATGACAATGGCCAAATGGCCAACACAACCATGGAAAAAAAACAACTTGTGTGAAACATCTAAATTTACAATCAGCAACTATTTCCCCACATGAAAAGCCAACGGTCTGATACAATTATGGCCTAATAAACTATGGCCTTTTTTTTAAACTCTAATCATTCCAGCCAAAAGTGTAAAAGAAAGTAACATATTGTAAACAGCGCTCAGTTAAGTGATGCTCACATTTACCACCACACACCCGACTTCCACAAACTCCTTTACATCTCTCATTTGTTTAGGGAGTAATAAACTCTCTCCTCTTTACCTGTAATACCCTAACCACCTTTCAACTTCGCTGTGAATACATCTGTGTATGTGTGTGTGTGTGTGTGTGTGTGTGTGTGTGTTTGCGTGTGTGTGTGTGTGTGTGTTTTGCGTGTATGTGTGTGTGTGTGTGTGTGTGTGTGTGTGTTTGTGTGTATCTGAGTGTGTGTGTGTGTGTGCGAGTGTGTGTGAGCATGCACACAAACATGCTCCTGTATGCATGCATGTGTGTGTGTGTGTGTGTTCATGTTTCATGCCTGCGTGTGTGCAAGCATGCCTTATTGAATGCCTATGTGCATAAGCATGTGCGTGCATGTGTGCCTGCGCTTGCATCTGTGTGTGCGTAGAAGGCATGTGGGGTGTGGGGAATCGTGGGTTATGCATCTGTGACAGAGAAAGACAGCGAAGGAAGGGGAGAGAATATTGTTGTTGAATATGATTCATTCCAGCATGTTAGCGTTGTCTCGTATCTGTGAGCAATGTCTTTGTTTTTGATGAGAGGATGAGGGCTGGGTACATCAAAGGTGGCTGAGTGGGGCTTGCTTTCCTATGGAAACCCCCCCCAAAAAAAAAAAAAAAAAAATGCGGTCTTTTCTGTTGAATTTTCATTTTTGTAATTTCTAAGGATGTAAAATAATCTGAAGCTTCCCTGCGGGAAAAAAACTTAGCACTTTGTCATAATGATAACTGTCATGAATGATTGGTAACTCTGCAGCTTAATGCACAGCAAAGACAAACATCTTGCTGATAACCTCTGATGTATTATGCACAAATTTCAAATAAAACGTAGTCATTTCCAGGGTCACATGAGGTCATGAAACTGGCTGAATATGCAGCACCTGAATCAGACTTAACTGAACTGAACCACCCACATACAGAGCTGCCAACCCCAAAATTTCTTCCCAGTACTATTCCTGGCTTTTCACAGTATTTTTCACCATCTGACAGTATTTTCCTACCGGAATTAAATTTCACGCGGCGTTTTGATTTCTTTTTAACCAACTTATTTTGTATGCACTTTTCTTTTTATAATTAATAGTGATTAAAAACTATTAGCATAAGAGATTGATCAAGACTTACTCTTTGACAATAACATACAATTTACTTACTTAGTCTACTTCTGCTAGAAAAAAATACTACTACTATCACACACACATACACAAATTGAGACACAGAGACATATATATACACGAACATTTCAAACCACCACAGTGACAATACACATACACACATATGTATACCAAGAAAGAAAGAGCAGACATACGAAGAAAGAAAGAGCAGACATTCAGAAAACCAATGTGCTTCTTCTGCCGCTCAGTGCTTACACGACGCTTAGGGTTCGCGGGCTTTCTTTCACTGGAGTCAGCACATGGTCCATCAGACCTATCACGTAACTGAGTGGAGCTTTTGTTTCCACATTCGGAAGAGGGGGGTGGGGGGGGGGGGGGGGAGAGGTTGGCAAGCAGGGGGGTAGGATGGGCATACTACTTGCCATCCTCCCCCTCCCCCCCCCCCCCCACCTCTCCCCTCCCCCCCCCCCCCCTCTCCCCTCCCTCCTGCTAGCCACAGCAGTTGCTGCATCAGCTTAACACATGTCGTCTGCTACAGGGGTGGGGAGAGAGAGGGAGGTTGGCAAGCAGGGGGGTATGATGAGCATACTAAAAATAGCCACAGCAGTTAAGTCGCTGCCTGGGCCATTCCTTAACACATGTCGTAAAAGGACAGATGGAATTTCCTGCCCTGCTAGTGTTCTGCTAAGGCGAGAGCTACACAGTAAAAGGAATCAAGGATGGATGGAATTTTTTTTTCAGCTAGGGCCTACCTAGTCTATCAACTATATGTGGCTGGCAGAGGCCTTTTTCTTCTGTCTCCTTGTAGGATCCCTTTTAGCACTACAAATCTGCTGCCTCGGTAAAGCAACAAATGGCCGTACCATTTGCGCCAGTTCGTCACCGTATTATTTTGGCTCGACCGTATCACCGTATTTTTGTAAACTCGCCGTGACAAAATACGGCCGGAACGTACTGGTTGGCAGCTCTGCATACAGATGGCAATGATTACCATTTCTGGTTTTGTAAATAAAATGTAAAGAAGACAAATCAAGAAACATTCTTTGAAAAAAAATAGAGAGAGAGTGGGAGAGGTTTACCAGGGTTTATTCCAGTCAGCCATCAATTCTTAAGGACAACAGGAAGAAAGGAATCCCTTCAGTCTAACCCCACATACTTCTTTTGACATGACGCTCATTTCATTTCATTTCAGGAAGTAAATATGAAGTGAGGCAGGAACAGTAAACAGTAAATAACAAACAAGGAGGGAAACTCTTGCTCCCATGGCGAAATAAATGCGCACCCATAACTCCAAACAAACGCTGCTTACGACACCAAATAGCCTAGCAGATATGAGAGCACAAAGAAGGAAACATTCCCAAAAAAAGATGTTCCAAGCTTGCCTATATACCCTGTATTGGACACATTTACACAGCAACAACAACTGGAGAAATGAATAAATACAAATCAACATTTATTCAAGACTGGCACAGCCTTTTTCAATCTTGAATATGGTCAGACAAGTACATGGACGAACAGAAACAAGTACAGGTAACCTCAATATTCTGATTCAGGGTTTTTAATACACACACACACACAGACTCCCTTAAAAAGCCTGAAGCTGGAAACCAGTCTTACAGTGAGCTCCTCATCAGGGTCGGCCATGAGGTCGGTGAGGTTCTTCTTCAGCTGAGACCAGTGGTCGTTGTTGAAGATGTCGCCTGTGATGATCTTGTTCAACTTCTGCATGGCATCGCGTTGTGTCTGTCACACAGAAAGGGCTCATCTCACAAGTGTTTTTGTCACACAGAAAGGGCTCGTCTCACAGGTGTTTTTGTCACACAGAAAGGGCTCGTCTCACAGGTGTTTTTGTCACACAGAAAGGGCTCGTCTCACAGGTGTTTTTGTCACACAGAAAGGGCTCGTTTCACAGGTGTTTTTGTCACCTCAGGCAAAATGACATGTGGACAACTTTCAGGCATGAATGCATGCTGACATACATATATATATATAATATATATATATATATATATATATATATATATATATATATTATATATATATATTCACACAGGTTGCATTTGGCCAGACTTGAGTTCAAACACACACACACACACAATATTCTCGTAATGTCAGTATTTGCATGAGTGTTCTCCCCTCATGTATTTCAGCATCAAAGGAAAGTTGGTTAATGCATTAAACATATTTTTTTTAACCAAAACGACCTTTTTGATGTTCTTGATGTCATTTTTATTGTAGTGAAAAACACAAAACACTCTATAAGCACAAAAGTGTGTGTGTGTGTGTGTGTGTGTGTGTGTGTGTGTGTGTGTGTGTGTGTGTGTGTGTGTGTGCATGCGCACAAACACACATGCAAAAACACACACACATATTCGCACATGCACACACACATTCACTCATTTATTCATTCAAACACATCTAACCCCATTTGAAGTGAAAAGCCACTCAACTAAAAAAAACCAAACTCTTTAAAGTGAAAAACCACTCAACTTTAAAAAACAAACAAACAAAAAACGAACACAAACACGTGTACAAGCACAAAACACACACATATGTGCATTCACACACAAGCATGCTCATACACATATCAATACACATATTCACACAGCCTCATTCACTGTACACCATCCACACACCACTCACTGTCAAGCTTTTGGTCCGCCCAAGGTTGTCGGTGATGGTCTTCAGGTAGTTCGTGTCAAACACCATGACACTTCCCTGGCGGTAAAAAAAAAAAAAAAATGATCAGTCTACAGATTCCAGCTCATTTTCAGCTGACATAGGAACAGTGATGGCCATGACATGCTATTAGCCCCACGAATCCTACCTGTACAGTGATACAGACCCTTGCATTGTCCTCGTGCGACTCATATCTTCAACATACATTCAGCTTGCAGACACCCTCGGCTGTCACTGTCCAAACTCTACAAACTTACAGTGCAACAGAATTTGTTTCTTATCTATACAAAACTAGGTGAGAAAACACAGACACACACACATGCTAAAACAAAGCAAAAAGAGGGTGGGTATGATAGGGGTGATAGGAGACATGCTTGGAGTCATTACAGATTCATTTCCTCTTCTGTGTGAAATGTACACTAAATGCAGGTCATAAACACATCGAAGCATATTCTGTTAAACATGGATTTCAAATCAAAACGCTGACTATGAGAGTGAAACACAACTGCCTACAAACACATCTGACAGAGACTGCCATCAGAAAAAAAGAGCAACAGAAAAGAGCAAGTAACGAGTAGCAACCATCAGAACAGTGTACACAAGACTCTGTGAATATTTCGCCTCTTGGTCAGAGGATAACGACTGAATCTTGTCTCTTTAGTTCTGCCAATAAACCAGTCAATGCAATCCAGCCATATCTTATTCAGATCTAATGTAGATTTCTGTCAATCCATATTTCAGGGTTTCAGTAGTACGTCAAATTCTAACACTCATTTTAGTTTTTAATTTGAAAGCTCTACGGCATTCAACAATCCACTTAAAAAAATCAATCCCGACCTTACACATTGGAATCAAATAATGACATCAAATAAATCAAACAAATAAATCAATCAAATGGACAAAGACAGGAAGTGAACATTTAAAGAAGGGCTGGATCCATAAAAAAAAACGAGTCACCATACTTCTGATTCTCAACTCCAAACTATTTGTTCTTCAGCTCTCAATGGCAATCTTTCCTTTCATTCATTCACCAGCATCTGTGCTAAATCACTGCACTCTTTCAGCTGTATAGTTTATGTGTGTGAGTTCAAAGCACTGGTGTGGTTGCACAGCTTGAAAACCCTCTATGTCCAGTAAACAAGTGGGGTATGTTTTGCTCCCATAAGGAAACCTAACACTTTTGGTAGTAGACTGGTATCAGTTTCATTTCAGGGAAGACCTTGGCTGTGGGGAGAGACAGTATGTATCCATTTTCCAAACTGCAATTCCTACAGAGAGTGAATTTCTAACAGTTCACTGTTTCCACAGCCATCATGCTGCTTTAACCTTCAACCTTAACCTGTATCGATGTTTTTCCTCTCCTTCATCAAACCCTCACATGGGCACAGACCAAATGATACAATGACTTCACAGTGCACATGCACTTAGCATATATAAACTGTCTACACCCCGGAATATGCTGATAATCAAGCAAGTTTACAATAGCTAAGCATTCTATTTGAAAAAAAAAAAGCAATATACATATACAAGCTCATTATCCCGTGATCGAAAGGATTTAGGAGTGTCTCATAGACACAGCAACAACTGTGAGGTTGTGGTCAAGACTTCAACATCACACTACAGTGGATGTGAGGAATATTCAGCACTGTCAAGACTTCAACATCACACTACAGTGGATGTGAGCAATATTCAGCACTGTCAAGACTTCAACATCACACTACAGTGGATGTGAGCAATATTCAGCACTGTCAAGACTTCAACATCACACTACAGTGGATGTGAGGAATATTCAGCACTGTCAAGACTTCAACATCACACTACAGTGGGATGTGAGGAATATTCAGCACTGTCAAGACTTCAACATCACACTACAGTGGATGTGAGCAATATTCAGCACTGTCAAGACTTCAACATCACACTACAGTGGATGTGAGCAATATTCAGCACTGTCAAGACTTCAACATCACACTACAGTGGATGTGAGGAATATTCAGCATTGTCAAGACTTCAACATCATGCTACAGTGGGACGTGAGGAATATTCAGCACTGTCAAGAGTTCAACATCACACTACAGTGGATGTGAGGAATATTCAGCATTGCCCATCTCCTTACCAAACACTTAGCACATGCTGAATTTTGTTCATCAAAAATGGGCATACAGATCTGAAGATCTTTGAAATGTTGCTACTCATTTGCACGTATACACCAACAAAGCGGTACATCAACAGGTCTGCACATATGTTGTCTGAGGGGACTGGAAATACCTCACCCCACACTTCACCCAGTAAACACTGCCATGGCTCACATCCACAACTTTCAGTCTGAAAGTCTCGTGTAAAATCTGCTTGGCTATACCACTCATTGTTGGCTAGTCATTTCCTGAAAACGTACCTGTGTTCTTTAGTTTTTTTCTTTGGAAAAGCAGCAAAACTAGAAAACACAGGAGAGTGGAACTCTCAGAAGTCCAAATTATACCCAAGAAAGGTCTTTGAAAATCAAACTTGAACTCGAGTACTGTTCAAGGGAGGTCACTACCCTAGCTGTTCGACTAACCCAAATCGGGTGAGGAAAAAAAAGAGCCACTGATCATTTCCATGTATTGGTCACCCAGAACACAAACGGCACATACAGATGTACACGTTTGTGGAGCCGGTCTGTAATCTTGTATTGTAACGAAGCTTTTGATAAGTCATTTCTGTTATGACCAGTAACTGTCCATCCTCCAAAGAAAGCATCATTGCCCCTAACCTCAGCCTTGTTTCGTTTTCATATCGCAAGAACTGCATGTCATGCAAGATCACCCTTTCTTGATGCATGGAAGACCTTCACTACAAAACAACAACGGCACGCATTGTACCACGATATACATCTAAAAAAAACAATGCAAATCAATGCAATATATATCAGTCACCCTCCAGTCCAAATGACCATTCACTTTTAAATGTATATGGGCTTTTCTTTGCCGTAACATGTAAAGGAACACTAAATGCTGCTGGAAAGAATCTTGGTATAAAAGAAGCATTCTAAAATTACGATTCACAATGCCATATCAAAGAAAGAAAATTTTTCACACAGATATGCTTCTTTACAGAAAAACAAAACTTTCATATGAATTCGAGAGGAAATGAATAATAATGAATAATAAACATACATATATGATCAGCAAACTAGCCTAATTGATGATATAATTCATTATTGAAAGAATACAAGTTTAAAAGTTTTTTTTTTAATCTAATGACTGATATTCATTAATACAGAGAAACGCAGGAAGACAAAAATAAATCATTTTACCTTGAAAACAAATTCATTTGTTTACATGTAAAAGTCGATCAGAAAATGAAAAAGTACAGAAAAAAAACCCAGCACAAATAAACAACATGAACCTATTCTTTTAAAATACAAGCATCTGTAAATAAACACACCTACAGACTAGCAGACAAGAGGGCCATCCAGAATTGTACACTATACTGTACACACACAAGACAGACAACAGATAAGGGAATCTAGCTGCTACTAAGATTAGATTAATGTCCAGATAATACAGGGATTTGAAAACATATAAAGCACCGATGACCTCTACACTTCTGTTACGTCAGCTAGCTGAGAAAAAGAAAAGATGAGTTAAGTAAATGCCATACCTTCATTGTACATATGCGTATAAAAGAATAATTTTTATGTTAAAAGTCAATCCCATACCTTCATTGTACATGTGCATATAAAAAGAACTAAAACAGAATAATTTGTATATGTTAATGTTAATAATTATTTAAATGTCTGTTGAAGAACTGGACTAACTGGTTCACATTAAGCAGAAGGAACATGTTAAAAACTGACAAATGCGTAAACATCTTGAGTAAAAATAGAAAGTACCAAGACACTTGTCAATTCCTAATTCATCTGCTTTAGAAAGAACCACTGTTGCCAGCATGCTTGCATCAGTGAACCAATCAAGTCTTCCAAAAGAAACCAACATATTTTTGAGCAGTTCGAAAACATGTTAGATTCCATAAAAACTCTTTAAAACAAAGTGACGATGTCTCCATACCATTTTCTTTTTCATGTGAATCAAGATTCCATAAAAAACTCTTTAAAACAAAGTGACGGTATCTCCATAACATTCTCTTTTTCATGTGAATCAAGATTCCATAAAAAACTCTTAAACAAAGTGACGATGTCTCCATAACATTTTCTTTTTCTTGTGAATCAAGATTCCATAAAAACTCTTTAAAACAAAGTGACGATGTCTCCATAACATTCTCTTTTTCATGTGAATCAAGATTCCATAAAAACTCTTTAAAACAAAGTGATGATGTCTCCATAACATTTATATCTCTGAATCAAGATTTCAGTTAAGTTTTTAACTAAATTCTGTTTACTGAAAACTGTCAGAAATAACAAGAACAACTGATGAAAACTTTATTTAAAAATATAGAACATTGATGTCAAGTAAAAGTTTTATCAATTTTCATATAATTTGACCTGAAAAAAACAATTCCATGACTTTCATAAGAAATGACAAACTGATTATAGAACATATAAGTTTGGCAGAAAATAGTAGTGTGTGTGTGTGTGTGTGTGTGTGTGTGTGTTGTGTGTGTGTGTGTGTGTGTGTGTGTGTGTGTAAATCTTTTTGGGTTAAAGTCTGTGAGTCACTTTAATTCTGATGAAAAACAAATTTCTCATAAAATTTCAGAACACTAAGAATATGATGAATGAGTGAAATGTCGATATTCTTTGATGGTGTGGTCAAAGCAGTGGAATGTGAAAGTGTGTGTGTGTGTGTGTGTGTGTGTTTGTGTGTGTGTGTGTGTGTGTATGTGTTTGTGTGTGTTGTGTGTGTGTGTGTGTGTGTGTGTGTGTGTGTGTGTGTGTGTTTGTGTGTGTGTGGGGTGTGTGTGTGTGTGTGTGTGTGTGTGTGCTTGTGTACGAGATACATTTTTTGTGGGGGGTGGGGGGAGGAGAAAGGGGAGAAAAGGGAGGAGATACCACTAAAGGGGAGAAGAAGGGAGGAGATACCACTAAAGGGGAGAAGAAGGGAGGAGATACCACTAAAGGGGAAGAAGAGGAGATACCACTAAAGGGAGAAGAAGGGAGGAGATAACCACTAAAGGGAGAAGAAGGGAGGAGATACCACTAAAGGGAGAAGAAGGGGGGAGATACCACTAAAGGGGAGAAGAAGGGAGGAGATACCACTAAAGGGAGAAGAAGGGAGGAGATACCACTAAAGGGAGAAGAAGGAGAGATACCACAAGAAAGGGGAGAAGAAGGGAGGAGATACCACTAAAGGGGAGAAGAAGGGAGGAGATACCACTAAAGGGGAAAAAGGGAGGAGATACACTAAGGGAGAAGAAGGAGGAGATACCACTAAAGGGAGAAGAAGGGGAGAACCACTAAAGGGGAGAAGAAGGGAGAGATACACTAAAGGGGAGAAGAAGGGAGGAGATACCACTAAAGGGGGAAGAAGGAGGAGATACCACTAAAGGGGAGAAGAAGGGAGGAATACCACTAAAAAAGGGGAGAAGAAGGGAGGAGATACCACTAAAGGGAAAGAAGGAGGAATACCACTAAAGGGGAGAAGAAGGGAGGAGATCCCTAAAGGGGAGAAGAAGGGGGAGATACCACTAAAGGGGAGAAGAAGGGAGGAGATACCACAAAAAAGGGAGAAGAAGGGAGGAGATACCACTAAAGGGGAGAAGAAGGGAGGAGATACCACTAAAGGGGAGAAGAAGGGAGGAATACCACTAAAGGGGAGAAGAAGGGAGGAGACACCACTAAAGGGAGAAGAAGGGGGAGATACCACTAAAGGGGAGAAGAAGGGAGGAGACACCACTAAAGGGGAGAAGAAGGGAGGAGATACCACTAAAGGGAGAAGAAGGGAGGAGATACCACTAAAGGGGAGAAGAAGGGAGGAGACACCACAAAGGGGAGAAGAAGGGAGGAGATACACTAAAGGGGAGAAGAAGGGAGGAGACACCACTAAAGGGGAGAAGAAGGGAGGAGATACCACTAAAGGGAGAAGGGAGGAGATACCACTAAAGGGGAGAAGAAGGGAGGAGATACCACTAAAGGGGAGAAGAAGGGAGGAGATACCACAAAGGGAGAAGAAGGGAGGAGATACACTAAAGGGGAGAAGAAGGGAGGAGATACCACTAAAGGGGAGAAGAAGGGAGGAGATACCACTAAAGGGGAGAAGAAGGGAGGAGACACCACTAATTTCTTAGCCTACAACAAATAAGATACTGTAAAATTTGAAGATTATTAGTGACATTCATTCTCTGCACCAAATTATAGCAATATATTAAAAACCACAGCCCCAAATTAAGACAGAACAAAGGCTAAGATTATCCCAGATTGCATTGTACTCCCAGTTCTTAACAAAGCCCCTCACATGTCCATGCCCTGATATTATGGGGAAAAAAACCCCAACAACAACCAAATACAGAAATTAATAACAAACAAAAAGGAAATGAAATATGCAATGATGGTAAATTCGGCATCATGCAAAAGAACAGAAATAAAAAAGAAATGTTCGTCCCTCACTTCTGAATGGGAAAATATATGAATAAGTAAAAGAGGTATTATACATGACAGCTGCAGTATTGCATTATTCATCTTGATCTGGCAGCTTACCTGCAAGCTTCTTTTCAATGTATTACCACATTCTTTGGTTTTGATGCTGTAGCAGCTAGGCATTTCATGTATAAAAACAGAAAGCCACTGTTTTCCATGTATATGACTGATTATTCCATAGGCTAGGCATTTGTGGTTGTCCACCGGAATAACATTTACCGGGTACTGTACATCCCAAATTTTCAGAAATCAACAAAGAAAGACATGGACGACTGAATCATTCATGTATAAAGATTTTTTTTTTTTTTTTTAGGTAAAAGATACATAATTATGATATGACTTGATCTTAGGCACATAGCTCAGCTGTAAAAGCACAAGCAAGCAGTTCTTAAAACAGATCCAGCTTCTTACAATAGATAACCAGCTGGTTAAATACAGTCAGATTACGACACAAACCCGACATGATAACTCTTCACTGTCCTGCCCACTGCAATGATTACATGCCGACTGTAATAACTGTTGATGTTCTTTTTCTTGTTCGAAATGTTCTTATTGTTGCTGTTCTCATTTTTTGCTGTTGTTCACATGTTGAAGGAGTTACTTGCAGAAAATGGAAACACACACGAAACTGACCAGATTCACCAAAGATTTACTGAAAAAACAAAGCAGTCTGTTAAAGACTAAATATCTGATTCATCATCAAATATCTGGATATATCTCCACTTTGATAATTCTTTGTAGCCATTGATCATAATTGTTATTTTCTGCAGCTTGAATGTTTTGCGTAACTTGATGTAACTGTAAACAGCTTAATATTTGGCAAGGATTAAAACAATAGATTAAAAAAAAAAAGGGACATAAAGTCAACGGGAAAAAAAAGTAAAATGCAAGCAAAATTAAATCATCAATTTTTTTTTTCTTTAACTGATCTCTCACAAACTAACCTACCATTGAAGAAAATGTGTCCGATGAAGAACATAACTGAAAAACCATTTTTTGTTTAAACATTTAAAAGTTCCAGTAAGAACAGTGCACTTTTTTTTTTTCAATTATTCAACACATTTTAACAGATCAATTATTCATAACTTTCTGCCCATTTTTTTCGACACTGATCTAAGGTATAGAAATTTGTATAGAAAGATGGCGACAGAGTGTATACATCCTACCCAACTGTCATGATGCAAAAAAAAAAAAAAAAAAATGACAACAAAAATGAAAGGTCAATAAAAAGCATCTTACCATGCCCCATGAGGTCCTGAAGAATTGCCAATATCTACACATACTAAAGCCAGCCCATAAAAAAAGCCAAAGGATTGTGTTGGGAAATTTCCCGTGAAGAAAATAAGCAGAATGACATTCAAGGGTTTCTAATTCCTTGAAAACATGATCCAATTTTTAATCCCGAAAATGGCAATGGAATTGACAAATAACTGGTTCACTTTGGCTTTTTTTCTACACCAAAATTGTAAGGTTCCTCCTTGTATACTACCCCAGACTTTTACTTACAACACATGCGCGCGCACATGTACTCACACTAACACACGCACGTGCACACATGCGCACACATGCACACACACACACACACACACACACACACACACACACACACACACACACACACACACACTTACATACACACCAAAACATGAAAATTCTTGAATGAAACAAAACACTGAAGGTGAAAAAGGCGAAACAGATGTTACCCTGAAAACAACCACCATCATTTCCAGACTACAAGCTAATTTTTTTTCACTTCAAATTCTGACATAGGTCTTGTATCTGGAAGCATCCGAGCTTAAGCCAGTTTTGATATCCCACTGTTTATGGCAACTTGCCCTTACCTAGTATCTACAAGATTCTTTTGAGTGTCACCAAAGCTCAAAACCTTGATCATCCAGAGTACACATCATCTAGCACACACAGGACAGCGTTGTTCTGCTTGGTACACTCTCACATTGTGTGCTACCATTTGCACAGTCTAGTCTATAAGGCATATAGTGGGTGCAGACTTCTGATTCACATCTACAGAAGCAGTGGTTGAAGCAAAACTCTCACGTGCACTTTTGTCACGAATAATCGACCAAGAACGTATATTTGATCACCTTGATACTTGTTTACAGTACCATTCTGGACTATTTTGGATATAGTTTTGCACCTCACCAGTGAACTGTCAGTGCCACTTCATGAACAAAGCCTCAGCTACAGTCCTGGCTATATAAACTGCAAATTTAGCCTTATTGATTGATTAAAGTGAGAATTCCTTAAAAATCAAAGGTTCCGTTCTGTTTCTGAAAGTAAGCGGTAGTCTGAAAAATCGTAATAAACACAATACTACATCATTCCAATAACATTACCAATAAATCAATGAAACACACACACACACGCACACATACACACACACACACACACACACGCACATACAGAGTGCTCTGATACATTTTTTTTATGAGTAAACTTTAAAACCCGATCACAGAAATTAAAACTGTACATGCATATAAACCACTCATGTTTTCTCAGCACATGTTCAGGAAAACTTGCATTTAAAAACAACAACAAAGAAAACCTCAATGAACTGACCAGAAACCCTTCATGATTTTTCCTAAATAAAGACAAGGATCAGATGTCTACATAGAACCAAGTAAAAAATATATCAAGGATAATTTAAACTACATTTAAAAAAAATCTATAGTGATATCTTAACATCGTATTCACCCAAGAAGGAACCTCACAAACAGGTTACTAAGGTTAAGGTCAGATCTAGGAAGCAGAGCGGACGCACGAACCTGCTCGAACATGCTATTAAACGATGATACCTCCTCATCCTCCAGCCCGGGGATTGGCTTACTGTTTTCGACCCAGGTTTCCTGGCTGATGCGCCCTGACCCAAACTCCACCTCAAAGTTGTTGACCAGCTGGGAGGAGGCCTCATCGATGTTCCTCTTCAGCTTCTGCTTCAAGTCTGTAAACCTGCACAAGAGTAAGTGCACTGAGAAATAGGTGCCTCGGCTTTGTTCTGTTCAGTGAGTTGCTGCTCCAAGTGTGTAAACCTGTACAAGTGAACTTGGTGTAAAGGGGACCATATTCATCTATATCCTGTTTCAGTTTCTGCTTCAAGTCTGTAAGCCAGTGCAAGAGATGAGTTAAATGACCAATGCACCTATGTTCTTGTTCAGTTTTTGCTTATGCTATAAACCAGAACATGGCATAATGTAAGGAGAATTAGCGTATCTACAAAATCTGAACATGATATAATGTAAGGAGAATTAGTGTATCTATGTTCTTCTTCCATTTCTGTTTCAAGTCTCTACTCCTGCTAAGAGATAGACTGGTGAGTTGATTTTAACGTGGTGACAGCCCTGATGTGGCCCTTTGCGGTCAGCTGGGCTATAAGCAACATTATCTTATCTTATGCTAAGAGATAAATTGAAAGATGCAAAAATGCCTCGTCCGTTCTTTATCATCTTCTACTTCACATCTGTAAATCTACTTAGGAGATAAGCTTGTCAGTATTAGGCAAGCTAACACTCACCTATATCTTTTTTCTCTTTCTGCTCTAAGCTCTAAACCAGCTTAGGATAAAAAATGTAATGATGTAAGGATGCCTTGCTGTTGTTTTTTTCCTTGTTCAGTTGCCGTTTCAAATCTTAAAGATGAGTTCGGCAACACAGCCAGAACTGCCTATCATCTCTGTCCCTTTTCAGTTTAATTTCTGTTTCAAGTTGTAAATGCGTGGAAGAATTATGATGAAGGATGTAACGAGACCTAATCTATTTTACAGCTTTTGATTAAAGTCAGTAAACATGTCCACGAGGCAGGTTCAAAGAGATCAGGATGCCTCATCTGATTTTTTTTTGTTTTTCACCTTATTTTTCATGTTTCAATCTGTACAAAAGAGTATTTTTAAGTAAGGACTGGTATCCACCTACACTGGTTGCTTTTTTTCCCTTCTTTTTTTCTGAATTTCTGCTGCTTCATGGTATAAAGCATAAAGTTAACTAAACCATATTTTCTCTCTCTTAATTTCTCTCTGTATTCACTATCAATATTCATTTAGGAAGACAACAACACCAGCGCAATCATAACCATATTGAAAACATGACAAATTCCAAATGAAATACTAAAACAGGCAGACGGAATAAAAAAAACTAGTTTTATCACACATGCATCAAGAACCGGTTAACCTGTGATTTTTCAGTACTGTCACGATCACTACCTTGTGTTCTATCAATTGAATGGGCAACAATGCAGACAAACTTTTACTCCTCTGCACTGTTGATAAATGTAAGGAATAGAATGAATATCGGGGGCTGGAATAGCTCAGTTGTGTAGAGCGCCGGACTCTGGTGATCCTGGGGTTGTGGGTTCACATCTCTGCCAGGCTGTTTCGGTACGGGGGATTTTTCCCTCTGAGTTAACATTGGTTCTGACTCCATTCCCCATATAGTCCTTCGAATGAAAATATAAACCGAGGCATGCACAATGTCTTGCACACATCACCAACTTTCGGAAGAGAAGGCCAGTTTGGCCGTTGGTATGGATGACATGTTACACATAGCACCTTCCCGAAGATGGAGTATGGCTGCCTTAATGGCGGGATGAAAAACGGTCATATACACAAAACTACACTGCCTGTCTATACAGGCAGTGTCCGCAGGAGCATCAGCATGCATACGCAGAAAGAAAGAAAGAAAAAAAAGAGAAAGCATGACCATGAAATTTCATCCTGATGGTTTGATATATATTATTCATCATTATCTCCATCATCTTCAGGCTTCTGATCATGGTGATCCTGGGGCTGCAGGTTTGAATCTCCACCGAGCCCTTTCCTTACAGGGTGATTTTTCCCTTCAAGTTAACTTTGGTTCTGACTCCCATTTCCAAAAAAATCCTTCGAATGAAACAATAAACCATGATTCTGTGTGTGAATGCAAGCGTAAGGTCTTGTGCAAAGGTTTAATTCCATCACCAAGTTTTGGAAGAAAGGGACACTTTGGCCATGGGCATGGATTAAACATGTTCACATAGCATGCATTCTTTGTAACAATCGAAGGAATGAGCAAAGTCTCTGTGGCTGATATTTAACTGAATGACACAGGGAATAAATGAATTGTGCCAGCAGGCAGCTCTTCAGTCTGCTCTATCCACTTTGGTAGCCCATTGTGTGAAAGTGAGCATGGATTGTAAAACGCTTACACCTGGTCCCTTATCAAGGAGAGACACTATGGAAAAATTATAATGATAATAATAAAAATGACAACAATCATAATAATAATACTGTAATAGTAAAATGGTCGTCACCAAAACTCTGATGAAACACTTACTGTTTAGACTGAGTGATGCTTTTGGTGATGCGGGTGACCAGCGTTTCCTGGCTGCCGGTGTCGATGTGCCCTGCTGTGGAGTATTTCTCCAGTTCATCGTCTATCAGAGGGCTGACCAACTCGTCAAGCTTGCGCTTTAGGTTTTTCACAAACTCGTGCCTGTGGTTTAAAGACACAAACATGCAAAATCATGACTTTTTCAAACTATTTTCCTGACTAATGAATGAAAAGTGTAACCCACATTGAAAGAGCATGTCCTCATAACAAGCATAAACACTAACACATGTGACATATTACGATACTGACATTCCTAAAAGGATGTATTTTATGTAAACATAGCACCATTTAAATACAGAAATTAAATCAAAAAGCTAAAACATATACCACAAATATGGTTTGAAATGCAAAGCCACGACGATCAGTAAGATCAATAAATCAATAAATGAAACACCCAGGTTCAAACCCACAACCCGCAGATGACAGATTCCAGTTCACTTCAGAAGCAGAATCTGGCACTTCATTTCACAGATTCCATTTCACTTCAGATGCAGAATCTGGGGGCCGTAGTAATTAGAGTCTGCAGACCAAGAAATGCCTCCAAGTCAGGTCTTCACTTCCATGCGAAGACTCATTCAACATATATGAAAGCTTACTTGTCTGCTCATTGGTCAGACCTATGGAAGAATCCATCATCATATCCATGCCATTAATATCGGAAGAATATCCACATTCATCTTTATGTACTCTTCTGCTTGAAGAAATGGAAAAGCAACATTTGCAAACTGGCATTCCCATGGGTAAATGCACGCTGGTAAAAAAGCTGCTTTTTTGTACTTCCAGTGGAAGGGTATAATTTTGGAAGTACATTGTCATAACTGGTGTTCTATTGGTGGACATTTCATGCTCTATACTTTACTTTGATTACAATTTCCAACCATCCAAAACAACCCCCCCTTCCTAAAAAAAAGTCTGACAAACCTGTCAGTATATTAATTCAACCCATAGAGTGACCTCAAGCAGAAAATAAAATGGTAATCTACATCAGCTCTTTCCCATAAGCTTCATGGAAAGTACTGGTGCAATGACAGGAGAAAGGTAGGGCAAACAAGACAACAACAACCTATAGGATTCATATCTATATCTAAGCACTTCATACAGACAAACGGCAAAGAGTGGATGGGACACACAGCCACTGGATGGACAAAGCCATGCAGATATTTATCTGATCTAGCATAGCCATCTCCTTATGGACAAATTTTCTACTCCTGTATGGCTATTTGTTGCTATATTCATACTATCATTTAACATATCTCCTGTATGGCTATTTGTTGCTATATTCATACTATCATTTAACATATCTCCTGTATGGCTATTTGTTGCTATATTCATACTATCATTTAACATATCTCCTGTATGGCTATTTGTTGCTATATTCATACTATCATTTAACATATCTCCTGTATGGCTATTTGTTGCTATATTCATACTATCATTTAACATATCTCCTGTATGGCTATTTGTTGCTATATTCATACTATCATTTAACATATCTCCTGTATGGCTATTTGTTGCTATATTCATACTATCATTTAACATATCTCCTGTATGGCTATTTGTTGCTATATTCATACTATCATTTAACATATCTCCTGTATGGCTATTTGTTGCTATATTCATACTATCATTTAACATATCTCCTGTATGGCTATTTGTTGCTATATTCATACTATCATTTAACATATCTCCTGTATGGCTATTTGTTGCTATATTCATACTATCATTTAACATATCTCCTGTATGGCTATTTGTTGCTATATTCATACTATCATTTAACATATCTCCTGTATGGCTATTTGTTGCTATATTCATACTATCATTTAACATATCTCCTGTATGGCTATTTGTTGCTATATTCATACTATCATTTAACATATCTCCTGTATGGCTATTTGTTGCTATATTCATACTATCATTTAACATATCTCCTGTATGGCTATTTGTTGCTATATTCATACTATCATTTAACATATCTCCTGTATGGCTATTTGTTGCTATATTCATACTATCATTTAACATATCTCCTGTATGGCTATTTGTTGCTATATTCATACTATCATTTAACATATCTCCTGTATGGCTATTTGTTGCTATATTCATACTATCATTTAACATATCTCCTGTATGGCTATTTGTTGCTATATTCATACTATCATTTAACATATCTCCTGTATGGCTATTTGTTGCTATATTCATATATACTATCATTTAACATATCTCCTGTATGGCTATTTGTTGCTATATTCATATATACTATCATTTAACATATCTCCTGTATGGCTATTTGTTGCTATATTCATATATACTATCATTTAACATATCTCCTGTATGGCTATTTGTTGCTATATTCATATATACTATCATTTAACATATCTCCTGTATGGCTATTTGTTGCTATATTCATATATACTATCATTTAACATATCTCCTGTATGGCTATTTGTTGCTATATTCATATATACTATCATTTAACATATCTCCTGTATGGCTATTTGTTGCTATATTCATATATACTATCATTTAACATATCTCCTGTATGGCTATTTGTTGCTATATTCATATATACTATCATTTAACCTGTATGGCTATTTGTTGCTATATCCATATATACTATCATTTAACATATCTCCTGTATGGCTATTTGTTGCTATATTCATATATACTATCATTTAACATATCTCCTGTATGGCTATTTGTTGCTATATTCATATATACTATCATTTAACATATCTCCTGTATGGCTATTTGTTGCTATATTCATATATACTATCATTTAACATATCTCCTGTATGGCTATTTGTTGCTATATTCATATATACTATCATTTAACATATCTCCTGTATGGCTATTTGTTGCTATATTCATATATACTATCATTTAACATATCTCCTGTATGGCTATTTGTTGCTATATTCATACTATCATTTAACATATCTCCTGTATGGCTATTTGTTGCTATATTCATATATACTATCATTTAACATATCTCCTGTATGGCTATTTGTTGCTATATTCATATATACTGTCATTTAACATATCTCCTGTATGGCTATTTGTTGCTATATTCATATATACTGTCATTTAACATATCTCCTGTATGGCTATTTGTTGCTATATTCATATATACTATCATTTAACATATCTCCTGTCTCTGTATTAACCAATCAAAACTCCATAAAAAGAGCAATTTTGGTATACTGAAACTATTGCTAAAAATGTTAATCTCATAATTTTAACGCTCACATTTAACCAACATTAAAGTTTACACAAACATACACATGCATGCATGCATGCATGACACACATACACATATGGACAACCAAAACTCTGTGATTGCAGATTCACTTGTTCATGTGATGCGAGTCAAACATTAAGTTTTAATATGAAGTGTGTATACGTGAAGAAAATGTTTGCCATACACTATTTTCCCCCTGCTCTTCCTTCCATTTCTCTTCTTCCAATATTTTCATCTCACCCCTCACAGCCCTGATGTGGCCCTTTGCGGTCGGCTGGGCTATAAGCAACATTATCTTATCTTATCTTATCTCACCCCTCTCTCTCATCCCTGCCACAACTCTTGCACCTCCTCTTCCCACCCACCCCCATCCAGTTCCACCCAATCTCCTTCTTTCAACACTTTAATCTCCCGCCTTCTCTCTTACATCCCCACCTCCACCCACGCACCTCCTCTCCCTATCTCCCTCCCCCGACTTGCGCCCATCTTTTAACAAACACCCTAAACTCTATTTAGGAAGAAAAGGAGTTAGTTACCACCAAGGACACAGACAAACAGATTACAGGACAATGCACATTGCATTTCGACCTCTTGGGTCTTCTTCAGGCAAAAACAAACAACATTTAGGACAGTGAAAACGAAGAACGAGAAACCACTTATCTTCTCATATTTGGTGCAAAATGCACACACACACACACACACACACACACACACACACACACACACACACACAAACACATACCTAAGCACACTTTATGACCATGCTAATGACTTACAGTAAAGAAATACTGGACACGTATATTTCTCTTTCTTTTCTATTTCTTTTTTGTGTGTTTTATCTAAAAACAAAAACTAACTGAAGATCCGATACACAGGAACTTCCATGACTAGACCAACACTCCATAACATGCAGAACCAACTTGTGAAAGTTTTCGTCGTTCTCCTCCAGGTGTAGAAGCATCTCCTCTGCCTGCTCTGCAGAGCCGGCCTCCCGGATGTAGGGTTCGAAGCTGTAGATCAACTGCCGGAGACTGTTCACCAGCTCCTCCCCTCCAGCCCTCGCATCGCCATCTTGATCAGCTGCAACAGGCACGGAACACGCCAGACACAGTGAAACGACTGCCCTCTAATTGAGCGTGTTTGGTAAGAATGTTTGAAACTATCATCGCTTTTTATTCTAGTGGTATTCCCAAACTTACACAAACACATGAGCTTTTCAAAATAGCTGGTTTAAACTGCCATCACATCAATACATCTTTGAAAAAAACAAAAACTAGCACATACATACATTGTGAAAATCGGTTGTGAAATTTCCTTTGTTTCGAGGCCATGCTCATTATTAGTTTGTTTGAATTTTGTTCTGAACTGACACCATTCTTCTTCAATCTTTCACTGTCATCCTGCTGATGGTTTTAAACATCATGGCAATAGAAGGCAGTCAGTTTTATATGTATCAGTTGTGTGGTTTACATAGATTTGCCTTTGTTGATTTCATCAAATTGCATGATATATATACTTAGTAGCACTGATTGAAACAAAACCTACAACAACAAAAAACCAGCTTCCATTTCAAGGAAGGATCCTACAAACAATCAAAGCTCATCTTCAAAGTCATACTGTCTTCATAGAGATGCACAGCAAAAGCTCTGAAGATTATCTGAAATTTTATTAATAAAAATTGTGAACAGGACTGGCCTAAATTATATGTTTCCCTGTTGTATCCAACTGCACACCTCTTCGATGCCAGAGAATTCCTTTCCACCCTTATTCCCTGGTCTGACTCAACAGGAAACCAGAAATCCATTTATGTCCATTTCCAGCTATAACACAAATAGTCAAGTCACAAAGGAGCCACTGATGACAGACAGAATCAATAACTTTTTCAAATTCCAAACAAGATAGGTCATGTAAGTTACCATTATCAAAGCAATGAGTAAATTTTTTTTCTTTTTTCTAAATGTTATGTAACACATGACCTATTGTTCTGAAAACCATCTTGAGATGAACTATACATACATAGATTTAGTGTCTGCGATGCGTGCGGTGTGCGTGTGTGTAAACACAGCCATGCATAAGGATTTCAAAGACTTGAAGGTGACGGTTGGAGGCATTTATTTTTGCCATCTTTTCTTCCAGCCCTCTGGCATTCTGGGTAAATCCATATATACTTGTCCGGTAAGGGGGACCACTCTGGTTCTACTTTCCATTTCATCAAGGACACAACATCTCTCCCAACTTTAATTAAAGATTTTTCTTTTAACGCACTGGAAAACATAAACTATAAACTTCAACTCAAATTACATTTGTGGGTCTCAAATTAAAATTAATTTTATCAACGTTCAAATAAAGTTTCATCAGACTCCAGAAGCAAGATCTTAAACTTTTAAATCATCAGTTAACTTATATATCATTAGAATCATTCAAACTTACTCATTCAACTATGTAATGATCAAATACTACTAACAAGTCAATGTTCTTTGATGGACGGGGATCATTGATTTGTTCAAAATTCAAAGTGTAACTTTGCACGGTGGGTAGAAATACTTTAGCACCAAAGTTCAACATTAGCTCGTCCGTTAAAGTCTCATACATAATTACCAAATGTAATTTTCACTGCGACAACCGTCAGAATAAACTTTTCAAAACACAAACGAAAAACTCCTGTATGTTCTGTGTGTGTATATGAATGTTTGACTGCGAGTATCTCCAAAACACAACACAAAGTACTGGAGCCCGGAACATCAAGGACTGGAATCTCCGGTCACACAGCGAGTGTCTTGATCGGCTGCAGCACGAAGTCCTTTAGTCGTTCTGGCAAGCGGCGTTCACGGGCAGGTCTGGCCATCGGCTGGGCTGAGGGCATCTCTGGAGCTTGAGGACCAGGTGTAGAAAAACGATGACCAGGCATGGGAGTGTGAAGGCCAGGTGCAGGAGTGCGAAGACCAGGTTCAGGAGTGTGAGGCCCAGGTGCGGGACTGCAAAGACCAGGCGGAGGTGCAGGTCTACGTTGATCTTGAGTTGGGCGACGAGCGGGCTGTGACGTAGCTCGCTCAGGAGTTGGTGTGGGTGTTCTGGTACTGGAGGTGTCGTCTCATCTTTCTCCTCTTCTTCTTCGCTGTCTGCGTCCTCATCTCGGTTGATGGTTGGGGGAATGCGTTTGAAGTGTGATGAGTTGCGGGTGACTTGCCGCGAACCACTCTGGGCTGTGAGCATGGTTCCCTTCTTCATGATGATTGTGTAGGGTTTGGGGTTGAAAGGGGGGTGAGTTTGTTGGTCTTTGGCTGCTTGACCAGCACGTGATCTCCAACCTGAAGATCATGGGGCGTGGCATGTCGCTTGGCGTTGGCATATGAGGTCATTTTCTGTTTGCTCTTTGCATCATGGAGAGCAATGCGGGGGTGTGTGGGGGAAAGGGTGGTTAGTGGCGTCAACGGCAGGAAGGCCAGTGTTCATTTTCCTGCAGGTGAGCGCCTCAAAGGGAGACATACTGGTCGAGGCATGGGGTGTTGCACGGTACTGCATCAGGAAAACTGGTAGCTGTGTCTTCCAGTTCAGGTTCGCTGCAGTGGCGGCTCTGATGTTTTTGTTGAGAGTTCGCATGAACCGCTCGGCTTCCCCGTTTGCCTCAGGCCATAAGGGAGTGACCTTCTTGTGTTGGATTCCAAGTTGTTCAAGGAAGGTGGAGAATTCCGCTCCGTTGAACGGGGGACCGTTGTCTGTCTTGATCGCCTCTGGAAGCCTTGGCGTGCGAAGATGGTCTCCAGTTTGGAAGTTACAGTCTTGTGTGAAGTTGATCCGACGACTTCCACTTCAGGGTATCGACTGTATTCATCGATCAGGACTAAGAGATAGTCACCTGAGGGAAATGGGCCAGCAAAGTCCATTGCCAGGCGGGACCAGGGTTTGGAGGGGAGTGGGGTGGGAAGTATGGGGTCTCGCTTAGAGGGACCTGGGGTGTGAGGACTGGCATGGGTAACAAGCCTTCACAGATGCTTCGACGCTCTTGTCAATGCCAGGAAACCATACTTTCTCCCGGAGATGTTTTGTTCTGACAACTCCCTGGTGGGACTGATGGGCAATGTCATGACTTTCTGCTGAAGTTGCTGTGGGATTACCAGTCTATGGCCTCGTAGCAAAAGTCCATCATGTACAGACAGTTCATCTTTGAAGCGGGCGAAAGCCTTTATGTCAGGGGGTGCCACTTTCCTGTCTGCACCGCTGTCATCACTTCTGTATGTGTATCATCTTGCAGGACAGCTTCTCGAACTTCTGCTTGAGTCATTGCCTTGGGAATGCAATTCTGGGCAACGTAGTTGATGTACGCCTCTGATGCGTTCTCTCTTCTGGGCTCAGATGTGGGATGTCTGCTGATAAAATCAGCTGGGTTTTGCTCATTTGCCAGGACGGTACCGTAGATCCATCTCGTAGGGCAGGAGACGAAGGCGTAGGCGTTCAATTCGAGCAGTTGCAGGTTTTCGGTTCTTCAGAATTCCTAGCAGAGGCTTGTGATCTGTGTGTAACACAAATGGGGATCCGAAAATGTACAGATGGAAGTGCTCGACACCGAAGACTATCGCCAACATTTCTCTTTCTGTTTGCGAGTACCTCTTCTCAGTGTCCGTCATGCACGACTGGCGTAGCAGATCGGTCGCCTGTTTTGGGTCATGATGGCTGCAAGACCTACTGGACTGGCGGTCTACCAGGATGTCCGTTTGCTTGTGGGGGCTGAAGTAAGCCATGACGCGTGCGCTGGTCAGTGCACACTTCAGTTCATCGAAGGCCTTTTGCTGAGGGGTGTCCCAGGCCCAGACAGTGTCCTTTTAGTGAGCTGTCTCAGTGGCTCAGTGATTGTAGCATAGCCTGGGATGAACCTGGCAACGTATTGCGTCATTCCAAGAAAGGACCTCACATCGGCTGCAGATTGAGGAGGATGAGCTTGGGCAATTGTCTGAATCTTCTCCGGATCTGCTGAGACACCATTCTGGCCAAACACATGGCCGAAGAAAGTGAGTTCATTCACCGAAATGACACATTTTCCACGGTTCAGCTTAGCGCCAACTTCGTTCAGCTTGTTCAAGGTCTTCCGAAGGCTTTCGTCATGCTCAGCTTCCGTGGCACCATGCACGATGATGTCATCACTCAAATTTCTGGCCCCTGGGATATCTTGGTAGGATCTCAGCAATGGCGTTTTGAAAATTTCAGCTGCTGCGTTTACGCCGAACAAAAGTCTTTTGTACCGCCGAAGGCCAACATGTGTAGAGAATGTTGTGATTACTTGCTGTCTGGGTGGAGTTGTAGTTGGTGGTATGCACCTGACAGGTCTATTTTGCTGAAAACGGTGGACCCATTCAAGTCGGCGATCAGTTCATCTATGGTCGGCATGGGGTGCTTTTCCCTCTGGATAGCCTTATTTGCTTCTCGCATGTCGATGCATAGACGAACACCTCCTGTTTCTTGGGGACTACTACGGTCGGGGAAACCACGGTGTTGGGCCAGACACTTCTCAATGATGTCGTCTTCCTCTAGTCGTTCCAACTCTCGTTCCACGTCTTTTCGTATGTGGAAGGGGATGCGTCTGTGTCGTTGATGCACAGGCTGCACAGACTCGTCGATGTGCAGTTTGATTTGAACACCTTCGATTTCCCCTGATTTTCCATCAAATAGGCTTGGAAAGTCATCAATGATGCCTGTCGATGTCTTGGAGGCCAGGGCGAACTGAATGATGTTAAGCGCTTGGGCTGTGTCTGCGCTGAGGAGATTGTCGGTGTTTTCAGCTTCCACTACATAGAATTTTGCGCGTGTTTGCTTTTCTTTGTAGGCAATGTTCGTCTGTATGCAGCCCTTGACTGGAAGTGGCGTTTTCGAACCGTAGGCGTAGACCTTCGGGCAAGGCCCATACAATGTCACACTGTTGGCAAGCTTCTTGAATGTGTCTATTGTGACAATATTCACCGTTGCCCCTGTGTCGATGATGAAGCTGGTCACGGTGCCACCTAGGCACACATCAACAATTGGCGCTTTTGATGCACGCTTTTCGGTGATGCTAAAAATCTCTTCGCTGGAGCTGTCTGCATTGTCAGCAGCTGTGTGAACGTGCATATGGTCAATTTGCCTTATCTTTCTGGCTCTGGGCAGACTCACAGACCGTGCGAAGTGATTGGGCTTTCTGCAGAGCCGACACTCTTTCCCTTTGCAGGACATAGTGTATGGGTCACTGGGCCACCACAGTAACGGCCAGGGTGCGGTGTTGTCGCTCTGATTTGAAGTATGATAGCGGGAACCACGGCTGGATCTGGGGTTGCGGCCATAGGCAGGGCGACCACGATGTGAGCTGTGGGCCAGTTGTTGACCTGTATTGGCTGCTGGATGGTGACCTGGACCTCTGGAGCGTTGACCACGTCTCGGGCGTCGACCACCTCTGACTGAATAGGCAGCACAGTCAACATCTTCACCAGCAATGGCGGTTGGCAGCTGCAGAGCTTTCTATGGCACTGGCTCTACTTTCTGAAAGTTCAAAACTGCGGGCTTCATCCAAGACCTGCTTCAGGGTGAGGTTGTCCTTGAGAGCCTTGCGACGAACACGTGATGACGTGCATCATTGAATTATTTGTGACAGAATTTCTTTGTCCATATCATGGAAGTCACAGTTAGCTGCTAAGCTTCTGAGTCGAGTGTAAAAAGAGTCAATGGTTTCATTTGCTTTCTGCACTGTTTGCCTAAACTTGAAAGTCTCAAAATGAAGTGTTCTTTTTGGGGGTGAAATATGCAGTGAATGATTCTTTGAGCGTCTTGTACTCAATGGCATGGCCCTCACCGTCAGTTGCACCTATACCCTTTTCTTCATCTGTCATGGCGTCATGAATTTCGAAAATGTCATCACCGCCATAGTGGAGCAGCAGAGCCTTCATTCTCTGATCATTTGTAATGTTCATTGCTGTCATCAGGTTTTCTAGCTTGCCTATCCATTTCCGCCAACGAGTGCCTGCTGTATTCTCTTCCCCATGCACAACAAAACGTTCGAAATTCGGCAAGTTTGACATCGTTACAGTCACTGTGTACTCCAACACTACAGTTCTATGACTCAACGTTGTATGACGTAAAGACTGATCGTGGTTACGTGGTCGAAAGTTCAAACTAAAACGACTTACAGTGTCACTTGAGGTTGGGTTCAAGCTAAATCTGGCGACGAGTGATCTACTGAAGCTACAAGCTAGCTTGATCCATCCTCGTCGCCAGATTTAGTGTCTGCGTGCGTGCGGTGTGCGTGTGTGTAAAACACAGCCATGCAATAAGGATTTCAAAGACTTGAAGGTGACGGTTGGAGGCATTTATTTTTTGCCATCTTTTCTTCCAGCCCTCTGGCATTTCTGGGTAAATCATATATACTTGTCCGGTAAGGGGGACCACTCTGGTTCTACTTTCCGTTTCATCAAGGACACAACAATAAAATATATTATTTGTTGAACTGAAGGCATACTTGTGACTTACAATTCTAAAACTTTCCAAAGAACACAAGTAAGGCTAGCCATCTATAACTGCCATGTCAGATTAAAGTACCTTTTGTAAAAATAGCAACATCTGCTGTTTTACACTTACAGGACAGTTTGTAAATTAAAAACAATCAATATTCTTATTGCACAGTTAACTCTTTCAACACTTTTGGTAGGAAATTATCAGGCCCTAGAGTTTAGAGCATAAAGCCGCCTTAGCTAATCTCTCATTGCAACTGGAGTAGTCTAATATCTGACAAGAGGAAACAAACCAAATTCTATGCTTTCTTCCAATAATGATACACCCCTAAACTACCTTTAGTTTTAAAAAAAAAAAAGGCAAAGAAACTAGTAGAAAGAAACTCAGGGGAGAATTTGACAACAGGTCTTCTGAGAAGAACCCCCACCCACCCCCACCCCTGATACTTCCCCTGCACTTATGTTGCTATCAGACATCTGTTCCAATCTGAGAAATTTTAGCTTCATGTTTTTCTCCATGGGAGATCTTGCTGGAACTCTTTTCAGCTGCCTCTCCTAGGCCTTTAAGATTGTAGTCCTCTTCTTCTCAGAAATCCTGAGCTGTTCCATGAGATCAGAATAGACCATGAGATTGTGTGAGGAGACCACACACCCTCTTGCTCCAACTTCTGTGGTGAGGACTTTAGCTTTAAAGTCAGATTCCCTCAAGCTGCTGGCCAGACTTGCATACTTCTCAGTCTTGTTGATGTAGAGCTTGTTCCATTCTGCTTTCAGGTGGCACAGAGAGTTCAATTGCAATTAATGGTTTTGACCACCCAAGGTGGAGTGCAATGTCTGGTCTCATGCAAATCTTCCTGACGAGATTTCTGGATGATTTTTCCATTCTCAAAGATCTGCTGTACTACTACCAGTCATCTACCCAATCTAGAAAAGCCCAATTCTATCTAGTTGATGTCATAGCTCTTTCAGACTATGACTTGTAGCCTCTTGCCATATAGAACATCATTAACGGACCTAAATTTCTTTCATCTTCTTCTATGTAGAAGAAAAAGCAATCATGACAAATCTTGATGTTTACTGTCTAAACAGGGGCGAAAAAAGGTCAGATCCAATGGAGAAAGAGACAGGGGCAAAAAAAGGTCAGGCCCAATGGAGAAAGAGACAAAGCAAGAAAAAAATATTGACCAGACAAGGACAGTTAGTGGCCTGAGCATGGTACCGATGCCACAACCACTAACCAGTTGGAGAAAGGATGGGGGAATGGGGATGGGGAGGGGATTAATACGTGGTCAACAGTTTTGCAAGAACCTTGTTCTAAGGGAAGACTTTAGTTGACTGCACTTTGACAGACTGATGGTGTGGTGAATACGCAGAGTTTCGTTGGCCTCAGCAACAGTAGATTCTACAAAACTACAGGGCCTAACCATTATCGTGTTTCGTGTAACTGGAGTTGGCACTTGCTTGTAAGAGGAAAATGTTTATTGCGAATTTTGAAGAGTCGTGAGGCTGGTTGTAGTCCCTTTCTTTTCAAGTGTGGGACACTTATCTTTAAAAATCATGACAGACATACCAGATAATGGTCGAGAGTCGTCTATGGCAAAGCGCCGCTCAGTGCTGTACAATCTGCGCCTCGATCATGTTCATGTTACTGGTCTGCTAACTGACCTCAAATGGGAATCCTGGAGTCCAGGAGGACGAAAGCCCAACTAACAATGTTCTACAAGTCTGTGAACAACCTTGTGGACATTCCGCCAGAGGAGTACCTGACACCAGCATCCACCAGAACAAGAGCCAACCACTCCAAGAAATTCTGCCATCTTAGATCAAAAACCAATGTCCTGAAATATAGTTTCTTTCACGGCACCATTCCAGTCTGGAACTCTCTACCGGCAGCTGCAGCCGAGGCCCCCTCTCTGGCACATTTCAGGAGGGAGCTCAGCAAAGTTCATTTTTAAAACACAGCCATTGTATGTGTTGTCATATGGAAGTGTGTGTGAATGGTTGGTGGGCTAGACTAGCCTAATGCTTGTTCTGGGGCAGGATAGGGAGTGGTGTAACTTAGTTTTTTTGTTTTTCTTAAGGCCAGGGGGTAGGTAAGTTGGGGGGGGGGGGGGGGGGGGGGGGGGGGGGGGGGGGGGAGGTGTGGTATGAATGCTGTTTTTTTTAAACAAGAAGGTGGGGGTCTTTTTTTCTTTTTTTTTTGCGCACACCCGATCCTTAGTCTATGGAGACGACGGGCTCAGATTTGAAGATGAAGATTTTTCGGCTCCCACCGAATTTCCCACACACCGAAGGTTTTTTTTTGGATTTGAAATTATATACACCAACGAAAAGATTTTCAAAAACATTAAACGTGAAAATTGACACAACGCAAAGGAAAAAAAATTTGAAAAATTTAACGCTGAAATTTACCGTTTTAACACACCAAAACGCGGCCCCCGTTTTGCACAAAATTTTACGCTGCCATCTTTTTTTTTTAAGAAAACGCTAGAACAAAGTCAGCTTCTTTGGTTGAATAAACAACAAACCAATCAAAATGCAGTAACACTCTGTTTGGGGACCGAAAGAAACCACAGGGGAAAATAACCACCAGCAGGCCTAAACAGAGACGTGCCAAAATACGAAAGTAGGCCTCCAGGCTTTCTAACTTCTACTTGCAAGATATGTGGTGAACAGTTTTTCACCGATTTTGGGCAAGGAACATACTAAATTCTCTACAGAACAATCCTTTTCCCCAAACCCTACATCAAATTCAAAGAGAGACGACTGCATCAGACCGCCACTGAAGGTACCCTACAAAAAACTGTTCTTTTTTTCTTGAACACCCCAGGCCCCCTTTGATGGCCCGCATGGGAAAAACCGGGGGGAGAGAGAGACACACGACAAGATTGCGCGGCGCCATTTTTTTTTCACTTTTTGAAAATTGAAAACGGTAAGGGGGGCAAGAGGTTCAGAACTTCTTCTTCTTCTTCTTCCTAAAATACGGGGGTTCACCAAAACGAGAGGTCACCATTTGGGTTTAAGGGAATACTTATGGAAAAAAAAGAGGGTGTGGCGTTCTTTATGGAACCACCATCACCGTTTTGTGGGTTCAACCTTGAAAACCGCTAAATGGGGGAGGGGGGTACCCAAGCATCACTTAAGTATAAGGTTGAATAGCTGCTCGGGATGATCAAAGCATGAAATAAGGGTTAAATCTCTTCCTTCTTCTTCCTAAAATAACTGGTTCACTCAAAAACGCGGTAGGTCCACCAGCGCGCATGTTAAAAAGTAAAATAAAATAACATAAAACAGTGCGACTCAGACTGTTGGCCCTGGAGCAAATTTGGCAACAATATCAACTCGCGATATCAAGAATATAAATGCAATGGCCAAATTCAAGGCCCAGTAAATAGTAAAATATCTGGGGAAGTAAAATAGAAAATCGTCATTATCAGATCTCAAAACTTCGAATCAAATTGTAGTTTTTTTAAATGAATACGCATATGTGCCAATCTGAACCGGCAGCGAGTTCCCTAGGATTGTTTTGATACTCGTAGGTTGATAGGAACAATGAGGAACCAGACAGTTGTGTGTAGAAAGGCACGTGATTATTCTCCGCCATATGCCAGAGGGGGGCTGGGGAAGGGCCGCTACCTTGCATTCGGGGTAGGGAACGCATGGTATTTCCCATTTACAAACTGACGTTTGGTGTATGTGGCATATGTTACATCCTCCTATCTTTTAAGAGAATTTGTTAATGAGCTGCCTAACAAAACTTACAAACACAGGTTACAAAATACTGGATGAGGCAGAGAAACCGACTAAACTGAGGGTGACGTAGGAATGACGTTTGCCACAAGGATCACAGGTCTTTCACCTAGTCTATCTTCACAGGGTCTTTCACCGGAGTCTATCTTCACAGGGCTAATTGGTGAATGTCTACAAATCGAGCTTTCTGGTGAAATACTGCCCGACCACATCCTCGTCTTGGTATGTATGCACTGCTTGGGTTGGGAACACGCTGCTCAGCGGATCGGACACGAGTGTGGCAGGCAGGTGCTGGTGGCTGGGGGATCTTGGGTGTACCAGATCTGGGAAGTGTCTGTACCGCATGGCTTGGTTGGTTTCAGGCAACCTGGTTTCCTTCGGACTGAAGCGCCGTCTGTGGTCCGCTCTATGAAAGAACGGGGGGTTTTGCCATGGGCAATGAGCTTTGCTGCCTGCCAGTCTTGCCTCTGTCTAGCGAACTAAGGCCTGGTCTCCGCACTTCATGTGACAGGGGGTGCGGAGCGATTGTAATGACGTTCTTGTCTCGGCTGCATCTGCGGGCTTTGTGCATGACATCTCCAGGGCTCCAGGGGCGATTGTTTTGGGGCCAGCTGGTGTGAGGCGCAACGCGCCTTAGCTCGGCCCTGAGGAGCTGTGCTGGTGATTCCAGTTGACCACTGGTGTTATGCGGTATTCGAGGATAGCACGACGTGGACTGCATCTAATCACTTTGGATTTGTCCATCATCCTCATGATTGTTTGGACAGGTTTTCTCTGCCATCCATTTGATGCGGATGTCAGGGGCTTAGATGTATGTGCGAAAAGTCCCAGGCCTTTGCAAAATCCGCAAACTCTCAGTTACTCACTAAGCAAGCGATACTGTGGTCCATTGTCCACTGATGACAATTTCCAGGTATGCCGTGGCGGGCAAAGGGCTGAACAAGCTCTTTATGCTGGCTTGCTGAGGTGGTAGATGGCAGTTCGTCAACCTACAAAGTATCTGCTGTAGTAGTCGACAGTGCAAAGGAAATGTCCTGTCGTCCATGAGAATAGGTCTGTGGCAACCTTTTGGCCAAGAGGCGAGTGGGATGGCATGGGGCATGTAGGTTCATCTGGGGTTGAAGGATTTGGGAATGCAGGTCTGGCACGTAATCCATCCTGCTGGATTTCAAGATGTCATACCTGCCAAAATAGATATATGTCGGGCCTTCTGCTTGATTTCCTCGATGCAGATGTCCTGCATGATCTTCTCAAGCATCTTGCGGCGCATGGAAGATGGGCATGAGAATTCTGTCCCCTTTGAAAACAATGCCATCCGATGATGGATAAATTCTCTCTGAAATTCCAAACTTCAAGTGCTGGGATGGCAATCGCTTCCCTGTCTTCTGGCCACCATGGGCTGGATGTAATCTTGTAACAGGCACATTCTTGGTCTTCTTGGTTGCCATGCGAACTTCTTTTCCATTTTCTCATCACTGACTGGCAGTTCCTGATGAGAGCATGAGACTTGGAAATCAGTCCGCCACCTGTGGTGTCTTCAAGGGTCCGCTGTGGAATTGTTATCGGGACAAGGTGTCGGCACAGGATGTCCTGCCGGAACGTGTACATCTTGAGTCGTATTTTTGTAGTTTGGAGGAGCATACGCTGAAGCCCTGGCGTGCGTGGTGAGGGCTTCTTCAAATGGACTCCAGGGCTTGGATCGGACTGGACCAGTGCTGTCTGCCATAGATGTACTGGTGGAATCCCGACGGCATCCAAAAGACAAATGGGCTACAATATTTTCCTTTTCTATCGGGCATAATGTGGCTCAGTGGTGACAATGCGTGGAAGCAAAGCGACTGGATTGTCGTCTATGAAGATAGAGTCGCTCC
Organism: Conus ventricosus; assembly: GCA_018398815.1. Classification (NCBI taxonomy): domain Eukaryota; kingdom Metazoa; phylum Mollusca; class Gastropoda; order Neogastropoda; family Conidae; genus Conus; species Conus ventricosus. The sequence continues at coordinate 7,686,518 of CM031609.1, read as the reverse complement.
GAGACCATCTGGCTTGCCGTCCACCTGCAGTGTTTAGCAGGTTTTGAAGGGTCAAAGAAGGGCCAAGGACAGGCTGTTTGAGATCACTTGCTTGTTTTCTCAAATGCTTCCTGCTGTGGGGCATCCCATTGGAAGTCGACGTCGCTCTCAACAGGTCTCTCCTTTGGTTTTGTGATTTCTGAGAGCTGTGGTGCAAACTTGCTGAGTAATTTGATCATGCCTAAAGAGTTTGGAGTTCCTTTTTCTCGTAAGTGGTGGTCATGTTCACAATGGCTTTGACTTTGAAGCTTCGTTTGAGGCCTTCAGCTGTGATGATGTGTCCAAAATCTTCAACCTGTGTGCCCCGAAGGTCAGCTTGTCTGGGTTCAGCTTTAGATTCTTTGGATGGCTACTGGAAGGGCTTTTTCTAGGTTTGCAATCGTGTTCTTACCCTGTGGCTCCTGAAACGATGATTCATCTATGAGCGCTGGGGTTAACGCAGGTATTCCTTCAAAAAGTTCATCCATTTTCCTTTGGAACCTACTTGGGCATTGACAAAGTCCAAAGGAAGAATCTCCGAAAACGATATCTCCCAAATGGAAGTGTTGAATGTGTGTCCAAAGTGACGACTTGCTTTCTGACAGCATACAGTGCCAGTATCCGGATTTGGCATCCAGTTTTAGCTGAAGTATCTGGCTTTAAGGCAATTTGGCCAAAGCGTCTTCTAGCTTGGCATGGAGTAGTGAGGTCCCTGAATAGCTGTGTTGAGGTCTTTGGGGTCCAAACAGATCCTCAGCTGGGCCTTTGGCTTTTCGACAATGACAGAGAGTTGAGACCCAGTCAGTAAGTTCTGTAACTTTGTGGATGACATCCATCATCTCCATTCGATCCAGTTCCTTCTTCAGCTTGTCCCTTCAGCGCAGTGGAACATCGCTTGGTGGGTGTACAACTGGTCTGGCTCAGGCTGATGTGTACGTTGACTTCTCCCTCAAGTGATCCAAGGCCACTAAAGGCCTGTTTGTACCATCAAGTACATGATTCTTATGGTCATTGGGCTGGCGCTGTTAGACGACAGAACAATTGGACAATGAGCCTAGATCCAGGCAGGCCCGTAGACACTAGGCAATGGTCTGGGCCTGCAGTGTTGGCGATGACCACCTTGTTTCAATGGTTCTTTCTTTGTAAGCGCACTTGAGTGATATGGTCCCTTTCACACTCAAGGACTGCCCGTATCGCTGTACAGACGATGGTCGTTTTGTGGATAGGAGTGGATTTTCCATCTGCTTGTATTTGGACAGAGAATGATCGCTGACTTGGGCCTCCGGTGTCGATTTTGAATTGTAGTGATCTCCAGTGTCAGATGGAGTTCTTTACAAATGCAGAGTCAGGCTGTTGTACATTCCCCCCCGATGGAGTCCGATGTACAAAGGGTGTGCCGTCGTCACTCTCTTCTTTCGATGAGTGGATTGCACTCTTATCCTTTCTCTTTTTCAGGCATCCTTCTCATAATGGTTCTTTTTTGGCAATAGTGCACGTCTGGCATATCAGGGCACCTTGTCTGGCATGATGCCTCCGCATTCCTGTAGTATTTGTGATGTCCTGTTTTCTTATACCTATTTGGCTGTGGAGTCGCTTGTTGTTTGCTGGCGATTCCTATTCTTGATGGCTGCAATATGGGGCTGGTGCCAGCTGTCGTTGCTTTGTGGGTATGCATGGAGACGCCAAGTGTTGTTGGTCGTTTCCAAAGGCAGCCCATTTCGATGCTGAGTCCATAGTGAGGCGTCACCCATCGGTGAGGAGTTTTTTTTTCTTTTTTTTCCCTGATGTTGCGGATTCCAACTCCTTGCACGATTCTGGTCCCCACTTACGTCTTTAAGTTGTCCGGGTACACCACAATTCTTTGACCAAGTTACGGAGTCCCGATGAACTCGTGAAGGTCTCGCCAGATATTTGCCTACGCTCAAGGAAGATGTAACTGGCGAAAACCTTGTTTGACTTTGCTCCGTAAACTGCTGATTCTTTTTGATGAGTAGCTCCAGGTTTTTGCAGTCCTCTCAGAGACGCCCAAGAATTGAAAATTTCTCTCCCTTTTTGTCCAACCCAGATGAGGAGTATGCTGGCCTTTTCCTCTGGCTGGCAACGTCTTAAAGGGCCTCTAAACATAAGGTCTGCGTGCTGGCTGAAGTTTACCCATTCCTCTTTTTCACTCTTTGCTTCCCAGTTGATCGTGGGGTTTTGCTGTGGCGCAGCCATGGTGATCTGTACCACTGAACCACGTGGTAAAATTTCTTCTGACTTCTTGTGATAAAAAGGCGTTGGTTTTCCTTATGCACCAGACCATACCCCACTTTCAGAGTGAAGCAGGGGTCCCTGCCACAAAAAACACCATTGATCAGACGAGAAGATGCGCTACTAACGAGAGTTGCTTTAAGTTTGCGGAACCGTGCTTCGACTGGCATCAGATGTTGTTGGTGGCGAGTACGACAAACGAAATTGGGTAAGGATCAGTTGTTTAGGTTTTTGATAACGCTAACGCTAAAACACTTTACGTTTTGGCCTATCCTTGCCGTTGTTTTCCTGAAAACAAACAGACAATCTCTGACACAATGTTTTGGATACTCGGAGGTGATAGGAACAAATGAGGAGACCAGACGATTGTTTTAGAAAGGCACGGTTTTTGCTCAGCCATTATTGCCAGAGGGGCTGGGGAAGGGGCCGCTACGCTTGCATGCTCGGGGTAGGGGGACGCATGGTTATGTCCCATGTTACAAACTGACGTTTGGTGTATGGGCATAAGTTACAAGAGAGTGGCACATACCCTCCCCATGGAAAGAAGCCCACTGAATACGCCAAACCAACATTAACCGGAACTGGCTGATAGATTAAGGGAGTAGGGGAGGGTGGGGGGGGGGGGGGGGGGGGGATGAGAAAGAAAGCACAAAAAAGTATCAGTCAGGGCCTTTCCAGCTACCATAGCAATCCCTCAGGAACACAACTTCCTCAGCCCCAGCCTTCAGCCACCCTACTTTCCAGAAGGGTGAAAGGGAGGGGGGTGGTGGTTTTGAGGCGGGAAGGGGTTGAAACAGGAGGTGTGCTTTGTAGAAGGCCAGCTGGGTTAAGGGTTTGCCCAGGCAACTGGAGAATCGGCAAGAGAGGAGAGGGCATTCCAATGTGGGTGGTGGATGGGCAGGGAGAATTCATTCATCAGAGTTAGGGTGTGGGACCAGCAACTTTTCAGGCTGTCCGCTGGATGGTTGGGAGTTTGGCTGCAGCTTAATTGTATATATGTCTATATATATACATAGAGAGAGAGAGTGTGGGAGTAGAAGGAGATATATATATATATATATATATATATATATATATATATATATATATATATATATATATATCTCCTACCTCCCACGCTCTCTCTCTCTCTCTCTCTCTCTCTCTCTCTCTCTCTCTCTCTCTCTCTCTCTCTCTCTCTCTCTCTCCTCTCTCAAGGACAGATTAGAAGAATAGGCTCTACCTAAAATCTCAATCCTTGATCAAATAAAAGTTTTCTGATTTCTTTCTCTCTCTCTCTCTCTCTCTCTCTCTCTCTCTCTCTCTCTCTCTCTTCTCTCTCTTCTCTCTTTATCTCTGTCTTTCTCTCTTTCATTGTCTCTGTCTCTCTCTCACAGACTCTCTTTTTTAGTCTGCTTCTCTTCCCTCCTCTGTCTCACTCTCTCTTTCTCTATCTCACTCTCTCTGTGTATCTCTCTCTCTCTCTCTCTCTCTCTCTCTCTCTCTCTCTCTCTCTCTCTCTCTCTCTCTCTCTCTCTCTCGCTCTCTCTCTCTCGCTCTCTGTCTCTCACCCTCTTTGTCTCTTTCTCTTTGTCTCTTTGTGTTTGTTGCTCTCTCTCTCTCTCTCTCTCTATCTCTATCTCTCTCTCTCTCTGAGCTCTCACTCTTTCTGTTTATCTTTCTCTCTCTTAGCACTCACTTTTTCTATACTTGTGTGTGTGTGTGTGTGTGTGTGTGTGTGTGTGTGTGTGTGTGTGTGTGTGTGTGTGTGAGCTCTCACTCCTTCTGTATATCTAGCTGTCTGTGCATGTAAGCAGCACTTCTGTACAGGAGGCAGTCTGAGATGTCTCTGCTAATCAGTTCTAATGCTTCTTTCCCAGGAAAAAAAAAAAAACAACAGAAAATAACATGGCCTCAATCAAACCACTGGCAGGAAAAGTGTGCATCGTGACAGGTGCCACCAGGGGAATTGGTAAAGGCATCGCTCTTCAGCTTGGGCAGCTGGGGCAACGGTCTACATCACAGGTGACTATGACTGGTGACATTCAACTGGCTAATCGAGAAAGGTTTACTCAGCAGTACCTGGAGTGGTTTCGTATTATTCCAATTTGATATCTTGATTTATTTATGAATTTGGAATTATTCATCAAATTAAAGATTCATATCATTTTTTTCCGGTTTGTATTCTATCTGAAGAGTTAGAGACACCTTGAACAGTTGTAAGATCGAATGATAAACAACATTCATGAACATTGTTTCTTTCTGTTTGTAAGAGTCTAATTCTATGTTGGAGATGCTTTTGTGATTGTAAACTGTCTTCTGAAACTATCATCTGTTCCTGTAGAGCATCTCTCTGTTTTTCTAGTAATAAGTTTCATAATGATATAAGATTATCATGTGACAGGCCGCACACTGAAAAAACGAGAAGGTGAGCCGGTGGGAGGAAGCCTGGAAGAGACAGCTGCTGAGGTGAGAGAGAGAAAGTAAGAGACAGAGCAAAAGAAAGGGAGAAAGAGAGAGAGACACAATACTCACAATACAAGCACACACATGCATTGCACACAGGCATGTATGCATGCACAATTGTGCACTTGCATGCTCGTTCACACACACACACACACACACTCACACGCATGTGCACACACACATGCACACTCTCTCTCTCCAGCCCTGATGTGGCCCTTTGCGGTCGGCTGGGCTATAAGCAACATTATCTTATCTTACTCTCTCTCTCTCTCTCTGTCTCTGTCTCACACACTCTCTCTCACACACACACACATACACACACACACACACACACACACACACACACACACACACACACACACACACACACACACACTACAGTGAGAAAAAGGAAGTGAGAAGTAAAACTTAATAAAATGATCTGCCTTCCACTCCTGCGTGTGTCAGAGAGAGAAAGAAAAAGCCACTGACATGGTACTGCTGAGTTTTCAACAGCACCACAACTTAATACCAATTTCCCCTGTGTTCAGCGGTGTCATGCGTACTCCTCAATATCAGGACTATAATGAAAAGGAGCTTGGGTGAAGTGGGTGGGAAAGGGAGGAGAGGGCAGAGGGAGGGGGGGGGGGGGTTAGCAACAGAGTCAAACAGGATCAAAAGGTCATTTTTAACACACTGGCAGCACTGGACTTGAACTGAAGGGGTCAGCATGTTGAGAGCTGTGTACACCCATCTGTTTAGTGTGTGATATGAATGTCATATACTGCTATGCATTTGAAGCATCTCACACAAGCCTGGAGTAAACGTGCACACATATACTTACTTGTGGAACAAGTTGCCAGTATTGGTGAAAAATATTCAATATTGAAAAAACTTTTAAAAAAATTGTCTCATCACAGAATCATATGGGTTATTCATGTGTATTCAAGGTATGCATGTCCCGTGAATGTGTTTGTAATGGGACGGAGATGGTGTATATTCCTTCTATCAATTGCGTACCTTGTATATAATTTTAACTTCTTTTTTTTTGTACAGATCCATTCATTTTCTGTATTTCTCTGTTTATTGTTTTAAAGTTTAAAAAAATTATTTGTGCACTTAGAGTACTTAATTATAATATAAAAAAGCAGTTGTCTTGCAATGTACAATCTTTAGAATAAAATTTTGACTTGACACTGAAATAAGCATGTACCCAACACAAATTCAGTCAGTAGAATCTGTGTCACCTCCAAATCGGTCACTGTGACAGCTGAAAGAAAAGGGAGGACACTGCATCTCTGTACAATGTGACCACAGCAAAGACGACGACGTCAAGAGACTCTTTGAACGTGTGTCCAGCGAGCAGAATGGGCAGCTGGATGTCCTGGTGAACAACGCCTACAGTGGAGTGAAGGTGGGTTCAGACAGATCTTAACACGTCTGTGTTCGCAATTTGTTTACACATTGTGGTGTGAAGGTGGGTTCATGTAGCTTTAACATGCCTTTAACATGTACATAAAATGGTGTGAAAATGGGTTTATTCACATTTAACATGACTATGACTAGCTCCGTATTGTGGTGTGAAGGTGGGTTTATTCAGATTTAACACATCTATGACTAGCTTCATGTTTTGGAGGGTATTGTGAAAATGCTCACCAGCTTTTCCATGAACTGGTGGATTTCAGTAAAATTTTAAAATGAAATCTGGCACACACACAAACAGAGAAAAAATATCAGGGAGATAAGATAAGATAAGATAACGTTGCTTATAGCCCAGCCGACCGCAAAGGGCCACATCAGGGCTGTCACCACGTTAAAAATATCAGGGAAAAAGAATTCAGGAGAGAAGTATAAAAAGTGGCTTTTGAATCTGTGGAGTACTGGTTCGCCCTTTTCCCCCCCCCCCCCCCCCCCCCCCCCCCCCCCCCCATATGTTGGCAGATAACACGAGTGTCATAAAATCTCATGTAAATTTCTTTGCAAGAATGGCCTGTTGCCATTTTGTCAACCCGTTTGAAGGGGAAGTAATGTCAGGCTCTAAGACTGTGTGTTTTCAAGACACCTCAGAAGCTGAAAAACAAACAAACAAACAAAACGGACAAAAACTGTATAAACAAACGGTCCTGGTTGTAAATTTGATTGAAATATGAACAATACAACTCTTGATGCTTAGATTTGTGCCAGATAGCATCATTGTGTTAACAGGTTTCTTTTTGGGGGGTGGGGCTGTGGGGGAAGGAGAGGGTATGCCCCCTGGAATTCCTTAGATTTTCAGGGATTTTTGCTTTTACTTAGTGGGAGTCCTGGAATTGGAATTCTCAACAGCAATGAATTCCAATTTAGAAGGCGTTTTGATCCTTCTTACTCGTACCAGCTGTTTGCTCCTTCTCGGAGTCGGTTATGATTCTTTCCGGATAAATACTAGTCAACTCTCTCTACTGAGTTTGTTAACAGCTCTTAAATGGTACCCTTTTGAAAGACCCATGGTATTAAGTGAAAAAGATGTTTGTTTGTTTGCTGTCCCATCTTGTGTTTTTACCCATTGCAGCACGTCATGCTGATATTTGTCCACAGCCACAGGCTGCCCGGGCTGCCACAGCCCCAGCAGGGGCAATCCATGGTAGAAGTCATTGTCGCAGGTTGTCGGGAGGCAGCTCAGTAGAAGAGACACTGCACTGTTACAGAGTCACTTAGGAGGTGTTCAGTGGTGTGGATACGGGCAACCAGGGACAGAATCAAACCAAGGCTACAGTTGTGGAGAGACAATCGAAACTGAGGTCACCATGAGAGCATGGCATGAAGGGCCACAGAATTTGTGACTTTTTTCTTATTATGCTGACGATAGGATGAGGATGATGAGATGATGCTACAGATTTCCTTTTTGGGTTTCAGAAACTGCATGACAGGGCTGTACTCTGTGCTTACTTTCATAATATATTTACAGTGTTGGTTGGGAAATTTGAGCAATGCTTTCAGAGATGCATCCATAAGAGGAGAAACTTGACTGTGTGGTCCCAGTCTTCCCATCTGAGCCTGCAGCAAACTGACTTTGGGTAGGAGTGGTCACGGCTGTTCAGAGCAAGTTACTTAGTTTTGAGTCGCAGGGGAGTTTACAGCTGCAGAGACCAAGCTGTGAATGCAGGTGAGGGGGAAAAGGGAAAGTTTTCTGCAGGCCGCTCCCACCAGCCCGCTAACCGCACTGTATTCGGCCCAAATGAATGTCATCTGTGCATAGCTGGTCTGGCAGCAATGCGTTCGGCAAGGTTGAGCGGCCATTTTCAAATGGGGCTGTAGGGTTTTATAATTAGTTATTGTCATTAAAAATGTAATAATTCTGCACTATTGAGATTTACTGAATTGGCGAATTCCCAACATTCTTTTAATACCAAACTCGACTGGGTTTATTTTTGTAGATAACATAGATGCCGCATGAAAGCTTGTACGCAAGTGGTCAGGCAATATTAGAACAATGACAACAAACACAATATTGTGCAAAATGACGTCATCACTTTCTGGGAGTTTAAATTTTCCATAGTTTTAAGTAGCACACAAGTTTGATACATGCCTCTGCTCAGACTACAGCAACAAAAATATTGGATTACAAATGTGTAAAGCCTTGTTTGTTTGCCCTTTCACTAAGTGTCTCAATAAGGACGGAAATGTAAAGCTGTGTGGTCCGGGCAGAAAAATTCCCATAAATAAATGTCTGATGGGAATTGAACCCATGATCTCCCAGCTGGGAGTTGGTGATGGTAACCACTTCACCACAGTGGCTGATTGAAACAGTGAATAATTGCTACAAGATAAGAAATGACCAGTCCTGTTAGATTTCAACACATGATAGCATTGTGAGTGTTTTTGAAACTTTCTATAATCATAATATTGCAGTCTTAACCTTGCAGGCAATAGCCGATTCCTTCAAGAAGCCATTTTGGGAACAAGGTCCTGAAATATGGGATGACATCAACAATGTTGGACTGAGGTATGTAGATTGAATGAGACAATATTGAGTGATCCTGAATGTTTTATACTTTAAACGAAAATTGAGTGACCCACTTTACTTACATTTGTAATTTTGGCAGATAATTTTTTCTGTCGAGCTATGCTTGTGTAGGTGGGTGTCTGTGCCCCTCAAAAAACAGAGCTCATACATTCAGATTGAGCTGGAACCAAAACCTGAATGCCTAGAACTCATTCTAAAAACGTTTTTGAATTCAAGCTGTGAATATTCGGTTACATTTTCTGAAATGGGCTGTAAACGATTAGGCATACGAAGCTTCACCTAGGAATGTTATTTTACCAGAGCTTGGTGTGTGCATGCATGTGTGTGTGTGGGTTATGTGTGTGTGTGTGTGTGTTTGTGTGTGTGTGTGTGAGTATGTTACCTCACAAATGGCATGTTGTTTTCAGTAACCGAAATAATGTATCAAGGAAGCAGCTTCCTTGTTATAGCCATCTTTGAATTTTCAGGAATCACTATGTTTGCGCCGTGCTGGCTGCCAGAATGATGGTACCACGCAAGCAAGGACTGATCGTCAATGTGTCATCAGTGGGAGGACTGACCTATCTCTTCAACGCAGCATATGGTGTTGGCAAAGAAGCGGTAAGGCACACTTTCTTGCTGCTTTTAATATGTTTCTAAGAAAGAGAACATCATGGAGATTTTTTTTTGTGACGGGAAATTGGGAATTTTTTCTTCATGTTTTGAATATTTTTTTAATAATGAAGTTTTTGACAGTTGCCTGCTATGCAGACATTGTGCCATCTGCTCCTTTCAGTTGATGTTGAGTCTAGACGATTGGCCATGATGTCTCTCTTGGTACTGGGATAATGAATGTTATATGTGAAAATCAAATTGGCACACTCCAAGAACCTGTGTGTTTTATTCTGTCTGTGAGGGAGAAGCGCTGTCATCTGAGCAAACTCCTCACAGAAACAAAGCCAGCAGAAACCTCCAGGAGGAGGTCACTTTCATAAAACATAAAATTCCCTGATGTCTGTTCAAGACTGTTGTCCTTGAATTAGCTCTGCAAGGTTGTTGAATGAGGGATTTGATAATTGAACCAAACTGATGATTAAAAAAAAGTGAAGACAAAATTTGAACCAAACTGATGATTTAAAAAAAGTGAAAACGAAATTTGAACCAAGCTGATGATTAAGAAAGTGAAAACAAAATTCCCACTTTCAGAGAAAAGCTTCAGCCAGCAGAATTTACAGATGTTTTTGCTTTTCCTGGCTTCAGAACTTAGAATGGTACGCCATTCAGATTGCTGTTGTTGGATGTACATTTTCCACCAAAAAGGTTTGATTCCTGCCAATGGCAAAAAAAAAGTTGTTTGTTTTAATTCACTGAGAATTTATCGCTTCTTATGTGTATTTTTTCATGTGGTTCCTGAAAAAATGTTGGAGACAAAGCCAACAGTAATGGCATAGCAAGTTATGCACAGAGGGGTGAATTTTGATTATTTAAAAAAAATCATTGGAAATGAGGTTCGATGGAAACAGGTGGAAGGAGGAGAGGTTAGAGAAGAATCTGAAAAGATTCCATGAGAGTGACATAAATTATGGGTCCAAGGGTCATACGGTTTTGGAGACCTGTGTGAAAACAGAACACCACCAGAAAGTGAAGAGAAGCTTGGAGGTTTGGAGGGGAACAGTTCCGTTGAAAAGAAACCACAATGCTGTTGTTTGTTGTTGTCGTACCCTGGCTAAAAGACTCCAGGGATCGTCCGAACAGCTGAATTACTTGAACACTGTGGTAAAAATGCATCAGCTGGGGATGAGAACATGACGTGTGTGACCGTTTTTGATTACCCAGCCACATGGGCAGCCACACTCTGACTTCGGGGGATTTTGGAGACTGATAATGTCATGCTAGGAGCTTGTCACAACTGAAGACAATCTCCGCATAACTATGCAGACACGGCTGTTCAGAGCAGGTTACTTAGTTTTGAGTCGCAGGGGAGTTTACAGCTGCAGAGACCAAGCTGCGAATGCAGGTTAGGGGAAAGGAATGTTTTCTGCAGGCCGCTCCCCCCAGCCAGCTAACCGCACTGTATTCGGCCAACTGAATGTCATCTGTGCATAGCTGGTCTGGCAGCAATGCGTTCGGCAAGGTTGAGCGGCCATTACAAATGGGCTGTAGGTTTGATAATTAGTTATTGTCATGAAAAATGTAATATATCTGCACTATTGAGATGACTGAATTGGCGAATTCCCAACAATTCTTTTAATACCAAACTCGACTGGGTTTATTTTCTTGTAGATAACATAGATGCCGCATGAAAGCTTGTACGCAATTGGTCAGGCAATATTAGAACAATGACAACAAACACAATATTGTGCAAAAATGACGTCATCACTTTCTGGGAAGTTAATTTTCCATAGTTAAGTAGTACACAAGTTTGATACATGCCTCTGCTCAGACTACAGCAACAAAAATTGGATTACAAATGTGTAAAGCCTTGTTTGTTTGCCCTTTCACTAAGTGTCTCAATAAGGACGGAAATGTAAAGCTGTGCAGAGCATAACAACATTTTGATGTAGCCTTGGTGTTCTATCCTATGTCAATTGGCCTGACACAGCCTTAAGCCAAGGCGGGACCACAATGATTTTGTTTGTTTAGAATCAAAATGGTAGGGCTGATTGTGTGTGTGTGTGTGTGTGTGTGTGAGAGAGAGAGAGAGAGAGAGAGAGAGAGAGAATGTATGTTATCACTCTGTGTGTGAATTTTTTGTTGTGTGGAAAATACTCTCTCTGTCTCTTTCGAAAGATTTCAGAATTATTACCCACAATGTACCAGACTGCACAGATTTTAGTAATTTTGGGAAGGGGGGGGGGGGGGAGGGGGGGAGAGGAGGGGGAATGCTCCCGAATCACCCTTGTCACATGCCTGTGCATAGCTTTATCATACCTCGCCATGAACTTGCCCACTTTTTGCCCTGGGACTAGTTTAAGCTCTGACGTTTTCAATCCCTTTTCAGTTCTTTTATCAGGAACTGTGATACAGAATCTTTTTTTGATGTCTGGTAGAGGGCCTTGAGTTATGTAATGCAGTGCTACTCCGAAAATCCGTGGGAAATGGTATCTTGTTAGTCAGTAATTCTTTTGCATTTGTGCCGGGGGGAGTTGTTGCATTAAATGGTTGAATTAGGAAACAATTCCTCTGCATGAATTTTTTTGGTTTGTTTTGTGAATGAATGTGTGTTTTCAGGTGATGTAATAATGGTGGAGCGGGTTGTGTGTTTGTAGTGTGACCGGATGGCCGCCGACTGTGGTAGAGAACTGAAGAAACATGGGGTGGCCTTCGTCAGCCTGTGGCCGGGACTAGTTCGCACAGAGCATACCTGCACTTTGCTGAGAGCAACGCACTGGGGGAGTCAACGGAAGCGGTATGTATACTGGAATATTTTTTAATGTAAAGAGGAATGTAAAGTAAATCTGCCAGATAACAGGGACAAAGAAAGTACGAGACAAAGCATGATGCGTTTTGGCCTCTCAGGTCTTCTTCAGGCAAGATTAACGACATTCATGGGCAATGGAAACAAAGAACAAGCGATCACTTATCTTCTCAAATTCGGTGCAAAATGGGCATTGAATATATCTACTTTGAAGTTAAATGTAATGATCTACCTGTACTATAACATTTGCATTTTGATAATACTTGTCTTTTTGCTTATAGAAACCAGTCCCTGTGAACAGTTAATGTAAAACAGACCTTTGTAAAGAAAAGTCAGTAGATAACAGAGGTCCAGACAGTTTTTCGTCTTGCCCTTCACTGTACTGTTCGATACTGCTGTTCGTCAACAACTAAGGAGCAAAGGCTGACATGAAATGAAACTTTGTTGCAGAGGCTGTTATTGAAGTATTTAGACAGTGCAGAAACTCCACAATTTGCAGGACTGGCGGTTGCTCGATTGGCTGCGGGTAAGTTTGCTTTTGTGTGTGTTCATGCGGCTTTTAGTCAGGATTCACTAGACCTTTCAACACTCATCTTCATCGATCATCATGTAAAAAAAAAAAAAGAAGTAAAAAAGGCTTTCAGATTATGTAGCCCTCCATGTCTACTCATGAGGTGCCGTATGACCTGTCTCCACCTGTGCTCGTGGTGTGTTTGCTTCAGTAAGGGACTCCAGCAAGTTTACTTTGGTTTGGGTTGATGAGGTGATAGCATCAGGTGGGGAATCCATGCTGGCTGTACAACGTAGCAGTCCTTGTAGTCAGCGTGTGTAGGTGGTGTCCAAACATGCGGGATCAGAACAGGCACCACTGAACACCACCAAAGTTGTCTGGCAGCAGTGTGGTGTCTCTGGTATGTTGCCTCATAGTGATGTCGACTGCTGCCTGATGTCGACTGCTGCCTGCAGACTGTGGTGATGGGGCTGCCACAGGATGACACTGGATGTGGTTGTGCACGGGGGAGCCAGAATGAGCAGTGTGGGAAGAACGCCTCTGAGCAGGCACTCAACATGAAACAGCAGAAAAGAAGAAGTATGCGATAGACTTTACTCATCTAAAATCTGCTCATAAAGGTGGTTTCTTGGACTGCACAGTACAATGAGAAAAATTTCTAAAATGAAAAATGGGTTTCAGAAGTTTGGCAGAATCATCTTATCCGCAAAATTTCCTGGTGTTTTGTCCATCAGATTGCAAGCTAGATTGTTAGCTTTTAGGCTTTCTTATTGCTGTTTTGTTTAAGGTAACAGCTTAGGGAGCTGTGAAAGTTTACATGGATTTTTGTTATCTGTGGAATCACTGAATATTGCAAGTTTGCTGGATGAGCCCACAGTTGAAAATTAAATAAGAAAGGCTGGTGAGGAGAGGATGCAAAGAGGGGATATTGATGAACAGTATTTGGTTGCAGGAGGAATATGATGAAAAGTGTGCAGGTGTGTGGTATTTTATCTTAACTTAGTTTTCAATGTTATATCATAATTCTTGCTGTACATCTCGCAAATCTGTTTTGACATTTTGTCATTTTTGAATTTTTTGATGCGTCAGGTTTTTCTCTCCACTTACCCAACAGTTCTAAATTCTCTCACCACATTTGGGCTCAGGTGACCAGAAAGACAACATTATTGTCCAGCTTACAGTTATCCTCCTCAGCTTCCATGGGAAGGAGCTCCCTTGGAAGAGCATGAGACTGACTTGCCCTGAGTTCTTTAGCTTTTCCAGCTCTTTGTCAGGCATAGCTTGAACTAGCTTCGAGCTCTCCAGCCTTGCCTGCTGCAAGATGGGAGTGAAGAAAGAGTCCTCATCCAATTAAGCTACCAGCTGACTGCAAGAAGTGGTCCGTCATCACTATTATTGTCTTGTGCTCATGTGGTCTGATGACTTTGGCCATGCATGTCACCAGCTTCGGTGGTTTTCTGTCTGGTCTACAGCGCAGTGCATGGCATACAATTCATATGTCAGTTGGTGAATTGAAAGTCTACTTTAGAGGTTTTCTGTCTGGTCTACAGCGGAATGCATGGCATACAATTCATGTCAGTTGGTGAATTGAAGGTCTACTTTAGAGGTTTTCTGTCTGGTCTACAGCGCAATGCATGGCATACAATTCATATGTCAGTTGGTGAATTGAAGGTCTACTTTAGAGGTTTTCTGTCTGGTCTACAGCGCAGTGCATGGCATACAATTCATATGTCAGTTGGGGAATTGAAGGTCTACTTTAGAGGTTTTCTGTCTGGTCTACAGCGCAGTGCATGGCATACAATTCATATGTCAGTTGGGGAATTGAAGGTCTGCTTTAGAGGTTTTCTGTGTGGTCTACAGCGCAGTGCATGGCATACAATTCATATGTCAGTTGGTGAATTGAAGGTCTACTTTAGAGGTTTTCTGTGTGGTCTACAGCGCAGTGCATGGCATACAATTCATATGTCAGTTGGTGAATTGAAGGTCTACTTTAGAGGTTTTCTGTGTGGTCTACAGCGCAATGCATGGCATATAATTCATATGTCAGTTGGTGAATTGAAGGTCTACTTTAGAGGTTTTCTGTCTGGTCTACAGCGCAGTGCATGGCATAGAATTCATATGTCAGTTGGTGAATTACTTTAGAGGTTTTCTGTCTGGTCTACAGCGCAATGCATGGCATAGAATTCATATGTCAGTTGGTGAATTGAAGGTCTACTTTAGAGGTTTTCTGTCTGGTCTACAGCGCAATGCATGGCATACAATTCATATGTCAGTTGGGGAATTGAAGGTCTACTTTAGAGGTTTTCTGTCTGGTCTACAGCGCAATGCATGGCATAGAATTCATATGTCAGTTGGTGAATTAAAGGTCTACTTTAGAGGTTTTCTGTCTGGTCTACAGCGCGCACGGCTGTTCAGAGCAAGCCACTTAGTTCTGAGAGGCAGGGGAGTTTACAGCTCTCCCACAGCTGCAGAGGCCAAGCCGTGAATGCAGGTCAAGGAAAGGGGTGTTTTCTGCAGGCTGCTCCCCACCAGCCAGCTAACCGTGCTGTACTCGACCAACTGAATGTCATCTGTGTACAGCTGGTCTGGCAGCAATGTGTTCGGCATTGATGAGCGGCCATTACAAATGGGGCTCTTAGTTTGATAATCAGTGGTTGTCATGAAAAATGTAATATATCTGTGCTCTTGAGATGACTGAATAGGCGAATTCCCGACAATTCTTTTAATACCAAACTCGACTAGGTTTATTTTCCTGTAGATAATGTAGATACGGCATGAAAGCTTGTACACAAGAGGTCAGGCGATATTCAAACAATGACAACACACACACACAATTGTGCAAGAATGACGTCATCACTTTCTGGGAACTTAATTTTCCCTAGTTAACTGGTACACAAGTTTGATACATGCCTCTGTTTGGACTACAACAACAAAATGTTGGGTCAGAAATGTGTAAGGCTTGTTTGTTCGGCCCTATAACTAAGTGTCTCGAATGGGACAGAAAAATAAAGCTGTGAGCGCAATGCATGGCATAGAATTCATATGTCAGTTGGTGAATTGAAGGTCTACTTTAGAGGTTTTCTGTCCGGTCTACAGCGCAATGCATGGCATAGAATTCATATGTCAGTTGGTGAATTGAAGGTCTACTTTAGAGGTTTTCTGTCTGGTCTACAACGCAATGCATGACATAGAATTCATTTGTCAGTTGGTGAATTGAAGGTCTACAGCACAATGCATGGCATATAATTCATATGACAGTCGGTGAATTAAAGGTCTACAGCGCAATGCATGGCATATAATTCATATGTCAGTTGGTGAATTAAAGGTCTACAGTGCAATGCATGGCATATAATTCATATGACTGTTGGTGAATTAAAGGTCTACAGCACAATGCATGGCATATAATTCATATGACTGTTGGTGAATTAAAGGTCTACAGCGCAGTGCATGGCATATAATTCATATGACAGTTGGTGAATTAAAGGTCTACAGCGCAATGCATGGCATATAATTCATATGACAGTTGGTGAATTAAAGGTCTACAGTGCAATGCATGGCATATAATTCATATGTCAGTTGGTGAATTAAAGGTCTACTTTAGAGGTTTTCTGTCTGGTCTACAGCGCAATGCATGGCATATAATTCATATGTCAGTTGGTGAATTGAAGGTCTACAGCGCAATGCATGGCATATAATGCATATGTCAGTTGGTGAATTAAAGGTCTACAGCGCCATGCATGGCATAGAATTCATATGTCAGTTGGTGAATTAAAGGTCTACTTTAGAGGTTTTCTGTCTGGTCTACAGCGCAATGCATGGCATATAATTCATATGTCAGTTGGTGAATTGAAGGTCTACAGGGCAATGCATGGCATATAATTCATATGTCAGTTGGTGAATTAAAGGTCTACTTTAGAGGTTTTAGATAATTGGTCAGCTTATGCAGAAATATGAAGTGTTTGATAAATTGGTAAAATAAACATCCAATTCGCTCCGATCACACGAAATCGATCCGTGAAAGTAGGCATTTTCACCTGTAATCAAGAAAATGGGAGGTAATCAACTAAATCTTGGCATGGCTTAACTGCTCTTGGATGTGACGTCACATGAGTGTCAGCGATGGTGACAGAAAGCGACTGATGGTTCTTGCACATCTCGCTCGGAATTTAATTTATCATGTAAAAGCACTGACTATGATTGCGACAGCCAATGCGACTCTGGGGATGTTTCTGCAAGGCCTTTACCCTATCAGTTTGAACGCTAAGTTCTTCTTACCACATCAGTTCCAGCTGGACCACAGAAACGAGCTATTCAGTTCCAGCTGAACGCCCTAACACAGCATTCTGAAGGCGTACTGGCTTTACCGATGTCTCAAGGGAGGCTACTGACTGACTTCTTGATGCGATCACGCATGGACGGCGAGCGGAGATTCTCCTTCCTCAAGTTTGCACAAGTTTACCAGCTGCCGTGGCGAAGTGGTTAGCATTGCGGACTCCCGGCTGGGAGGTCATGCATTCAAATCCCATCAGAGTCATGTGGGTTTTTCTGCCCCGACCGGCTCCTACCCAGAGTTGAGTTTGCTGCGGACTCAGTTGGGAAGACTGGGACCACACAGTCGAGTTTCATCCACTTAATGGATGCGTTTCTGAGAGTGTTGCTCAAATTTCCTGACCAACACTGCAGGTGCCTGTATTCTCGGGCCTGGTTGACGCCGGGATATATTATGAAAGGAAGCGTAGAGTACAGCCCTGTCATGTAGTCTCAGACCGAAATGGAAATCCGTAGCATCATCTTAACCTTCTTTTGTATGCACTTACCTGAGCTTAGTTATGCCGAAAACCATCGGCAAGGTAAGTAACTCTGTAATTTGAACATGGTTACCCAATTTAAAAATTAATTTAAAAGAGAGGAAAGGAAATAGTGAAATGAAAATAATTTTAAAACTTCCTACGAATATATATGTTGCTATATCATAAGTTTGAAGAATATCACATGAGCCATTTACTCGGGGAAAAAAAAGAAAAATCTTCTTCAGAACTTTCTTCCGAATCGTTGTTTATCATACCTGGAACCTCATCCCAGTTGAAATCTAGGTCACTCTAAGCTTGATTACCCAGCACTTTCACTAAGTCTTATGCCGTAAATCCTACAAATCACAGTATCTTCATCACTAAATCTCGTTATAGAACGGCTGAAATAGGTTAGTGATGGAAAAACAGCATTTCGACCACAAAACTTTAAAAATTCGTAATTCGAGAACTACGGCACGTATCGACTCGCGTTTTTTTTTGCAAACGGAAGTAAATGGCCACAGGAAGAAGGAAGTCACATTCTCGCGAGACTTCCTTTTCTATGAGAAACATGGCGGCGCCCATTGTTGCCACGTGTTTTACCAGGTGCTGGCAGGCGCTCAGCCTTTTGGCCGTGTGATTTCCGGTTGGGCGCTAGCGGGCGCGCACTTGTCAAGAGGGTTAATCATCCTCATTCTCATCGATCAGCATTAAAAAAAAAAAAAAAGTCTCAAATTCTGTGGCCCTTCATGCCCTGCTCTCATGGTGACCTCAATTTCGATGTCCTCTCTACGTCTGTGGCCTTGGTTTGGTTCCGTCGAGGTCACCAGTATCGGCGAGTCCATGGGGGCTGTCGTTGGACGGACGTGGTGGCGCCCTCCGGAGGGAGAGCTCACTCACGCCGGCTCCGCGACTAAGCAATTATTGTCGTCAGTAGGGGGCTTAGTAGGTGGTGTCCTGCGTATGTTAGATCAGAACAGGCGCCACTGAACACCACCGAAGTGACTCGGCAGCAGTGCAGTGTCTCCTCCGGTGGGTTGCCTCTTGACGACTTGACATTGACTGCTCCCTGTGGATTGCCGGTGCCCGGGCTTCGACGGGGCCGACCGGGCTGTGGCTATTGACGGGGTGTCAGAATGAGCGGCGTGGGTACACTGCCTCTGAGGTGGCGTAGAGGTTGGGACAGCAAAAAAAAAAAAAAAAAAGTTTGCACAAGTTTCATAATAATTAATTCTTCTGCGTCATCGATGAAGTATTCTGTGATGAAAGAGAGTACTCCTTCAGTCTGAGGGATATTTGCTGCAATATTTGAACTCAAAAGATCTGAATGTGAAATTCGCTTCTCACTTTGTCGGTCCTCAATAAAATTGGGTAAACCACTTAACCCTTAGATAGAATGTATCACCTTTTATTTTGTTAGCTGTGGCTATTCTTCACCTTCTTTTCCATCCTTAACGCATTCATTCAGTTTAACAAGTGTGATCTATCCGTAGATAAGAACAGAATAAACGTGCGACTATCGTACTCATCTGTACGAGCTCACCACTCTGCCTTCAAAGTATACACGCATGATGCAGACAAAGTTTTTGATCGGGATCGGCCGACTTTGTGTCCACTCGAACAGGCTCGGCAATTGTCAGAATAGCTCGTTTCTGTGGTCCAGCTGGAACTGACGTGGTAAAAAGAACTTAGCGGCCCGGCATGTTTGCACGAACCGAATCCACTTCTTTTGAGTATCTGGATCAGGTGGAAATGTGTGCAAAGAATATCCGTCTCCTGCTGAGCTGCTGCACTTGCCTACAGCACAATATCTGCCAACCCCTCGTGACTTTTTAGGCTGTGGGGGATCGCAATTCTTGTTGATTTCACTTGGCGTTGCCATGTTGTGTAGGTCGCGGCTGACGGCCACACCATCAAGTGACGTCACGGTTTTCGGTTCACCGCGCGGGGTTTGAACAGGTGTGCAAAAGTCGTTTTTTATCTATTTGATTCTTGTGGCGATTTTTAAAAAAAATGAATACCATACTGTAGTTATATGACATGTACGCCTGTTTTTAACAAATTATTGAAAATCTCTAAAGTAGACCTTTAAGCATCTGGTGCTGAACTGTATACTGCCCACCAAAATTGAATTGCTTTTATTGTTTGTTTCCTTTTGTACAGATCCAGATGTGATAAAGAAAACGGGTCGCATTCTGATGGCAGCTGACTTGGGGGCAGAATATGGCTTTGTGGATGTTGATGGTGAGACCTGTTACCTTTGATTTGTTTCTGGTTTTACATCAGTTTGTCTGTGATGTGTATATATGTCTCTTTCTGTCGTTCACTTCAAGTTAAATCCCACATCCATACGTTCTTGATAGCTGGGTGTATGTTGCAACTCAGTGGTGTATTGTTGTTTTTCTTGATTATATGGACTAATACATAATGCATTTTGATTTGAGAGATAGTGTATATGCATGCATACATGAATGTAGTAGTTGTTTACTGTCAATCTGTAAAACTACATGCATACATGAACATAGTAGTTGTTTACTGTTAATCTGTAAAACAACAATTCAACCAAAGAAAAGGGGAAACACATCGCAGTTAAAAGATGAGGTAATTTGAATGAATGATATAGTGCCATGTACGCATTGCTGTACAAACACATTTCTGCTCTCGCCACCACAGTTCACACACACACACACACACACACACACACACACACACACACACACACACACACACACACATACACAACACACTCAAGCGCGCGCACACACACACACACACACACACATACACAACACACTCAAGTGCGCGCACACACACACACACACACACACACACACACACACACACACACACACACACACACACACACATACATACACAACACACTCAAGCGCGCGCGCACACACACACACACACACACACACACACACACACACACACACACACACACACACTCATGCTCAGTCTTTCAGTATGCAAGCTTCATCCAAATCATTGAGAGAATCACTGGCGTTTCAGGTGCTCGTCGCCCTTCGATGCGTGAAGTAGGCTATATCCTGTCCTATGCAACTGGCAGCTCCATCTTCACCAAGATCATTCCAAGCTTCATCAAAATTCCCTGCTGGGTGCTCTCCCTTTCCGGAAACAAATTCTAAACGAAACCCCTGAAACTTGGTTCCACAGTCTGACTGTCTGTCTGACAGACCAGAAGAACAGGAGAGTGACACCATCCAGAACCTGGCCTTTGTAACTGAATGGGCACAAGAATACCGTTACAACGCTTCCTTACCTTACATTTTTTTTTTTTTTTTTTTAAAGAAAAGAGCAGATCATTGTATTAAACCAAACAACATTTACTAATCAGGGTAATTAATGTACCTCAAGGTTATGGACTGATATGAGTCTTCCGTTTTGTTTGACTTGATGTGGAGTGCCCTCATTGCGATAGGCAAGTTTTTACCTCCGACTTGTTGTGTGTGTGTGTTTTTGTTTTTGGTGGGTCCTCCACCTACCGCTCTGATGTCTGACTTGTCTTTCACTCTTCACCTATCGTCTCTCCTTTTCTCCTTCGCAGATACATGACTATTCTTTTTCTTGCGAAATGCAATACTAAGACCCTGTCAGGATGCTGTAGGTTTTTTTTTTTGTTTTTGGATTACAGCAGAGTTTCTCTGTTTTGTTGCGACGAATGGGCGAAAAGAACCAACTTTGTGAAGAAATGCAGCTGAGAATTTTGCAAAGCCAGACTCTGGAACTGCTGAGTTTTCAGTCATGCAGATGAAAGAGAATGGGAATTTTTAGTTGAATTGCTATGAAAACATGATCTTGTTGGAGAGGCCTTTTAGGTAGATTGTAGGGGAAATCTTCAGTTAAATCATTTTCCAAAACTGCAAGACGGAATTGCAGGAGCATGCCATCTAAACTGTCAGAAACATTTTCAACAACAGTGCCCCAGGAAACATGAAACTGAAATGAGCCACAACACCTCTTGCTTACACACAAGGCAAAGATTGTTTAACCACGGTCTTTGAAAACAGTTCATGGAATTGTGGGATAGGAAACTGGCAGATTTATGAACTGCAGTGCTGAATAATTCGTAGCTGCAGAAGCACAAGCTTTGTTTCTCCGTCCAGATGATGAAAAGTTCCTGATTTTCCTGAAAATATGAAAGTAGTATTTTTTATGCAAAGAGTGACTGATCTAAGTTCCAGTGAGAATGATTGATCCAATTTCCAATGCCTCAGCCCCCTCCGCTCCTCCCCCCAGCCCCCAATCCCACCCCCTTTCTTTCTGCACCCTTTTTTCATATGAAAAATTCATTATCTGCACACAGATGTAAGGAGAGAGAGAGAGAGATGAATTCTGCATTCAGTTCCGTGCAAGTCCTTGGTCGTTCAATGTTGATTTGAGTCAAAGGTACTTGTTGCCTGTCTGATTTTCTTGTCAAATTTGATATTTTTCATGAAACTTACTTTTTCTTCAGTATTCACTGTTGTGAGATTTTTGCGGAGAAATTTGAATCATTTGATATTTTTCATGAAACTTGCTTTTTCTTCAGTATTCACTGTTGTGAGATTTTTGCTGGAGAAATTTGAACCAGTCGCTTGTTTCCTTGTTAGAAGTGATAATACTGATCACCACCGTGAGCCAAAAGTAATGTTTCTTCAGGAATAGGAAGAGGGCTGTAATTAGAACTGGGAGAGAGTTGATTCCTTTGATCATGAAGGAGTTTCTGTCATGTGCTCAATCGTTTTCTCAGCTCACTCATTTCAGCTCCCATTTCCCGTCCCCTCCTCCTCTCCTCTCCCCATTTCTATTGCCTCATTTAAAAATTTGCTTCGATTCCAGTGGACTTGTATTGATCTTCTTCAGTGATTTACTGTTATGTCAGTTTGGGATTTTGAATGGAATTTCTATCTTGCTGTATTTTTTAAGTTTTTTTCTCTTGGGAGAGTCCAAACCTCTGACAAGGTCAAATAGTCACCTTGACTTAAGTCAAACTCTAAATCGTATTCCATCCACCAGAGTCATGTCAGTTATAGCTTTCCATCAAATGATAGTAAAGTCGGTTTAGCATTTTATTTTATGCGGTCTTGCTGACAGGAAGTCAAGCAAACCAGGGGATGCAGAAGGAAACACAGTCTCCTTGGTGGAGATCATTATATGTGTACTTTAGTCCTTTTTATTCATGGAAAGCAGTATGGATATTCGGGAAATAGAACCTCACAGTATTATCATCCCTTTTAAAAAATGAAACTGTCTCTCTCACTCACTCACTCACACACACACACACACACACACACACACACACACACACACACACACACACACACACACACACACACACACACTTTCTTTTTCTCTTTCTCTGTCTTTCTATAATGACTTTTTCGAGCACAACAGCTATATTTAATCAAGCAAATAGTTTTATTTCATGTTATGTACAATCTAAAAGCATTGTTCTGCATTATATTTTTGTACAGCATTAATTTGTTGTGGTATAGAATTGTTTCTGTCTCCAGACAGATAACATTTTACTATATTATTTGTATTCCATTTGTGGCATTCCTGTTCTTGGTAATTGTGTTATTACAGAATGATTTGATTTTATAACAGTCACTGCATTTGGAAAGCCTGTGACAAAAACATTTAAGTAAACAAGCATGTTGTTCTTCCATGACTTCACAGTGTTGTCGTGTGGATTAGAGTTGAACTGGTGTTCGGGGAATTTGAGCAATTATTTACAAGTGGTTTCCACACTTCCTTTGTGGCTGCATGTGCTGAATTTGGGTTGTTTGTTGTGTGTTATTTGATAATCTTATCATCCATTTTAATCAAACCAAATTTTTAAATAATGTTAAATGGTATTCTTGATTCTCTGGACTTGTGTTCTAAATTCTGAATGTTATACAATGTGTTTTTTTGTGTGTGACATCCGTAAAAGACATATTTGTTGAAAATTCACTAGTCTTGCTCTGTACCCTGTTTTGTGTGTTCATTTGAAGTAGAGTGTTATGCCGTTTTTCTGCCGTGAAAAGAAATGCATCACACACACTGACCATTAGTGTTGTGATGGAACCCCACCGAGCCAGCCCTTTTGAAGACGTCCTTTGTCACATGCAGGCCTAATTCCTAGAACAAAACTACGCAGGCGCATGGAACAAAGCAGCTTTGGATCTTGGAAGAATCCCGTTGCAGTACCTGCAGCAAACCTGCCAAGGTACTTGGGGAAGGTCTGCTCAGGTACAAATAACACATATTGATACATGAAGTAGGCAAATCAGTGCATGAAGCTTTCAGAATGGAAAGATTGTGCAAGCATGATCCAATTGTAGAGGAGAGCAAAAAGGTAAATCGGACATCAGCTTGACCGCCACAGTTCTGTGCCTTGGTCAGCCACCCTACAGGGGTGGGGTGAAGGACAGAAAGCTTTGAGACGGAGCACTGCAGACTTTCTCTCCGAGTTTACTCATGTAGCCTTGCCTTCCCTTGAAGCTGATCCACAGGACAGGTAAAGCTGCTTCACTTAAAAGGTGTGGGTCTGGTTCTTGGGAACCAGAGTATGTCCACACTCTTCCAGACTGCATGTAATATGTTGTGGGCAGACTACATGTAACGCGTTGTGGGCAGACTGTATGTAACATGTTGTGGGCAGACTGCATGTAATATGTTGTGGGCAAACTGCATGTAACATGTCGTGGGTAGTCTGCATGTAACGTGTCATAGGTAGTCTGCATGTAACGTCATGGACAGTCTGCATGTAACATGTCATGGACAGTCTGCATGTAACATGTCATGGGCAGTCTGCATGTAACATGTCATAGGTAGTCTGCATGTAACATGTCATGGGCAGTCTGCATGTAACATGTCATAGGCAGTCTGCATGTAACGTGTCATGGGCAGTCTGCATGTAACGTCATGGACAGTCTGCATGTAACGGTCAAAGGCAGTCTACATGTAACATGTCATAGGCAGTCTGCATGTAACGTGTCATGGGCAGTCTGCATGTAACATGTCATGGGTAGTCTGCATGTAACATGTCATAGGTAGTCTGCGTGTAACATGTCATGGGTAGTCTGCATGTAACGTGTCATGGGCAGTCTGCATGTAACGTGTCATGGGTAGTCTGCATGTAACATGTCATAGGTAGTCTGCATGTAACATGTCATGGGTAGTCTGCATGTAACATGTCATGGGCAGACTGCATGTAACATATCATGGGTAGTCTGCATGTAACGTCATGGACAATCTGCATGTAACATGTCATGGGTAGTCTGCATGTAACGTCATGGACAATCTGCATGTAACATGTCATAGGCAGTCTGCATGTAACATGTCATGGGCAGTCTGCATGTAACGTGTCATGGGCAGTCTGCATGTAACGTGTCATGGGTAGTCTGCATGTAACGTCATGGACAATCTGCATGTAACATGTCATAGGCAGTCTGCATGTAACGTGTCATGGGTAGTCTGCATGTAACATGTCATAGGCAGTCTGCATGTAACATGTCATAGGTAGTCTGCATGTAACATGTCATAGGCAGTCTGCATGTAACATGTCATGGGTAGTCTGCATGTAACATGTCATAGGTAGTCTGCATGTAACATGTCATAGGCAGTCTGCATGTAACATGTCATAGGTGAGTCTGCATGTAACATGACATAGGCAGTCTGCATGTAACATGTCATAGGTAGTCTGCATGTAACATGTCATAGGTAGTCTGCATGTAACATGTCATGGGTAGTCTGCGTGTAACATGTCATGGGTAGTCTGCATGTAACATGTCATAGGCAGTCTGCATGTAACATGTCATAGGCAGTCTGCATGTAACGTCATGGGTAGTCTGCATGTAACGTCATGGGTAGTCTGCATGTAACGTCAGGACAGTCTGCATGTAACATATCATGGGTAGTCTGCATGTAACATCATGGACAATCTGCATGTAACATGTCATGGGTAGTCTGCATGTAACATCATGGACAGTGTGCATGTAATGTCATGGACAGTCTGCATGTAACATGTCATGGACAGTCTGCATGTAACGTCATGGACAGTCTGCATGTAACGTCATGGGTAGTCTGCATGTAACGTCATGGACAGTCTGCATGTAACATATTATGGGTAGTCTGCATGTAACATCATGGACAGTCTGCATGTAACATATGGGTAGTCTGCATGTAACATCATGGACAGTCTGCATGTAACATGTCATGGGTAGTCTGCATGTAACATGTCATGGGTAGTCTGCATGTAACGTGTCATGGGTAGTCTGCATGTAACGTGTCATGGGTAGTCTGCATGTAACGTCATGGGCAGACTGCATGTAATTTGTCATGGGCAGACTGTATGTAATTTGTCAGGGGCAAACTGTATGTAATTTGTCAGGGGCAAACTGTATGTAATGTGTTTGGGGCAGTTTGCCTTCAAGTCCTGTGTCATGTAGTCTGATCTGCAAGGGAAATTGTTGCTGTATGCTGAGTTATTACAGTTTGTTGATGGATAGATGGTTGCTTGGTGGGATCAGCATTATGCACTCAGCTGTTTTCTTTCACATGAATATACCAGTGCCAGCCAGTAGTAAGGGCAGTAAGTGTGGAGTGAGATGCACACAGACAGTTTGCCAGTGCACTAGTGGCATAACTCAGCCGTTTACAACAGGTAAATAGTACAGATGACATGCACAGCATATAGTGGCCAACGCCAGTTGTCATTTAAACATACTTGTCATATTCAAGATGTGTACAGTTACTTCTTTGGGACTGACTCATATTTTTTACATGTTTTCCAGGGAAAAGAAGAGAAAGGGTTCAGACTGACAAGGAAGGAGTATTTTCTCTTTTACCTCACAACTTTTCTTTTTAAACAGTTGACTCATCTTCTCTGTTCTGTCAGTTGCATGACTACCATGCCATCCATGCTGGCCGTCCTTTACACAGCTACCTCAAGCACATTTCCTGTCTCAGCTCAGGATATCCTGAGGGAGTAATCAATACCGATCATCATAGGGCAACCCCCCAGAGGAGACACTGCACTGCCACTGAGAGCAGGACATGAAGGGCCTGAGAATTGGGGATGGTGAAGACCTGTGAGGATGGAGATGATGCTGTGGTGTTCTGTTCAGCCTGACCTGACAGAGACAGACTCATGCTGTGGAGTTCTGTTCAGCCTGGCAGAGACAGACTCATGCTGTGGAGTTGTGTTCAGTCTGGCCTGACAGAGACAGACTCATGCTGTGGTGTTCTGTTCAGCCTGCCCTGACAGAGACAGACTCATGCTGTGGAGTCCTGTTCAGCCTGGCCTGACAGAGACAGACCCATGCTGTGGAGGTCTGTTCAGCCTGCCCTGACAGAGACAGACTCATGCTGTGGTGTTCTGTTCAGCCTGGCCTGACGGAGACAGACTCATGCTGTGGAGGTCTGTTCAGCCTGGCCTGACAGAGACAGACTCATGCTGTGGAGGTCTGTTCAGCCTGACAGAGACAGACTCATGCTGTGGAGTTGTGTTCAGCCTGGCCTGACAGAGACAGACTCATGCTGTGGAGTCCTGTTCAGCCTGACAGAGACAGACTCATGCTGTGGTGTTCTGTTCAGCCTGGCAGAGACAGACTCATGCTGTGGAGTTGTGTTCAGCCTGGCAGAGACAGACTCATGCTGTGGTGTTCTGTTCAGCCTGGCCTGACAGAGACAGACTCATGCTGTGGAGTTCTGTTCGGCCTGGCAGAGACAGACTCATGCTGTGGAGGTCTGTTCAGCCTGGTCTGACGGAGACAGACTCATGCCGTGGAGGTCTGTTCAGCCTGGCCTGACAGAGACAGACTCATGCTGTGGAGGTCTGTTCAGCCTGACAGAGACAGACTCATGCTGTGGAGTTCTGTTCAGCCTGGCCTGACAGAGACAGACTCGTGCTGTGGAGGTCTGTTCAGCCTGACAGAGACAGACTCATGCTGTGGAGGTCTGTTCAGCCTGGCCTGACGGAGACAGACTCATGCTGTGGAGTTGTGTTCAGCCTGGCCTGACAGAGACAGACTCATGCTGTGGAGTTGTGTTCAGCCTGGCCTGACAGAGACAGACTCGTGCTGTGGAGGTCTGTTCAGCCTGACAGAGACAAGACTCATGCTGTGGAGGTCTGTTCAGCCTGGCCTGACAGAGACAGACTCATGCTGTGGAGTTGTGTTCAGCCTGCCTGACAGAGACAGACTCGTGCTGTGGAGGTCTGTTCAGCCTGGCCTGACAGAGACAGACTCATGCTGTGCAGTTCTGTTCAGCCTGGCCTGACAGAGACAGACTCATGCTGTGGAGGTCTGTTCAGCCTGGCCTGACGGAGACAGACTCATGCTGTGGAGTTCTGTTCAGCCTGGCCTGACAGAGACAGACTCATGCTGTGGAGGTCTGTTCAGCCTGGCCTGACAGAGACAGACTCATGCTGTGGAGTTCTGTTCAGCCTGGTCTGACAGAGACAGACTCATGCTGTGGAGGTCTGTTCAGCCTGGCCTGACAGAGACAGACTCATGCTGTGGAGTTGTGTTCAGTCTGGCCTGACAGAGACAGACTCGTGCTGTGGAGGTCTGTTCAGCCTGTCCTGACAGAGACAGACTCATGCTGTGGAGGTCTGTTCAGCCTGGCCTGACAGAGACAGACTCATGCTGTGGAGGTCTGTTCAGCCTGACAGAGACAGACTCATGCTGTGCAGTTCTGTTCAGCCTGGCCTGACAGAGACAGACTCGTGCTGTGGAGGTCTGTTCAGCCTGACAGAGACAGACTCGTGCTGTGGAGTTGTGTTCAGCCTGACAGAGACAGACTCGTGCTGTGGAGTTGTGTTCAGCCTGGCCTGACAGAGACAGACTCGTGCTGTGGAGGTCTGTTCAGCCTGACAGAGACAGAATCGTGCTGTGGAGGTCTGTTCAGCCTGACAGAGACAGACTCGTGCTGTGGAGGTCTGTTCAGCCTGGCCTGACAGAGACAGACTCGTGCTGTGATGGTCAGGAAGTTTGAACAGCGCTCCCAGACATATTTAGTTGATTGATTTCAGTTATGTGATTTCAATGCTGCATTGGATGGGCCATGTTCAGCACATGGAGGATGGTCGCATCCCAAAAGATGTCTTCCGTGGAGAGCTTGCTGTAGGGCAGAGAAGCATTGGCCACCCACAGCTGAGATGCAAAGACGTTTGCAAAAGAGACACAAAGGCGCTTGAGATTAACACTGAGTCCTGGGAGGACCTCACAGCAGACTGCAACAGCTGGAGAAGCACTCTCAAGAAACAACTGCAGATTGATGGAGACCAACTGTCAGCTGCTGCAGCAGAAAAGCGAGCCCGCAGAAAGGGGATGACAGCCAACATATCAGTGTCAATATACAGATGTGACCGCTGGGACAAAGACTGCCACTCTGGCATCGGTCTCTACAGCCACAGGTGACGCTGCTCAGGTCGAGTAGACAGTCCTGACAGATAGCTAAATCTTAAGTCGGATAAACTCTATCCATGGTCAGCTACGACCGATGGAGGCCTACAACTACTACTGATTCCGGTTCTCTCATTTGAACCCCTGGGACACCCACTCCTGGATGGAAGCTGTCCTGGGTGACAAACACTCACTGCAGGGTTGATACATTACAGGTGTGTGGCTTCATGGTTAATAACACGACAGTCACAATTCATTTGTGCATGTGTAGCTAGCTATGAATTACATTATGGATTTTCACACATTCATCAGAATATTTTAGTGTATGGCTGTGTTTTATGTAAGGTTTGTAAAGCAGTCCTTGTTTCTGAATTTTTTTATCGTTCCAAATGAATCGGTTGTGATTTTTTGCGACAAAATGTTGATGATTGGTGAGTGTGTTGTGGTAAATAGCAATTTTTTTAAAGTTTTATGTTATTTTCAATGGATATTTGACATAGAAATTGCAATATGAAGAGAACTACTGTCATAATTGTTATCAGAAAAGGATTTAGTCATGAAATATTATGATATAAGAATGGCATGTACAGAGACAAATGAGAATTGAGAAGTTTAGATTTTCTTTCATTTTTTGCATGATTTTGATTTATTTACTGAAAGTGAAAAGTTGCTGGTTTGCTTTTACTTGTATTTCTGTGAGTGTGTGGCCTTGAAATCATTCCTCCCCACACCCCCTCACCTCTGCCTGTCTCTCTCTCTCTCTCTCTCTTTCTTCTTTCTTTCTCTCAGACAGACTTTCTTTCTCTGTTGCACATATACGGAGAGACAATCTGAAAAAAATGGTCAGTTTAATATTTTGTTTCTGGTTATTTGATTTTGTTAGAACATCAAGTTAATGAGAACGTTTCTGTGGCAGTTCAGAAAGTTATTCGACACTCTGTCTCTCTCTCTCTCTCTACCCCCCCCCCCCCCCCCCCACTCATCACTTTATTTTGTTTGTGTATTTGTGATTTTATCAGAATATTAAATAAATCAGAATATTTCTATTCTAGTTGGATGATAAGATCTCTCTCTCTTTGCTTTCTCTCTCTGTCTTTCACTCTTTCTCTCTCTTGTCACATTATTTTTCCATGGTTTCAGGAACAATTACTGGTACACAAAACATTTTTTTATTGCCTTTAATGACCTTAGAAGAATGTTCTTTTTCTTATTTTTGCAGATGGTGTCGTGCCAGTTTCTGATTCAGTCACAGGCTTGCAAAACCAACTAAATGTGTTGTATGACACAGTAAAAATGTCTGGTTTGATAGCCAAGTCAGAGAAGTGAAATATTGTTATCTGTAGAAATGGTGGTTGCATCTCTGAGCAAGAGGGATGGCATTATGGAAAGAATAAGACATCAGTAGCTAACATGTACAAGTATCTTGGAGCTGCCATGTCAGCAAGGCTATTATTTACACATTATTCAAACAATTTAACAAGTCGACAGAATAAAGGAGGTGCTAACATTTTGAAATGGCTGTGGTTATTAAGCAAAAAACGATCGGTTATATTCTATAAACTTTTTGACATTCAAATCCAGCCAGTAGCTATGGAGCTGAAGTCTGGGGCATTGTAGGAAATCTGGATATAGTAGAAAAAGTGCAGGTGTTTACTTTTTAAAAAAGAATATCTAAATATCGGCGAAAGAGCTCATAAGATACTGATTTTTAGTGAGTTAGGGCATTTTCCACTGTTTGTAAACTTGTGTCTTAAAATATTTTATCCTGGTTAAGAATCCTGAGGTTGCCATTTCATCGTTTACCTCAAAAAGTAGTATAGAATGCTGTTACATTTTGATAAAAACAAGAAGACAAAGGCCTTAGTTTGCATCTTTTTATACAATTATGAATATGGACACGTTTCGGAAAGTCAGGCAATAAAAGATAAGAAGGAATTATTGGGAGCATTTAAAAACAGGGTGATTAATGATTATATAGCGCAATGGTGATTGTTTCCAGTTGTATTAAACTGCAAGAGTGAACTGGCTTGTCTCCGTGCTTAAGTACAGTCCATCATCTGCAAGCTAGAATCAGTTTGATTAGGTTAAGTTTAGGTGTCTAACAACTGAACGTGCATGAGCTATGTTTCCGTAGAAATATAACGGTAAATGATTTGTCATGTCTATTTTGTTATTCTCCAATGGAGACCAAAGTTAACTTTGTTTTATAGTCCCCAATATCAGGATGTATGAGAAAGGTATATTCTCCATGTGTACTATAACCAACATTTGCAATTTAAAGTAACTGTAAACAGGTATAAGAAAATAAGTCACTGATTATTCGGTGGCTGTCTTTCTTTAGAAAAAATTTTCAGTCAACACAGTATGTACAAATGAGTAAATGAGGTTGAAATATACGCTATATAGGACTGTTAAGTATTTTGTACTGCTAGTATTACTGAATATGCACATTTACTTTCTGTGTGATTTGACAACAGTCTGAAAAATGTGTTGAACAAAATAGTACATGATTTATTAGAGTTTTATTACATTTATAAGCAAGAGACTGAAAGCCACAATCAATTTGTGAAATAGTCAACAAAAGAAAAGAAAGAACAAAAGCAAACACCGGTTGAAAAGTTTAGTGAAATCAAGCCAAAATATCTGAGTATGAGCAAAAGTTTAGGATTCTCAAATACATTGGAGGATAGTCTTCAATGTGAAATCAATGTTTTCCACCCCGCAGTTAAGGGAGGGAATAGTACAGTGATCTTCAGTCATTCCTCTTCCATAATCCAGAACTTTGCTTCTGAAATGGAAGAAGGAAACTAATGTTTTGGGACAATGAATATTAAACCCAAAATACTGTGAGATGAATAATTACGATGATAAAATAAACAAACTTATGGCATGTTAAAACCAAATGTTTAATCAATCTTCTCGAGTTTCATGCACTATGATAAAGAACCGTAAGTGGGATAAAGTGAGAATTGTAGAGTATATGCAAATACAACAAAAATCAGCATTGCCTTGTGAATAAATAAAAAGTTATTATGATGAACTTATTCTGCAACATATTAAATATTTAAAACACCTCGTGATTGAGTAAAGATAAGCATGATGAACTTTACCGTGCATCATAGTAAACATAGATAGTAATCTTCCATAGACATTTCTGAGCTGCAGAAAAAAAAAATTCACAGGGAAAAAAGGAACTGTTTATCTGCCATCAAAACCAGAGTATTAACTTTGTGAAAGTGGCATCATCTGGTCGCTCACATCAGCAAACCAGAGTATCAGATATGCCTTTTAAAATGGCATCATTTAGTCACTCATACCAGCAAACCAAGGGTATTAGCTTCGGCTGTGAAAATGGCATCATTTTAGTCACTCATGCCAGCAAACCAAGGGTATTAACTATGGCTGTTAAATGGCATCATTTAGTCACTCATACCAGCAAAGCAAGGGAATTAACTATGGCTGTTAAATGACATCATTTAGTCACTAATACCAGCAAAGCAAGGGAATTAACTATGGCTGTTAAATGACATCATTGAGTCACTCAATCCAGCAAACCAAGGGTATTAACTATAACTGTTAAATGGCATCATTTAGTCACTCAATCCCGCTTGCCTCAGGCATACTACCACTAATACTGCTGTCAGTGCTGTTTAACTTCATAGTGTGCAACCCACCTCCCACCTTTTCTTCCACCACAGTTACTAATTGCTTAGCAGGACTAAAATGACCAAACTGAATATGCAGTTTGCCCACCCACTCACACATATATGTATATGCACTTGTTTTCCCCAACTACTATTTTGTGACGCACACACACATGCACACATGTATGCAAGCACGCATGACGTGCGCATGTGCGTGGACACACACACACACACACACACACACACACACACACACACAACGCACACACACATGCTTTTGTGTGTGCGTGTGTGTGTGTGTGTGTGTGTGTGTGCATGCATGCATGCAGACCTGTTTACTCTTACGATTTTGCCGTAATTTTTACGGGAAAAAATCGAAATTACAGGAATTACGGCCAAAAAAAATTATTACGGGAAAAAAAAAAAAAAATCTTAAACGCAAAGTTTCTTTTGCTACGATTCCGGTCAAAAGGCAAACAGCATTGAAGCGTTTCCCAGTGTGCCTTGCGTCTTATCCTTTGCAAAGATGGCGACGAAGCGCCCACGGCTGGTTCATCCAAATGTTCAAAAGTTCGGCAACAGTTCCGTGAATCATACCTGAAGACGCCTGGAATACAGAGATCGTCACTTGGCGAAGACTATGCCTTCTGTGGTTACTGTTCATCGGATTTTTCTATCGCACATTCATGCCAGTATGACATAGAGTTACACTGCAAAACGAAAAAACACCTGAAGTACGTTGAAACGAAGAAAGATGCCGAGTCTTCACAGAAACTGACATCGTTTTTCACGACTGAAAAGAAGAATACCAAAAAGGAGTTCGATGATTTGTCTGTCATAAGGGCAGAAGCAATGGTAACGGAAACCTTGGTGAAAATGAACGTGCCATTGTCTGTGTCTGATGTTATCTCAAAGACTTAAAGTGTTATTAAAAATTAAATACTATAATTGTATAATTAACCAAAGTCTTGTTATTATGGTATAAATGCTTTACATTTGATATACATGTGTAAGTGCAAAAAGTCGCTAAATATTGCGATTATGAAAATTACAGGTTTTTTTTCTGAAATTACAGGTTTTTTTATGAGACATTACAGGTACACGAAATTGGGGTAAACAGGTCTGATGCATGTGTTTGTGCGTGCATGTGGGTGTGGGTGTGCGCACATATATACATACACATAAAAATACATGAAACTGAGGTTGTCCTGACAATGTCGTAAAGTTCACAAAAATCTTTGTGATATAAATTCTTCAGGAAAGAGTATGATGATAAAGATGATTTTGCTTCACACGCTTACATCAAACCTCTTGAC
Organism: Conus ventricosus; assembly: GCA_018398815.1. NCBI lineage: Eukaryota > Metazoa > Mollusca > Gastropoda > Neogastropoda > Conidae > Conus > Conus ventricosus. The sequence continues at coordinate 7,652,766 of CM031609.1, read as the reverse complement.
ATGAATCAACCAGAGAAGTGATTGGAACTTGACATCAAGGTGATCACTTAAATCAATTCTGAAAAAATTGATAAATACTTCCTGTAAAAAGTGCAGGGCATTGACAATGGGTTTGTGACCCATTTATTTTCAGACTTCATGAAGGATTATGCCCTTCCTCTGACAACATCAAGCAGCCAACAGGTCAAGTGGAGCACATGAGCCATGCTGGTGAAGCCATTTCATCTCCAGAACACAGTATCAAGAGAACAACACTGCTCAGTGCACAACCCCTCAGTTGGTCGCGTGGCTCATGCAGCTTTGGGCAGCAACACGGCAGAGCCAAAAGAAAGGAACTATAATGATACTTCCTGATTAGATTCTTCGTTCTCATTATAATCTGATCTCACTTGCCAATGGGTCTGATAGTATAGTAAAATAAAATTCTTCGTTCTCATTATAATCTGATCTCACTTGCCAATGGGTCTGATAGTATAGTAAAATAAAATTCTTCGTTCTCATTATAATCTGATCTCACTTGCCAATGGGTCTGATAGTATAGTAAAATAAAATTCTTCGTTCTCAGTATAATCTGATCTCACTTGCCAATGGGTCTGATAGTATAGTAAAATAAAATTCTTCGTTCTCATTATAATCTGATCTGACTTGCCAATGGGTCTGATAGTATAGTAAAATAAAATTCTTCGTTCTCATTATAATCTGATCTCACTTGCCAATGGGTCTGATAGTATAGTAAAATAAAATTCTTCGTTCTCATTATAATCTGATCTCACTTGCCAATGGGTCTGATAGTATAGTAAAATAAACAAACCGGTAGGGTAACTCTTGCTCCAAAACGAATGCTGCTTGCAACACCAAAATCGCCTAGCAGAAATAACGGCACAGTGCGCACAGAACAAACCAGAAGACCTTAACAGGAAGGACAACACAGAACACACAGAACAAACAAGAAGACCTTAACAGAAAGGACAACACAGAGCACACAGAACAAACCAGAAGATCTTAACAGAAAGGACAACACAGAGCACACAGAACAAACCAGAAGACCTTAACAGAAAGGACAACACAGAGCACACAGAACAAACCAGAAGACCTTAACAGAAAGGACAACACAGAGCACACAGAACAAACCAGAAGACCTTAACAGAAAGGACAACACAGAGCACACAGAACAAACCAGAAGACCTTAACAGGAAGGACAACACAGAGCACACAGAACAAACCAGAAGACCTTAACAGAAAGGACAACACAGAGCACACAGAACAAACCAGAAGACCTTAACAGGAAGGACAACACAGAGCACACAGAACAAACCAGAAGACCTTAACAGAAAGGACAACACAGAGCACACAGAACAAACCAGAAGACATCTATGTCTTCTTGTTTGTTCAGTGTTCTGTGCAGTCATTTCTGCAAGGCGATTTGTCATTTCTGCTAGTGGATGCCTCCTTGTTTGTTCTGTGCGCTCTGTGTAGTCATTTCTGCTAGCTGATTTGGTTTCGTCAGCTGCATTTGTTTGGAGTTATGTGCCTGTAATTATTTCATCATGGGAGCAAGAGTCGACCTCCTTGATTGTTATTCACTGTTCACTCTTCCCTGCCTTTCCCTTCAGTACAGTAAAAACGACTGCAGTGATCCTTGGGTGCCTCCAGGAAACGACTGATGCCCAGAAGAACAGCATTAAGCACTCATGGGGAGATAAGAGGGATAGTGTAATGGGGGGGGGGGGGGGGGGGGGGGGGGAGGGGGAGGGGTGTTGGGTAAGGAAAGAGCAAGACCTGCTCGGGAGGGTGGAGAAGAGGTGACAGGGAGTCAGACAGGAGAGTATAGACAAACAGTGCAGGCTGTACGTCTGGATTTCAACATCATCAACTGACAATCATGTCACCACCTCATGTTGAAGAAGACAGATCAACTCACTGATGGTACCTATTAAACAATGAAAACTTAACATATCTTGTTTATTTGTTGTTGTTGTTTTTGCAGTCTCCTTTGTCACCCCAGTAGATTTACCCCCCATGCAACTCGTTCCAACTCTCCATCCACAATCTCATTGCAGGCTCAGCAATGGCATTCCACTGGGAGAGTCTGTCTAGTTGTTGTGAGGCAACCCACCAGAGGAGATGCCGCACAGCTGCCGAATTATTTCAGCGGTGTTCAGTGGTGCCTGTTCTGATCCAGCATACACAGGACACCACCACCTGCAGTGGACTACACCACCACCTGCAGTGGACTACACCACCACCTGCAGTGGACTACATTCTTGTGTATCTGAACACTGTGCTGTACTCCAGTACTGTATATCCACACACTGTGCTGTACTCCAGTACTGAATATCCACACACTGTGCTGTACTCCAGTACTGTATATCCACACACTGTGCTGTACTCCATACTGTATATCCACACACTGTGCTGTACTCCATTAGCGGACACACACTATACTGTGATCCATCACTGTATTTCCACACACTGCATTGCACTCCATGACTGTGAATCTACACAGTATACTGCACTCCATGACTGTGAATCTACACAGTATACTGCGCTCCATGACTGTGAATCTACACAGTATACTGTGATCCATGACTGTGAATCTACACAGTATACTGTACTCCATGACTGTGAATCTACACAGTATACTGCACTCCATGACTGTGAATCTACACAGTATACTGTACTCCATGACTGTGAATCTACACAGTATACTGCGCTCCATGACTGTGAATCTACACAGTATACTGTACTCCATGACTGTGAATCTACACAGTATACTGTACTCCATGACTGTGAATCTACACAGTATACTGCACTCCATGACTGTGAATCTACACAGTATACTGTACTCCATGACTGTGAATCTACACAGTATACTGTACTCCATGACTGTGAATCTACACAGTATACTGCACTCCATGACTGTGAATCTACACAGTATACTGCACTCCATGACTGTGAATCTACACAGTATACTGCACTCCATGACTGTGAATCTACACAGTATACTGCACTCCATGACTGTGAATCTACACAGTATACTGTACTCCATGACTGTGAATCTACACAGTATACTGCACTCCATGACTGTGAATCTACGCAGTATACTGCACTCAATGACTGTGAATCTACACAGTATACTGTACTCCATGACTGTGAATCTACACAGTATACTGCACTCCATGACTGTGAATCTACACAGTATACTGTACTCCATGACTGTGAATCTACACAGTATACTGCACTCCATGACTGTGAATCTACACAGTATACTGTACTCCATGACTGTGAATCTACACAGTATACTGCACTCCATGACTGTGAATCTACACAGTATACTGCACTCAATGACTGTGAATCTACACAGTATACTGCACTCCATGACTGTGAATCTACACAGTATACTGCACTCCATGACTGTGAATCTACACAGTATACTGTACTCCATGACTGTGAATCTACACAGTATACTGTGATCCATCACTGTGAATCTACACAGTATACTGCACTCCATGACTGTGAATCTACACAGTATACTGCACTCCATGACTGTGAATCTACACAGTATACTGTACTCCATGACTGTGAATCTACACAGTATACTGTACTCCATGACTGTGAATCTACACAGTATACTGCACTCCATGACTGTGAATCTACACAGTATACTGTACTCCATGACTGTGAATCTACACAGTATACTGCACTCCATGACTGTGAATCTACACAGTATACTGCACTCCATGACTGTGAATATACACAGTATACTGCACTCCATGACTGTGAATCTACACAGTATACTGCACTCCATGACTGTGAATCTACACAGTATACTGCACTCCATGACTGTGAATCTACACAGTATACTGTACTCCATGACTGTAAATCTACACACTATACTGCACTCCATGACTGTGAATCTACACAGTATACTGCACTCCATGACTGTGAATCTACACCGTATACTGCACTCCATGACTGTGAATCTACACAGTATACTGCACTCCATGACTGTGAATCTACACAGTATACTGCACTCCATGACTGTGAATCTACACAGTATACTGTGATCCATCACTGTGAATCTACACAGTATACTGTACTCTGTTCACGTATATCCACATGCTATACTGTAATTCTAAGTATGCTTCGTCACAGAGCCGGCGTGAGTGTCCCCTTCCAGGGGGGCGCCACCATGTGCCTCTAACCACACTCCTCATGAGCACGCAGATACTGGAGACCCCATCGTGAACTCACCAAAGACAGACATGGAGATAAAATCAAAACTGAAGTCACTCTGAGAGCAGGGCATGGAATGCAACATAGTTTATGATTTTTCATTTTAATGCTGATCTACGCGGATGAGGACTCGGATACTCTGGAGTTCCATTCGGGTCTGTGACTAACTGACAGGGCTGTACTCTACGCTTACTTTCATCATACTAAAGCCCAGTGTCGACCAGCCCCAAGAGATACAGACACCTGCGGTGTTGTTCCAGAAATTTAGGCAACACTCTCAGAGATGCATCCATCACGTAGGTTAAACTTGACTTATGGTTCCTTCTTCCCAACGGCACCAACAGCTATTGCAACTCTGGGTAGGAGCCAGTCAACGTCCGAAAAATCAGCATACATTAATGGCTGTGATAAGAATCAAACCCACCCTCAAGTTAGAATGTGTGACATTTACCACTGCGCCACGGCGGCTGATTACTGTAATTTTTTGTTTTTGTTTGCAGGAAGGGAGATAATAGACCATCTAGTGAGTGTGATAAGTGGATCTTAATTGAGGGTGCCTGCATGAGGTGTTGATGCTAACCTCCCCTTGATGGAATTTGTCTACCGGTCAGCCTCATGGAGCTTCTCTGATCTTTAAGTAAAGTGTAGTGTGATTGAGTGTGCGTGTGCTCCTAGTCTGATACTTTGGGCAATAAACGTTTGTCACTCAGCTGGCGGCACAACACTGCACCATGTCAGTCTGGCTGAAGTCCTTCGCAGCGAGCGGATCCCCAAAAGCCAGGTGTTTGAATTCATAACCTTTCAGTTATCGATCATTACCAAGTTATGTGAGAGGCGACTCTCAACGGTACAAGAATCGACCTCCATGTTTTAAAGCTACATTTCCAGCTCTTTGTCCTCCGTGTTTTTATTATTATTATTTTTTTGTTTGTTTGTGTCTTACTGAGACTAGGCCTTTTAGGTAGTCAGTGCATATGAATTTTTGTTGTTGTCGTTGTTGCTGTCCGTTCAGTTACCTGTTACAAGGATGAGTCAACCAATGGAACTAATTGAAGTAGTCATCGTAAGACTGTTACTCGATCAAGCCTCAATGAAGTGACTACAAAAACCTTTTTTTTTTCCAGCTGAAAGAATTACAAGACCAAGTCAATTCCATAAAACCTGTACTGAGGAAAGTGCCATTCTGCTGAGCCTGTATTGCGTCTACCGCTCCTTAGAACTATTCTGGACATGGCTATACGTTTGGACAAAACACTGGCTTGCCCCCAAATGACTGCACATTTGTCCTTACTAATAGTGCTAGGACAACTGCAAATGACCCCCCCCCCCCCCCCAAAAAAAAAAAAAAAAAAAAAAGAAAAAAAGAAGAAGATAAAAATAAAAATAAATAAATAAATAAAAAATAAATAAATAAAATAAATAAATAAACAAACCGACAAAGCAAATTCCAAAACCAACAACAAAACTCTTTTGACATCAAAGACACAATAATGATAGTCAGATCACTTTGACAAATAATTTAAATGATGTCGGAGAGGTCAACCGATTCTGGATCACTCACTCCAAGGTTAAGATAATAACGACTGGGGAACAAAATCAACTTTTTATCTATAACACAGAGAAGATTCACACACACACACAGGAACACACACACACACACCTCCGCCGGGAAATAACTTTAGAATGTGTGGCTAGGAACCATCTAAATATTTACAATCCCACTACGCACATATGGGACTATCAGAGTACAACCACAGCACTTTACTACACAAATTGGAATTTCATATTCAGTGGGGAAAACATAGGTGACTCCAACACGGAGGCAGAAAAGGACGAAGTGGAGGGGAAAGAAGTACAGATAAAACAAAGGGGAAAAGTTACAAAAATAGAAGTTTCTTTTCACGTCATTTCCGGCAGGCTGTGATGCTACTTTGATTCAAAAGCGCTTTCAGAAACCCGGAGATTTTTTTTTTTTTTTTTTTTTTTTTTTTTTGAAACGGGACAGAAATCCAGCTTTCAAGAAGGCTATTTCTGCCAGAATAGGGTGTCTAATGATCACACATACTTATAAAGCAGGTCGATGAGCTGTCTAGGAACCATCTTATAATATGCAGATGTACGAAGGCAGATGAATTGGCCAGAGAAACAAGAAGGGAGAAACGATAAAAGCAAAGAACAGAAAAATGATTGAGAAAAAGGTATGCGGCATTCCAATAGGAGATGTATTTCTGGAATTGAAATCCACCTTATGTCATGTCACGAACACAATTTCGGTCTGAAGAAAACCGTTCTACACAATGACCCAGTATACAGTGGGAATAAGAGATGAACACTGCCAGAAATAGCGCGGAAGATAAGAAAATACTCAATAATAGTAACATATAATGAACCAGAATACTGAGCCCAAAATATCTGAAGAGCAGAAATTACTCGATGTCAATCTGCAAGTTGTGATGCAGCAAGATGAAATACTCCAAACATGTCATTGTTGTCTGCACTGTTGACAGGATCGTGTCTGATTTGTAAGTAAGCTTCTTTCTTTCGGCAGTGCAATTTTCACAGAGTGCAGTCTTTTTAAGTCAGTTTTTTTTTTTCGGATATCCAATTCATATTTATGGGTATTGCATTTGCCTGTTTGCCTTTAAAGTAACACCATCCACGTCCATTTCTTTCCTTTTTTTCTGTCTTTTTCTTTTTTTCGTTTTTTTTTCTGTTTCTCCTCCATCTTTATCAACTCTTCACATTACCGACGCAATTAAGATTAGGTTCGACGTGATTTCCCGGACGGCACGTGTCGAATTGCTTGTAAATTAGCATCATTGTCATTTCTTGTGAACTAGCATCATTGTCATTTCTTGTGAACTAGCATCATTGTCATTTCTTGTGAACTAGCATCATTGTCATTTCTTGTGAACTAGCGTCATTGTCATTTCTTGTAAATTAGCATCATTGTCATTTCTTGTAAATTAGCATCATTGTCATTTCTTGTAAACTAGCATCATTGTCATTTCTTGTGAACTAGCATCATTGTCATTTCTTGTGAATTAGCATCATTGTCAACCCTCACTTTTCTGTTCCTGTCAAACACATGTCATTTCCACAGCTTGGCTTCAGAGCAAGTCAAAGATGGACATGTTTTCCGCCCGGCTGACGCTCATCATTTTCTTGTGGCTGTCGTAACGAGCACAGTAGTTGTTGTGAAGTGTTTGTCCAAGACCTCTCATCTCCTGACGCTGAACTGGAAGAGGTGAATTCCGTGGATGGGAGCAGCATGTCCGACATGCTTTCCACAGGGTACCGGCTGCTCGTAGCGAGGTCAGCACAGGCTGAGGGGTGTGGACCTTGGCGCCATCCACGGCCTCCCACGAGGCCACAGACCCATGAGCCATGTCCACAGGCGTACTGACCGCCGAGGCACTGGGACTCTCTGCCTCCCGAGCTGGACGGACAAATTTGAGACTGTCGATCTGCGTGCACTGAGGCATGGCGTCCCTGCTGGGAGTGTGGTACGCCTTGTGCGCTGTTTCGTGTAGAATCAAGGAGGTGATGTCCGTCTCGGAGAAGCCGTGCTGCGCGGACAGACCGACCTGTGCTGATTCAGGCTGAGCCACCAGCTGAGGT
>CM031609.1:7619909-7634909 GCA_018398815.1 Conus ventricosus | reverse complement strand
AAGGACATCTTAAATATGCTTTATCGTTGTTTTGTAGAATCAGTGCTATCCTTTGTTTTTTTATGCTGGTTTGGAAATCTTAGCGTGAAAAACAAAAAACTAAAACAATTTTTAAACAGAGTGGTGAATACATGTGGAAAGACTATTGGGAAAAAAAAAAGAATAACTAGATAAATTATATGAATGTCGTGTCACACAAAAAGCTGTGAACATTTCTGCCGACAGTTCTCATATTCTTTCAAAAAACTACAATGTTCTACCCTCTGGTCGAAGATTCCAAATTCTAAAATTCAAAACAAATAAAACTGAAAACAGTTTCGTTCCCAATTCCATCAAACTCCTGAATTAAAACATGTGTGTGTGTGTTGTGTGTGTGTCTGTGTGTGTGTGTGTGTGTGTGTGTGTGTGGTGTGTGCGTGCGTGCGTGCGTGCGTGCGTGCGTGCGTGCGTGCGTGCGTGTGTGTGTGTTATTCTCTGTGTGTGAGGGGGTGGGGGAGGAGGGGGGGAGGAGGGGTGGGTGGTGATTCGTGATTGGTGATTTGTTAGATATAGATCCATAGCCACGTTTGTATGGCCACTCTTAATTTCTCTTTGGAGATAACAAAGTTCTTGACTTGAAAGCGCTTCTATCCAAGAGCAGCCTTCAGGGAGAGACACTTTGAGAGGAAAGATCCTGCACTGAGAGCACGCATTTCCGTGCAGGCGTCATGACCACGTGGAGGTTGAACGGAGTGTGTATCGTGCATCCATCTTCACCTTCGTGATGCATTGTGCCCTTTACTGTACGGTCCCTGAACAGGCAGGAAGGCCAGACAGCAGATGGCTCTAGCGCTCTTCAAACTGTCTCCGCCTTCCCTCTCCTCCTTTCTGTGCAATAACGCAGCATGCAAGCATGCCCCCCCCCCCCCCCAAAAAAAAAAAAAAAAGAAAAAAGAAGAAAAAAAAAGAAATTTGTAATTGTTCAGAACCCCTTAAAAACCAACATATGTAAATTTTCATAATACACTTTGGCTTGCCAAATTCTCTCTCTCTCTCTCTCTCTCTCTCTCTCTCTCTCTCTCTCTCTCTCTCTCTGTCTCTCTCTGTCTCTCTCTCTCTCTCTCTCTCTCTCTCTCTCTCTCTCTTACATTTTAAACTTATCTTCAGAATGTAGATTTGTGCTATAAGTATGACCGAAGTGTTCATCTTGATTATTTAAATTTTTCCTTATCTTTACTTATTTCACGTTGTATTATGTGAATTATCTTGAACAAAGATGTTTTCTTTGGGGAAAAATAAGGAGAAAAAAAAAAAGAAGTAAAACCCCACATTCATCAAATCTTTGGTTGTCTCTTGGTAACAAGACTCTAGACATTTGCTTTTCGAAAATGTTACCATGAAAGTCCCTGGAGAAAAAAAAAAGAGACGGTGGTGGTGGTGATAGTGGCGGTAGTGGTTGGTGGTGGCAGTAAAAAACATTTGAATGATGGAAGGGGGGGGGGGGGGGGGGGGGGGCGAGTGGACATTTGAGTGATGGAAAGGAGGCAAGTGAATCACGAGCATGTGGTTCAATATGAGGTGTCTCCCTCCCCGCACCCCCCCCCCCCCCCCCAACCTTCACCTTCCTCCCGTCTCCTACTCCCACCACATGTTTCCCTTTCTGTTAGACTGTGTGGTGATCTGAGACCTCATCTTCCACCTGGGGGCCGGAATAGCTCAGTTGGTAGAGCGCCGGACTCGTGATCCTGGGGTTGCCGGTTCGAATGTCGGTACAGGAGGATTTTTCCCTCGGAGTTAACATTGGTTCTGACTCCATTCCCCATACAGTCCTTCGAATGAGACTATAAACCGAGGTTCCGTGTGTGAACGCACGCATAACATCTTGCACACACGTAAAATCCCATCACCAACTTTTGGAAGAGAAGGCCAGTTTGGCCGTTGGTATGGATGATACGTTACACATAGCATGCACCTTCCCCGAAGATGGAGTATGGCTACCTTAATGGCGGGATGAAAAACGGTCATACGCACAAAACTCCACTGCCAGTCTATACATGCAGTGTCCGCAGGAGTATCAGCCTGCGCACGCAGAAACAATTTTCAAAAAATCTTTAACATTTTGGAGGATTCAATAAATGGAGATCCCGTGTACAGCATGCAGACAGTGCATATCAAAGCAACCCAGGGCAAATGGGGAAAAGGAAAAGCCAGTCATCAAGGTAATAGGGGACCATGTTAAATGGCCAGCTGCTCTCTCTCTCGAGAGAAAAGCCCGAACTTTATACGGAGAAATCGGTGGACACAAAGAAGTAAACAATACGACACAATGCAAAACATTTGACACGATGTGTGTGTGTGTGTGGTGTGTGTGTGTGTGTGTGTGTGTGTGTGTGTGTGTGTGTGTGTGTGTCTGCGTGCGTGCGTGCGTGCGTGCGTGCGTGCGTGCGTGCGTGCGTGTGTGTGTGTGTGTGTGTGTGTTTAAGCTATCATAGCAAACGTTCGATAGAATTTTGCCAGATACCCCATTCTTCCTGTCGTGGGTTAGTTCACGTGAGCAAGACACACACAAACGTCGGTTTACTGTCTTATCCGAAAGTCTATTGACTAGACTCGAATAGCAAATCCATGATTTTCTCGCTTTCGTAGACGAGTGCGTTATTAATTAGGACACCTTTCCATTTCTGTTGTTGTTGTTGTTGCTGTTGTTGCTGTTGTTGTTGTTGTTGTTGTTGTTGTTGTCCTACATTCGTTTATTGACTCTCCAAAATATTCATAATCTTTACAAATTTAGTCAGCTTCAACAAGCGGTCTTCTTCTTCTTCTTCTTCTTTTTTTTAAATTTGAAAATGATTGTAGAACTTGTTTGCGTCAGGGTGTCCTCGAAACATATATAGAAAAATCACAATACCACTCATCTAATTTTCGGCCACGTGGCCTTTTTCAAGAGAAAAAAAAACAAAAACAATGCAACTATGTAATGTCCATCTTCGGTGGCTGGTCAGGGCAAAGAATTGACGTCATAAATATCTTACGCAATTTCTGACATCATAATGTGTGATGTCATCAACAAGGGAACAAAAAAAAGGGGGGTGGGGGGGGAGGAAGGGGTGCAAGTTGTGTGTGTGTCTGTGTGTAGTTATACAGTAACCAATGTACTCCAAAAACATAACAACACGCTTCATAAATCACAATGAAACTGCGACCATAGTCCTGTCTGTGACTGTGCATGGCATACAAGAACTGTCACCTGAAAAATATATATAAATTTCCTGCAATTCATCAATGTTGTTTACAGGTAAATCTGGATAGGGTTGTTACAAATTTGTCTTAACATTACATCCATTTGGCACCCTTGTATCCAATGTCCTTATCCATTTTTCTTCAGCAATAAGTCTGAAGGTTTTGCTTTCACTGTAAGCTTTTGCCAACACTGCAACAGCAAGGTCTCCCACTGAATGCTGAAGGAAATGTCGCATTATTGGCTTTTCTCTTTGGAACTTGATGTCACGTCTGTGTTCCGCTATTCTTTCTTTCAATGAACGTCCGGTTTCACCAACATAAACTGTCTTATTACACCGTTTACACAACAGAGCATATATCAAATTTCTATCCGCACATGTCACGTTACTCATAACATTGTGCGAAGATTTCTGCTTTGTGTCCAACACTGTTGAAGTTACTAGTGAAGAACAGGTGTCACAATCACAAATTTCTGCTTTTCCCTTCACTGCTCTTTCAGTTTTCTGGTGAACCAACGTATCACATAAATTTTTATCCCGTCTGTATGCAGGCATTGGTAGTCTATGGAATAATTTATGTGATACGTTGGTTCACCAGAAAACTGAAAGAGCAGTGAAGGGAAAAGCAGAAATTTGTGATTGTGACACCTGTTCTTCACTAGTAACTTCAACAGTGGTGGACACAAAGCAGAAATCTTCGCACAATGTTATGAGTAACGTGACATGTGCGGATAGAAATTTGATATATGCTCTGTTGTGTAAACGGTGTAATAAGACAGTTTATGTTGGTGAAACCGGACGTTCATTGAAAGAAAGAATAGCGGAACACAGACGTGACATCAAGTTCCAAAGAGAAAAGCCAATAATGCGACATTTCCTTCAGCATTCAGTGGGAGACCTTGCTGTTGCAGTGTTGGCAAAAGCTTACAGTGAAAGCAAAAGCTTCAGACTTATTGCTGAAGAAAAATGGATAAGGACATTGGATACAAGGGTGCCAAATGGATGTAATGTTAAGACAAATTTGTAACAACCCTATCCAGATTTACCTGTAAACAACATTGATGAATTGCAGGAAATTTATATATATTTTTCAGGTGACAGTTCTTGTATGCCATGCACAGTCACAGACAGGACTATGGTCGCAGTTTCATTGTGATTTATGAAGCGTGTTGTTATGTTTTTGGAGTACATTGGTTACTGTATAACTACACACAGACACACACACAACTTGCACCCCTTCCTCCCCCCCCACCCCCCCTTTTTTTTTGTTCCCTTGTTGATGACATCACACATTATGATGTCAGAAATTGCGTAAGATATTTATGACGTCAATTCTTTGCCCTGACCAGCCACCGAAGATGGACATTACATAGTTGCATTGTTTTTGTTTTTTTTTCTCTTGAAAAAGGCCACGTGGCCGAAAATTAGATGAGTGGTATTGTGATTTTTCTATACTGTTTTCTTCCCTTTGGAGGACTATTGCTTTTGTGTCTGATAGTTGAAACATATATAGTTTCAACGAAAGTCTTTTACTGTTATCAAAAAAGGAAAAAAGAAGAAAGAAGCCTCGTGTGTGTGTGTGTGTGTGTCTGTGTGTGTGTGTGTGTGCGTGCGTGCGTGCGTGCGTGCGTGCGTGTGTGTGCATTTCCACGAATGTGTCATTTTCATCCTGTCTGTCTGTTTTGAGAGAGAGAGAGACAGAGACAGAGACAAACAGACAGACAGCCAGCCAGACAGACGGACATGTGACAGAGAGAGAGAGAGAGAGAGAGAGAGAGAGAGAGAGAGAGACACACACACACACACACACACACACACACACACACACGCAGACAGACAGTCCATCTCCAGCGACAGACGGTCTCTGCGCGCGCCGCCGCTTCAAAGTACAAGGTGACAATGGCCACAGCCAGGGGCCGCCTCCAACGCCGATCTCTCCGCCTGGAGTCGCTCCCATCCTGTCCGCGCGCCATCCGCCATCCGCCGTCCCGACGGAAACGAGCTAGGATGCAGCAACTTGACAATCAACAAATTACAGATCCCGCTCCGGCCAACCCACGGCCTGTCACCGGCGAAACCGCCTGTCCCTAACCGTGACACACAGCACAAAGAGTGGGAGGCCGGAATAGCTCAGTTGGTAGAGCGCCAGACTCGTAATCTTGGTGATTCTGGGTTTGTAGATTCGAATCTCCGCCTCGTTGTTTCGGTATATTCGGTATATAGGGGATTTTTCCCTTGGAGTTAACATTGGTTCTGACTCCATTTCCCATACAGTCCTTCGAATGAGACTATAAACCGAGGTTCCGTGTGTGAATGCACGCGTAACATCTTGCACACGTAAAATCCCATCACCAACTTTCGGAAGAAAAGGCCAGTTTGGCTGTTGGTATGGATGACACGTTACACATAGCATGCATCCTGCGTGAGAGATTAAAAGAATGAAGGAAGTAGTGAAACAGAATGAACTCTAAGCGCTGTACAATCCGCGCTTTAACTTTACACAACGGGCTGCCTACCTGGGTAGCGCCGACCGAAGAGCTGCTTGCTCTGAGGCTACATTCAGTCGTTTCCTGCGTCATTTTGGGAAAGTGGGAAACCAATGTTAAGTTTCAGGGGAAAATACCTCTGTACTGAAACGGCCCAGCGGAGGAGATTCAAACCCTCAACTCCAGGATCAACATCCAGCGCTCTACCACCTGAGCTATTCCAGCCCCCATAACAGTGAAGTTCACGTTCTGTTACCTTTGTGTTTGGCTTTGGTTATTAAAGGCCGTTATGTGTTCAACGGATCGAAGCCTGAAGTGAAGACTGGAGGTGTCGTTGGTTGGTCTATTCCAGGTGGACAACCTCAACGCTCGGCATTCACCTCGAGTGATCATGACAAACAGGGGAGGAGGTGGAGGTTGAAGGGGGAGAGGGGTAGGCTAGGGGGGAGCTGGGGAGGGGATGGAGAAGCTGCAGTCAAACAGTTCTGTGACAACAGTGAACGGAAATCCCATGACACGGGTACTCTACCACTTGAACAGGCGAAGCAGTTCCTTTGGAATCGCGCACATGAAGGTTTGTCTGGTGAACTAGGATCCCGTAACACTCAAGGACAGGCTGTTTTGCATTAGGAAGAAACTAGAGAAAGCTCGACAGCAGGTCTTCAGAGTAGAAACCCCCTCTGACAAGTGTTTCAGCCCTGAACTCCTTACACTCTAAGGGAGAGCTTGACAGCAGAAGGTCTTCAGAGAAGAAACCCCCTCTGACAAGTGTTTGGGCCCTGAACTCCTTACACTCTGAGGGGGCCGGTCTGCATCCAGGTCATCACTCCCGGATGCCTGTCTTCTGCAAACTTTTTTTTTCGCTGGAATTTGAACCCGCAACTTTTGGATGAGTGGGCGTCTCAATGCGTGCCTTTTTAGACGGATGTCTTACCCCACTGCTAACGGACACCTGTTCTAAGTTGGGAAAATTTAAATCTTATGAAGTTCACTTTTGTTTCTCCTCGACCAGATCCAGCTGGAACTCTCCAGCTGCCTCTGCCATTGCCTTCAGGGTTCTGGTCCTCTTCTTGCCTGAAATTCCGAGCTGTAACACTCTCAAGGACAGGTTGTTTGTACAATGTCAACTAATGGGTCTGAATATAATATATTGCTGATAGGGCACCTGCTACTGTACAGGGGTGGCCCCCAAACCCAAACCCGGCTATTTACAATTCAGTGACACGCTCGCTCAGTTTGTGCAAATCAACACCACACTCTTTCCGTTAAGGACTAGTGGTTTGTTTGGGGACTTTGCATTTGCGGGACCAATTGACTATATACTGGGCAAAGTAAGTCGCGTTTAGAGAACTGTGCGATGTCTGTTTCCCCGGGGTTTTTTTTGTGGACATGTTCGATTGTTGTTTGATAAAGTATTATATAATCTTCTGAAAGGAGACAGTGCGGTTGTACCTCCGCTGCATGAAGATGGACAGTTCATTAACATGAGACAATGCAAAGGAATGACTGAAAAGTTGTTGTTGTTGTTGTTGTTTGTTGTTGTTGTTGTTGTGTGTGTGCGTGCGTGCGTGCGTGCGTGCGCGTGTGTGAATGAGTGTGTATATGTGTATGTGTGCGTGCGTGCGTGCGTGTGCGTGCGTGCTTACGTGCGCGCCAATGTGTGTGTGTGTGTGTGTGTGTGTGTGTGTGAAAACCGTACTAAATAAACATTGGGAGTTTACTTTATTTTGTTTTATTTTTTACCTATCTTTCGTTTGAACCCCCCACACCCACCCTCTCCACCGCCCCAATCTGTACCACCTCATTCGTAGCCTTGTGCCCCGAAAAGAGTGCACACTTCCAAGCCTTGTGCCCCGAAAAGAGTGCACACTTCCAAGCCTTGTGCCCCGAAAAGAGTGCACACTTCCAAGCCTTGTGCCCCGAAAAGAGTGCACACTTCCAAGCCTTGTGCCCCGAAAAGAGTGCACACTTCCAAATGCTTGACACGCAGCAATGTCATTAGGCATGCAAAATTAATTAAGTGGTATAAAAGTGCTTTCATTCCTGATGACATGGGAAAATGTGTCGGAGGGGAGAGGGGGAAGAGAGGAGGGGCTGGCAAAGCGAGGGAACTATAGGCGGATGGAGAGAGAGAGGAGAGAGAGAGAGAGAGAGAGAGAGAGAGAGACAGAGACAGAGACAGAGAAACACACACACACACACACACACACACACACACACACACACACACACACACACACACACACACACACACACACACACACACACACACACACACACACACACACACACACACACACACACACACACACACAACTCGCTCTGTCTTATCAAACCAGTTCTTGTCATAAAATATTAACGTCAGTAAATAAGAGAATGAACAAGCCAATCATATCAACATGAAAATTTGAGACATACCTGTCATTAAACCAATGTTTGTTTTTTTTATTTAGTTAACTCATTTGCAAAAAAAACAAGACAGGACGGCATATACAGCCTTGTTTAAGCCTTTGTGATATTGATACAACGAAGAAATGAGCTCTATATGAAAGCCTTCTTTCACAATATTGTACACAGGTTTTAACCATCAATATGATTGAGCTTTAACGCCGTGTTTTAATATAATAGACTATTAAAGTATTGATGTAGAAACATGTGACAAGTCTTTTCAAAATTTATGAGGGCAAGGTATATTTTTCTGTCGAATATCAGTTACTTTGGAATGACTGTTAATAACGCAAATATGTGATCGATTTGACCGTTAGAAAATAGAAGATGTTTGAGGTATAAAGTTGCTTTACATGGTAATGTCGATGTTTTCTAAAGATATTATTTCAACAGTTAAAGCAACATT
Source organism: Conus ventricosus (assembly GCA_018398815.1). Classification (NCBI taxonomy): domain Eukaryota; kingdom Metazoa; phylum Mollusca; class Gastropoda; order Neogastropoda; family Conidae; genus Conus; species Conus ventricosus. Next base: position 7,626,351 of record CM031609.1, on the reverse strand, counting down.
CAGAAGTATCATATCTGTTTTATTTTCATATGTTGTGCAATATGCAGAATTTTATGGGTAGAGTGTATACCCAGGCTAAAATAATGTTCTTTACATACCTACATGTCGTTTGTTAGGGGGAAAAAAAGAAAGAAGAAGAACAAAGAAAATAACCGTGTCACATTTAAGTCTGCCAAACTGTCCAAATACACGCATGATTTAACCTACAAATCAATTCCCTGACATCCTTCCCTGTATAATGAGCTTCAGTGATGTCTGAAAGAAAAAATGGCTAGGAACACAGGCCACGTTGAGAAAAAGACAAAGGCAATATGAGAGACGAAAGCACCCTTCTTCAATAGGTGGAAATGGCTTTGTCGGCGAGAGACACGGAGGCAATATTGCAGCTAGAAACAAAGGCAGTGTTACTGAAAGAAATGAACATAAAGTTGCTAATGCAATGCTGATGAAACAAACAATGGCATTTTTGATGAAAGAAACTAGAGGAACAATACGCGTAGAGATGAAAACAACTGTCTTGAAAGAGAAAGGATAGTGCCGTTGATACAGGCGAAGATAATGTTGATGAAAAGTCAAAGGCAGTCTTGTTTTACGAGACGAAGGCAATGTTTTGTTGAAAGAGACGTTGACATACTGTTGTTGAAAGAGAACAAGGCAACATTACTAAAAGAGATCAAAACACGATTTTGACTGCAAGAGATTAGTGCAGTGCCACTGAAAGAAATGAAGGCAATATTGATTACAATAAATGGTTGAGGGTGTTGTTGAAAGAGACGAAGAGATACTGTTGTTGAAAGAGACCAAGGCAATATTACTCAAAGAGATCCAAAACACGTTGGCAGTTTTACTGCAAGAGACTAATGCAATGCCACTGAAAGAAATGAAGGCAATATTGATTACAATAAATGGTCGAGGGTTGATGTTATTGAAAGATTCGAAGGCAACATTACAAAAAGAAATGAAAGCAATACAGACGAAAGTGACAGTACCGAAAGAGATGAAGGCAATGTAGATTAAACTGAAGGGTCAGAGGTGATGTGATTGAAAGAGACAAACTAATGTTGCTGAACGATATGAAGGCACTATTGATTAATGATTAAAGGGTCAAAAGTGTTGTTATTGAAAGAGAGACAGGTGTGGTACTGAAAGAGACAAAGTTAATGTCACTGAAAGAGACGAAGTCAATGTCACTGAAAGAGACGAAGTCAATGTCACTGAAAGAGATGAGGCCATCCCATGGGTCATTTAATTAAAGGGGCTGATGTGGTGGTGTTAAAAGAGAAGAAGGTGATTTTACTAACAGAGATGAAGATGGTGTTACTTCAGGAGACAAATATAATATTGATGAATGAGACGATGGCAGTGTTGCTGAAAGAGACAATGGCAATCCTGGTAAAAGAGACGAATTACGAAATGTTGATGAAAGAGACAATGGCAATCCTGGTGAATAACGAAGTAAGGCAATGTTGATGAAAGTGACGGATTAAGGCAATGTTGATGAAAGAGACAAGGCAATGTTGAAGACAGAGAGAATGGCAATGTTGATGAAAGAGACAAGATAAGATAAGATAATGTTGCTTATAGCCCAGCCGACCGCAAAGGGCCACATCAGGGCTGTCACCACGTTAATGAAAGAGACAAGGCAATGTTGAAGACAGAGAGAATGACAATGTTGATGACAGAGACAAGGCAATGTTGATGACAGAGACAACGCAATGTTGAAGACAGAAAGAATGGTAATGTTGATGAAAGAGACAAGGTAATGTTGATGAAAGAGACGAGGTAATATTGATTTTTAAAAAAGACGAATTAAGGCAATGTTGATGACAAAGAGAATGGCAATGTTGATGAAAGACACAAGACAATGTTGATGAAAGAGAGAATGGCAATGTTGATAAAAGAGAGAATGGCAATGTTGATGAAAGAGAGAATGGCAATGTTGATGAAAGAGATAAGGCAATATTGATAAAAGAGACGAGGCAATATTGATTAAAAAAAAGACGAATTAAGGCAATGTTGATGAAAGAGAGAATGGCAATGTTGATGAAAGCGGCGAATGAAATTTAATGTTGACGAAAGAGACTAGACAATGTTGATAAAAGAGACGAATTAAGGCAATGTTGATAAAAGAGATGAATGAAGGCAATGTTGATGAAAGAGACGAATGAAGGCAATGTTGATGAAAGAGACGAATTCAGGCAATCTTGATGAAAGAGACGAATTCAGGCAATCTTGATGAAAGAGACGAATGAAGGCAATGTTGATGAAAGAGATGAATTAAGGCAATGTTGATGAAAGAGACGAATTAAGGCAATGTTGATGAAAGAGACGAATGAAGGCAATGTTGATGAAAGAGATGAATGAAGGCAATGTTGATGAAAGAGACGAATTAAGGCAATGTTGATGAAAGAGACGAATGAAGGCAATGTTGATGAAAGAGATGAATGAAGGCAATGTTGATGAAAGAGACGAATTAAGGCAATGTTGATGAAAGAAACGAATACAGGCAATGTTGATGAAAGAGACGAATGAAGGCAATGTTGATGAATGAGATGAATGAAGGCAAAGTTGATGAAAGAGATGAATGAAGGCAATGTTGATGAAAGAGATGAATGAAGGCAATGTTGATGAATGAGATGAATGAAGGCAATGTTGATGAAAGAGACGAATGAAGGCAATGTTGATGAATGAGATGAATTAAGGCAATGTTGATGAAAGAGACGAATGAAGGCAATGTTGATGAATGAGATGAATTAAGGCAAAGTTGATGAAAGAGATGAATGAAGGCAATGTTGATGAAAGAGATGAATGAAGGCAATGTTGATGAAAGAAACGAATACAGGCAATGTTGATGAAAGAGACAATGGCAATCCTGGTGAAAGAGACGAATCAAGGCAATGTTGATGAAAGAGACGAATTCAGGCAATGTTGATGAAAGAGACGAATTCAGGCAATGTTGATGAAAGAGATGAATGAAGGCAATGTTGATGAAAGAGACGAATGAAGGCAATGTTGATGAAAGAGACGAATTAAGGCAATGTTGATGAAAGAGCCGAATTCAGGCAATGTTGATGAAAGAGACGAATCAAGGCAATGTTGATGAAAGAGACGAATTAAGGCAATGTTGATGAAAGAGACGAATTTAGGCAATGTTGATGAAAGAGACAACGGCAATCCTGGTGAAAGAAACGAGAGACGTTGCAGCTGAAAGAGACAAAAATGCTCTTGACAAAGAGGCAAAGGTAATATTGTTGAGAAAGAGTTGCAACGGTTTAGTGACACGCAAGTAAATGATGACTATGAATTACAGCTTATCAACATGTAGCATATGATCATTGATGCACGAGTTGAAAATTCACTGTTGTACTTTGAAAAGCCCTATTCACACACACAGAAGGCTGACAATGGCCGATGTTCATATGATTACCAATTAAACAGATACGACGGATGGAGCACAAACTGTTGGTGTCTGACCTAAATAAGGCAAGCGTAACATTTACAAGCATTTATGTACTTTAAATCGCCATGGTTTCCGTTTCGTAGAAAAGCGTGTGATCATTTGTGCATTATGACAAATCGAGATACAACAGGGTAATGTATCTTCGTCTAAAATCGCCTAGTTTCTGTTTCGTAGCAAAAAGGTATGAGGATTCGTGGACTGTTGATTTTCTTTCTTTTCATAGATAAAATAACATTTAAAAAGTCGTCAGCAAACATGTTAATGAATATATTAATCGTTTGCACATCACTTCAATATACTGCCGGAATGGATGACATTGATATAAAAACGCCTGCACAAGCATCAAGTGCATGTAGTTATCGACGAAGTATTTCACTTAATGAAAATCAGTGTTCTAATCAACGGAGTCGTGTTAACAGAGATCTACCCTAAAAGTGGTAAACTGACGATTTTCAATTTTTAGCATATCTTTATAACACTGTACTGTATGTGCATTATTAAGTCTACAACTTCCAAAAGCAAGACAACTCAAAAACCATCATAAATTTCCCCCCTCAAGTCAAACAAATGCATGATTGTGAAAAACAAACAAAAAATCAAACAAAACGATAGAACAAAAACACGCTGGCTAAATTGCAGTTCAAACTGAATTAACAAAAAGTGCAAGAGCTCGATACGACGCAGCAAAGTCAAAGTTTTTGAAGACAACGATTCAATAAATCGATGAGGCGTAGTTACGACATAGTCAGATTTGACAACCGTTTTCGGGGGCCGGAATAGCTCAGTTGTAGAGCGCCGGACTCGTGATCCTGGGTTGCGGGTTCGAATTTCGGTACAGGGGGATTTTTCCCTCGGAGTTAACATTGGTTCTGACTCCGTTCCCCATACAGTCCTTCGAATGAGACAATAAACCGAGGTTCCGTGTGTGAACGCACGCACAACATCTTGCACACACGTAAAATCCCATCACCAACTTTCGGAAGAGAAGGCCAGTTTGGCCGTTGGTATGGATGACACGTTACACATAGCATGCACCTTCCCCGAAGATGTGGTATGGCTGCCTTAATGGCGGGATGAAAAACGGTCATACACACAAAACTCCACTGCCTGCCTATACTGGCAGTGTCCGCAGAGTATCAGCCTGCGTACGCAGAAAGAAAGAACAACCGTTTGTCCAGTAGAAAGAGAAATATCTCCTTAGACTTATGTATGCGATTTCCGGTACTGCAACTCATTTTCTTTATGTCTGCGTTTGTTACTGGCAATGCAGTAAAGCTTCGGTTCTTCCAAATTTGATCAGTTCAGAATCTAACCTGATGTCGTCAACACTAGACAAAGGACATAATTCCATTAAAAATTGCGGTCAGATCCCCTCCCAAAAGCTCAGTAATTCAAAAAGGATACAATTCTTACTATGGAATATCAATCTTGGATGCCGACGCCATCTCATCCTACATCTCCTTCTGTGAAGACATCGTCCTCGAGACCAAGACATGCAAGATTTACCCCAACAACAAGCCCTGGGTGACCCCGGGTATGAAGAAAATCTTGCACAAGAAGAGAGACGCGTTCCTGAGAGGTGACAGGGATGAGGAGAAGGCAGCCCAAAAGCAGCTCCAGAGACAGATCAGGGAGGACAAACGCCTCTTCACATCCAGGGTGGAGTCCAACTTCCGGGAGGGCAACGCCAGGCAGTACTGGAGAGACATCGGGACAATTACCGGCCACAAGCAGCAGAAAGTCCCTCTCCAGACCAGTGATGAAACCAAGCTGGCCAGAGAGCTGAACACCTTCTATGCCAGGTTTGACCGTTGGGACTTCAGTGAAGAGCAGCAGCGGGCCATGCAGGAGGTGGCAAGTCGAACTGCGCATCCAATCACCATCTCAGTCGATGAAGTCAGGACATCCTTCAAGAAGGTCAAAGTGCGCAGTGCTGCAGGCCCTGACAACATCACTGGTAGGCTGCTGCGGGAATGCCGTGACGCTCTAGCTCCGGTCTACTGTGAGCTCTTCCAGAGGTCCATTGACGAGGGCTCCATCCCAGCCATCTGGAAATCCTCAACTATTGTGCCTGTCGCCAAGAAACGTTCTCCAGTCACCATGAACGATTACAGGCCAGTAGCGCTCACTTCTGTCCCCTTTAAGTGCGCTGAGAAGATCATCCTTCGCCTGCTGAGGTTGGAGACAGAGGAGCATCAGGATCCTCTTCAGTTTGCTTATTCCCGCAACCGGAGTACTGAAGATGGCATCCTCACTCTCCTCCACAGTGTCTACACTCACCTCGAGAAGCCTACTTCATACGCAAGGGTCCTCTTCATCGACTTCAGTAGCGCTTTTAACACGATTCAACCACATCTCCTTGTCACCAAGCTTCTCCGCTACAATGTCAACCCGGTCCTCATCAGTTGGATCTTCAGCTTTCTGACTCAGAGAACACAACGAGTCCGAGTTGGGCACACTCTCTCCGATCCTGTGACCACCAACACTGGCGCTCCCCAGGGGTGCGTGCTGTCTCCTGCTCTCTTCACCCTGTACACTACCGACTGTCGCAACAAGGATGATTCCACTCTGCTGATCAAGTTTGCAGACGACACCTCGCTGACTGGCTTCATCCTCAATAACGACGAAACAGTGTATAGGCACGCCGTGGATGAACTGGCAGATTGGTGCAGCACAAATCATCTGGAGCTGAATGTGTCCAAGACCAAGGAGATCGTCGTGGACTTCAGGAAGAACAAGCCCAGCACCGAGGCCCTCGTCATCAGTGGTGAGCCAGTCGAGATCGTCGAGTACTACAAGTACTTAGGTACCATCATCGACAACCAACTAGACTGGTCTCCCAATGCAGACGCAGTGTGCAAGAAGGCAAACCAGAGACTTTTCTTCCTGAGAAAGCTGCGACAGTTCCGTGTCAGCCCACAGATCCTCCAGTCGACCATTCAAAGTGTATTGGCCTTCAACCAACTGTGTTACCACAGTAGT
>CM031609.1:7567409-7607409 GCA_018398815.1 Conus ventricosus | reverse complement strand
CCTGTAGTCTTAATCTGACTATTTCGAAGGGGAATCGAACCCTGGACCTCGGAAGAAGAGTCCAATGCTCTTTAACCACTGGGCCAAGCGGCCCAATCCCAGCAAACCTCCTCTGGTGACCATCTCCAGATTCTTGCTGCTTGACTACTTACTTGATGGCTAGAGAAGAACTCCATCCGTTCGCATTTCACAATGATTTCATGCACCACAGTCATCGAGAGAGAACTCACCAGGATTCACCATTTTGCACAGCAGTGGTCTTTACATACGTATGAAGCACATAGAAAAGAAACACTTGCACTCACAAATGAATCGTACACATGCTATCATGCCTCAAGAAGCTGTCTGATACGATAATCATGATTACTACGCCACAGTGAAGACTAAATCCATAAAACCGGTTCGGCAGGAAATCAACAAATCAACCCGGCACCAAGTCGCTAATGAGCGACCCACTTAAAAAAAAAAAAAAGGCCCCAAAGCTTGGTAGCCGGCACTTTAGTGGATGACAAGCATACTAAAGCGAGCGTTGATTGGCTGTCGGGTGAGCTGGTTGACGGACACCAACGCCCTCTGTACATGGTCTTGAGTGGCCTTCTCTCTTACGTCGTTTCCTGTTTCACTTCTGACCCGGCTGCTCCAGCCAAAGGCGTTCAGCCAACTCTTCATTTTCCCGGCGGGAAGCTGCGGTGTATTAGATGCAGCGTTCAGATTGTTCTGTCTATTGTTTTTTTCTTCCCAGCCAGTACAATCTATTCGTTTTTGTACTCCCAGTTCTTATAGAACAGGGAGTACTTTAGAATGGGAACGAAGAAATTCTGTCTGTGTGTCTGTCTGTGTCTGTGTGTGTGTCTGTGTGTCTGTGGTCCAAATGTGTTCCACTCGCTCCAGACAAAACTACTCGGTCGATCTTTCTGAAAATTTGTAGGTATGTTCATTATGGGTCAAGGATGATGCCCGACGTTTTAATTTACCGTTACAGCCGTTACCAACGGCTGTAACGGCCTGTAACGCTTTTTCTTCTTTATGGAATATCTCCGAAAGTACTTGGCCGATCTTTGTGATAATTAGCAGGTATGTTCATTATGGGTCACGGATGATGTCCGATGTTTTAGTTTACCCTGTTACAGCCGTTACTAACGGCTGTAACGGCCTGCAACGCTTTTTCTTCTTTATGGAATATCTCAGAAAGTACTTGGCTGATCTTAGTGAAAATTAGCAGGTATGTTCAGTATGGGTCACGAATGATGCCCGATGTTTTAGTTTACCCCGTTATAGCCGTTACTAACGGCTGTAACGGCCTTAACAGTTTTTCTTCTTTATAGAATATCTCAAAAAGCACTTGGCCGATCTTTCTGAAAATGTGTACGTATGTTCATTATTGGTCACAAATAATGACCGATGTTTTAGTTTACCCTTATACTGTTACTAACGGCTGTAACGGCCTGTAACGCCTTTTCTTCTTCACGGAATATCTCAGAAAGTACGTGGCCGATATTTCTGAAAATTTGTAGATATGTTCATTATGGGTCACGGATGATGCCCGATGTTTAAGTTTACCGTTAGAGCCGTTACTAACAGCCCATAATGGTTTTCTTCTTTATGGAAAATCTCAGAAAGTTCTTGGCCGATCTTTCTGAAAATTTGTAAGTATGTTCATTTTAGGTCACAGACGATAGCCGATGTTTACCAGAATAGCCATTCATTACTAACAGTTACACCAGCCCAAGACGGTTTTTCCTCTTTATGGAATATCTCACGCCTATTCAGGATAAACTGGGAGTACGTTTATATGCTTTGCATCTTGTTTATTTTTAGTGTCGTTTCTTAACTTAGTACGTGTTAAATCTGATCGATGGGTATAACAGCTAAATGGTTCTTTTAACTCACCGAGTTTAGTGTGGGCGATTTGGGGAAAGAAGAGAAAGAAAGATTTACAAAACAACACAGGCACACAGACACACACACACACACACACACACACACACACACACACACACACACACACACACACAGGCACACACACACACACACACACACACACACACACACACACACACACACACACACACACATACACACGCGCGCGCATGCACTCACTCACACACACACACACACACACACACACACACACACACACACACACACACACACACACACATACACTTTTCAAGTAAATACACAAAACAAGATGCAAAGTAATATTTATATAATGCATAATACAAAATATATGGGTTTTCGACAAACAGGCTTACGTCAGACGTCCCAACTAGCCTTAAAAATGCACTGAGCTATATTCCCCGCATGGCTTCGGGTAGGTGTCTTCTGTTTGGCAGCCATCTTGTGGGGAATGTTGCCAGTGTTTTGTGCATTTTTCGTATGTTAATAATTCTGGATCTGGATCTGGATCTCCGCCTTTAGTTGTCGGTTGTTGAATGAGATGTTGTTTATCCTTTGTGAGAGAGATGGTGAGATGTTGCTGTCACATAGGGGACTGGTGATTTTGTCTGTATTTAGCTGCCTGTATTTCAGTTGGATACTGTGTCAGTTGCAAGGTATGTGTGTTTCTGCCTCCACCTATAAAGATATAAGATGAATAACTCTGTAAGGTTTTGTTCAATGAAATGCCGAGACCTAGCGGATCAAAAAAAGAGGAGGGATGCGTTTCATTATTTAAGAGAAAAAGCGTTCTCGGTGTATCTTTTACAAGATACCCATTTTGACCCCAAGCTTGAAATGTGTATCAGAGCAGAATCATATTTTGCATCATATATGTCTAATTCAAGAAGTGTTGCGATTCTCTTTAAAAATATTTTGAATTTTGTGTAAAGAAGGTTTACAAAGATACAGGTGGAAACTACATTTTTGCTGTCGTATCCATTTTGGATAAGATGATGTTGATCATTAACTTGTATGGACCAAATTATGATAATCCTGATTTTTTGTTGTTGTTGAATTAGAAGATAATATGAAGGATGTGGGTGTTGAAAATGTTATAATTGGAGGGGACTGGAACCCGGTACAAGAGTTTTCAATGGATTATTTTGATTATAAGCATTATAACAATGTTAAAGCACAACAGCAAGTAGAAGACATGATGCTTAATCTAGATCTTACAGATACATGGAGAATGTTGAATCCTGAATTGAAAAGATACACATGGCACAGATCCTCCCCTCTGCAGCAAAGTAGACTTGATTTTTTTCTAGTTTCAGACTATGTGTCCACCTTTGTCACGGATGCAGATATTAAGGCAGGATACAGGACAGACCATTCAATGATTACTCTGACTTTAACCTTTGCTAAAGAAACTAAACGACACCCCTTCTGGAAATTTAATTGTTCCTTGTTGAAGGACAAACAGTACATTGATGAAATTAACGAGGAAATTAAAACTGTAAAAGAAGAGTATGCAGTTCTGCCCTATTCAAGGGAGCAACTACCATTTATTGAGCGTTCACAAATTCAGTTTGCTATTTCAGATCAACTGTTTTTAGATGTTTTACTGATGAAAAAAAGTAGTAAAACTATAGCATTCGCAACTGAAAAGAAACGCAGAAGTAATGAAAAGCAGAAGCGTTTACAAGTGAATATTGAAAAGTTGGAGAAGAAGGAACAGTTGACTGATGAAGGAAGACATGAGTAAGAGCAGGACAAAGAGGAACTAGTCAGGCTTAGGGAAGCTAAAATGCAGGGGGTTTTTGATTCGATCGCGAGTGCGTTGGATAGCAGAAGGGGAAAAGGTGAATCAGTATTTTGCTCGCTTGAAAAAAGAAATTTCTTAACAGAAATATGACAAAGTTAACATTGGATGATGGTTTAGAAATATTTGATGACGAAAGGATCCAACAAGAAGTGAAGAAATTTTATGAAAAATTGTACCGGCCAAAGGAAGTTGAGGAGTGCAAAATAGCTGAAATGGTTAACTTTCCTCATGTCTTAACAGACCCAGAAAAGGTACAATTAGAAGGAGAAATTTCTATAAATGAGGCTGGCTATGCACTTAAACAGATGAAAAACAATAAAAGCCCTGGATCAGACGGATTTACTGTTGAGTTTTTCAAAATTTTTTGGCCATCACTTGGAATATTCGTTGTCCGATCCTTAAATGAAGGTTTCCAACTAGGTGAGCTGTCCACCACACAAAAAGAAGGAATTATAGTTTGTATTCCTAAAGGTGATAAATCTCGAGATGTCATCAAAAACTGGAGGCCGATTACTCTTTTAAACGTTGTTTATAAGATAGGTTAGCATGTGTTGCGAACAGACTAAAATGGTTCTTCCAGGCTTGATTAATGAAGACCAAACAGGATTTATGGCCAACAGATATATCGGAGATATAATATTAGATTAATATATGACTTAATTAACTACTTGCAAACACACAGCTGCCTGGTTTGCTTTTATGCTTAGATTTCGAAAAAGCCCTCGATTGACTTGACTGGGGATTTATGAATAAAGTACTTGTAGCATTCGGATTTGGACCAGATATACGTAAATGGATAAGTACTTTTTATGATAATATTAAGTCAACTGTTCTTGGAAATGGACAGGCATCTAATTGGTTTCCTGTATGTCGTGGATGCAGGCAGGGTGACCCAGTTTCAGCCTACATATTTATTTTGTGTGTGGAAATCCTTGCCATTATGTTGAGAGATAATAGAACTATAAAAGGGATCCAAATTAATAATACAGAACACAAAATTTCACAATATGCGGACGATGCAGAAATCATGCTTGAAGGTGACAAAGTGTTTTTTGAGGAAACTCTGATAACAGTTGATAGGTTTGGGAGAAAATCAGGTTTAATATTAAACACAGAAAAAAACAAGTGCTGTATGGCTAGGCAGTAGGAAAAACTCGAACATTCGCTATATGCAACACTTACGTATACAGTGGAATCCACCACAATTAAAATTCTGGGTATTTTATTTACCAACGATCTTGCTGATTGTTCAGAAATAAACATACAGGCTAGATTTCTTGAAATAAGAATGCTATATAAGGTATGGTTAAAGAGACAGATTACTCCACTTGGAAGGGTGGCTGTTTTAAAGTCTTTAAGCTTGTCCAAACTAACTCATCTCTGGATTCTACTTCCAAATCCTCCCGATGATGTAATTAATGCTATTCAAAACTCAGTATTTCGATTTGTTTGGAATAGAAAAATGGATCGTATAAATAGAAAAACTGTGACTAAAAACAATGAATGGAGGACTTGGTGTGCCAAGAATAAAAGAATATATATTTGCATTAAAGCTTGCATGGATTAGAAAAATAAGAATATCGTCTCATAAGTGGAAAAGTATTACTTTGGCAAGTTGTCCAAGAATATATCATCTAGAAAAAAATTGGTTGTAGTCTTCCTCTAGGCCAATTATCCAAAAATAAATTTTGGGGTGATGTATTTAAGGCATATAAGGAATTTGGCCGAAGGATTCTACCTTGCATTTCCGAAGAAATGGCTTCCGAAAATATATTTATAATGAAAATATTAAGATAAACAAAAAGACTTTTTTTTTTTATCGAAGTCTGTTCGACAAAAATATACATACAACGGGACACATTACAAAAGAAGATGGTATGCTTTTGGCATATAGAGAGTTCAATAACAAATATGGATTTTGCATTGACTTTATTCTCGTATACTGGATTATTAAGAGAAGTAAACGCATATATTTGGAAAACTGCAGTAACGATGACAAATAACAAGAATGAAGAAAGGTGTAAATTATGGAAACGTATCTGTTCAGCCAGCAGAGGGGCACGTGTTTATTATGATGCCCTTCTGTGTGACAACATAAACCCTGCTTATTGCAATAAGTGGAATGAAAAACTTGAACAGCAGTCGGAATGGGATGTCATTTTTAAAAAGGTGCAAAAAATAAAAGAAATAAAACTTAAATGGTTTCAGATAAGAATTCTACAAAGTATACTGGGTACAAATATTGTGCTGTCAAAAATGAGAATTGAACCAAATGATCATTGTACATTTTGTAATACAGAAAGAGAAAACATTGAGCATCTATTTTGGTCGTGTGAGCATGCGGCACATTTTTGGCAACAATTTCAAGCAATAATAAAAGGAAAATGTCAGCATGCGGATTCTTTAGATTTGTCTGTTGAACTGGTATTATTTGGGCAATCAAATAATTTTAGAAGTGATGAATCCTTTGACTATATTTTACTTCTAGCCAAATATTTCATCTATAAATGCAAATGTGGGAAAAAACTTCCAATTGTAATAAACTTTCTACACTATTTAAAGACAAAATATAATCTTGAACAGCAAGTTGCAAAAAGCGTAAAGTCCAGTCAAAACTGCACGAAAAATGGCAGTTATACCAATCTTTGATAGAAGTGTAATTTTTGGACTTGATGTGCATGTTGAGGGACTAGTCTGTCTCCGTATCACTTATTATACGCGTACGTATGGATCCCCTTATGGCTTTGTCGGTGTCTTACCCTCCTCTCTCTCTCTCTTTCTCTCTCTCTCTCTCTCTTCTCTCTCTCTCTCTCTCTCTCTCTCTCTCTCTCTTCTATTGTTTCTGTTTTTGCTTTGTTTTTGCATTGTCTATTTGTATTTAATTTTTGAAAAACCCTGCCTTGCAAATAAGCTAACATATGATACGGAAACTGTTCATGGTACTTGACTGAAATGTAAGCGTTTGGCTATTGAAACATAAATGGTGTGAATTATAATATTGATGTGAACTGAAACGCTATAAATCTATGTAAAATGTTTTGTCTTGGCAAGGAGAAAAATAAAGTTGAAAAAGAAAAAAATAAAAGAAAAAAATAAATGAGTTTTCGACAAATAGGCTTACGTCAGACGTCCCAACTAGCCTTAAAAATTGACTGAGCTATATTCCCGCATGGCTTCCGGTAGGTGTCTTCTGTTGGCAGCCATCTTGTGGGGCATGTTGCCAGTGTTTTGTGCATTTTTCGTATGTTAATCATTCTGGATCTGGATCTGGATCTCCGCCTTTAGTTGTCGGTTGGCGGCTAGTTGTAGGAGCCAATGATGACTGTGATACAACTGGTTGCGCAGCGCAAGACCTTAAAAGATTAAAACCCGGGGGGGGGGGGGGGGGGGTGATGGCGGGTTAGTGGTGGAAAACGGCCGCCTCAGCCCTGCCTAGTGCGGTGGAGAAGGCACTGGCATTCTGCTGCTGGACGGTGGTGTTGCCCAAGAGGTTCCACTCTAGGGGGGTCTAATGAAAAAGGAGCCTCTATATTGTTCTGCTGCAGTGGGTTGTATGACGAAGGCTCTATTGTTGTTGTCGGTCTGCCTCCGTAGGGGGTTTTGGCTTACAGAGTCTGTGAATGTGGTTGGCTTGATTCTCCGCCTGGTTTGATCTGCTGGGGTGAGGAAGGTTTTGGCTGGTATGGCAGGGACTAGGTCGCCGACAATCTTGTACAGCATGGTGAGTCGAAGCTGTTTTGGGCGGTCCTCCAGAGGTGGTAGTTGGAGGTATTGGAGCATCTTGGTGACACAGCCTGGATCCCTGTCTCTGTAGTTATTGCAAATAAAGCGGGCAGCTAATCGTTGGACCTTTTCAATTCGATCGATGTCTTGCTTTGTGAATGGATCCCATGCCACAGCGCCGTACTCAAGGGTGGACCTGACGAGTGCAATGTAGGCAAGGCGGCGACATTCCTGTGGGCAGTTACGAAGATTTCGACGTAGGAAGCCCAAGGTTGATCCAGCCCTCTTGCACAGCCTCACGACAAGGGCAGTCCATTTCAGGTCAGAAGAAATCTGTATACCCAGGAAAGGGTTTTGGTGGACTTGCTTTAAAATTGTGTTGGTCAGGCGCTTTGAATTTGAATTTTACCATCGTATAACAGCAAGTTCGTGCGACGAATGTCTGGATATTTTTGTTAAGAATTTTTACCAACAAAACAGAAAATATCGCACGCATTTTCGAGGTGTCTGATACGGTTAATCTCAAAGTAGTGGGTTTTCTTCTTCAGACGTCCTAACTAGCACACATTAATAATGCGCCATATAATGTTTCACGATCGGATGGCTGTCAGGTGGCGCTACCTCGTGACCGCCATCTTGTGTGTGTGTGTGTGGGTGTGGGTGTGGGGGAGGGGGGGGGGGTTTCTGGTGCATTTCTTTTTTATGTAATAACTTGACTTACACCAGTGTATAAAAGAATGTTTGATCGACGAAAATTTGTCGAGGTTCTAACGAAGTAGAAAAAAAAATCTCTTTCACATGGAAAATCTCAGCTTCTGTCATTTCTTTTGTCTAAAAAAATACAGTTTCGCCCTTAAAACATTTTCATTACTAGCCGCCGCCCTCGTCTCTCCCCCCCCCCCCTCCCCCCCTCCATCTCCTCTGTCCTCTTCTCCTTGCTCTCTTTCCTCTCGTTCCCTCTCCCTCTTCTGATTTTACCTTAGGTACGTAAGGTCCTTCAGTTCACTGCCAGTGTGGCATAGCAGCGGACGCCGAGGGAGAGGTGGCAGATCTCCCATGAAGGACACTGATGTGAGCGGTCAGTATCAGACCGCGTAGTCAGCCTTCCAGCCATGTGGGTGACGGCGGGTCTAGCCTGTGTTGCCGGGGGACGGCTCCTGGAAATGCGGGGCGATCGGCGATGGAGCACTGCCTGACTGCGATTACCGTGGCCTGGGGATACCATGTTCTGAGGCTAGGCAGACATGGAGGCACTCCTTATGGGGTTGGGCTGAAAAATTGCCCTCTTGGCCGCAGTCTGCGTGTACCCGCCGAATATCAGGATCTCGTGCAGCGCTCCAGCGACTTTCGTCCTGCTTCCTCTTTGAGGCGGCCTCACGCGGCACAGGACCATCGCCACCAGAGCAGGAAGAAGGCCGCCTGGTAGTCCTGAAGATAGCCTTTAGCCTGGGGAAAGGAGGCAAAACACACCGACGCCCATCGTCGGCCGAACAACAACCGAAATTGAACCGAAGTTCAAGAAGAACAAGAGCTCAGGAGAGAACTACGACGGCTCCACACGAAACTCACCCGCTACTGCCTGCGGCAACAAGCTGCCACTAACGATGCAGACCTACATCTGCAAGTTACTTGTCCTTAAGGGCCTCAGGCCAATAGGACGTAAAACTCACCCTAAACGGTAAACGATAAACGGTCAAGTCTGACCAGCGCTCTGAGCTAATGCGCAGGTCAGACTTCTGCTAAGTCCTAACCGTAAGACATTTGTCTCAAATTCTCTCATCTTAATCATGAATTCATTTATCCATCAGCTGCACTTCGTGCCCGCTGTGGTCTCAAAACTTAGCAGCTGTGGTGGAGCGCATATGGACCAGTCTGACTCGCTGAAACTGGAACTGAACGTGAAGTGGAATGAACAGGGGAAGCAATCGCAGAGACCCAGGCATATGGCACGCAACCGACAGAACTGGAGGAATCTGGAGAACCGTTCTTCAGTGTGGGGGCCCCTGCGACTTCCTGCGAAGTTGAAGGGAGGTGAAGAAACTTTGTTTAAATCGACCGGACACACACAAACTTACACGTGAACAAACAATGTTGAAGAACAGTTCTGACAACCTTCCCTCACTCCACCCCCTCCCTCAAGAAAGCAGATGGGAGCAACGGCATGCGCCTGAACGCTGGAAAGCGTTCCGGATGAGGGGAAACAACCGCAGCGCTTACAACAATAGGGAAAACAAGAGTTATGTCGTTTAGATCGTCTTACTGCCCAGTGTGGTTGTGGACGTTCTACTGAATGTCACCAATGATCAGCGATACTCTTGACAGTAGTTTCTTAGGTTCCGGTTATTAAAAACACAGCGGAGGGCAACACACACACACACACACACGCACGCAACGCACGCACGCACGCGCACGCACGCACGCACGCGCACGCACGCACGCATGCACGCACGCACGCACACCAACACACACACACACACACACACACACACACACAAACACACACACACACACACAACACGTACATACACACACTCCACACACACACACACACACACACAACACACACACACACACACACACTGTGACGTTTTTAATAAGACCCCATTCATAAATGATGGTTGAATGCTCAGACAAGAACGATAGACCGTTGTAGGAAAGTCAAGCTTTCGTCCACACCCTTCACTTTCTTTTACAGATGGAAACAAGAGGTTTGATCTTTGATACAACAACTGAATTTAATTAGTATGAATAAAGATGATGGTGATCTGCAATGAATATGTCGTATAGTTGCTTTGAGTGTTGATGTCCGCTTGTTCCCTATGAAATGATCACATACAAAAGAAATAAATCATGCACATATACTAATAACAACAAAGTCTCTGTCCCTCTCCTCTTTGCTTCTTGCAGTAGCACAAATATCAACTGTCCGCTCGTGCTACAAAATATTCTTCCGGAGGACACACACAGGATATAGTCATACACAAGATAATATACAAAAAAAATGTCTGAGTGTGTTATGGCGTGCTTTGATGTGGAGGGATGTGTTTATGTAATTGCCACTCAGCTTCACGGAATCGTGTAGCGTTCCGGAGTTCCGCTGACGTTCACAACTTTCTTCCAGATCCCGGCAAGGTTGACACACCAGCACGTTCCTCTCGACGAAGGATGTAGCGGGATAAAGATGTGTGCTGAAGAGGGATGAAAAGGAGTAGCAGGAGTGGTAGTAGAACAGGAACAGGAATACAAAAGTTCAGGAATACAGGAGTTCAGGAATACAGGAGTTCAGGAATACAGGAGTTCAGGAATACAGGACCTGCAAGATAACAATTGTCTTAGATCTTGCACTTTAGTGGCACATCACTATTCCACCCATTACACGCTCTAAACACACTTTACAATTGCACTAGCTTGTTCTATCATTTACAATTGATTTCCTTCAAAAGTTGCTTCACGATAAAACTCGTTAACAGAGAAGAAAAAATGTATACGAATATTCCACTCTGCCTTGACTGAGTTATTCCCCAGGCTTAATGCTTGATGAATTACGATTATATTTAATCCTTGAACAGATTGAATCAAATGGCGTCAATCTTCATATTATACAGATCACTTAGATCCGAGAAAATGCTTCGTTCGTAACTCGAACTCGTTTACGACTCTTTAAATAATAAATCTGCATTCACACAAATATCACATCTTCTAGATATGGTTGCATACAACGGTGAGCTGAAATAGAATTTACATAATTATGGGTTAGTACATGGCAACACGACATGATGAGAGCAAACAGATGAAATGACAGCTCTACGATCGATCATACGTGTTGACTGGTAAACCTGAAATATTTTAATTCAGAGCATCTCAAATGATCGCCGCGCACAAATATTATTGAATCGGTAAATGTGCCTTAATACGATTATGTTGAAATAATTTTGTTGCGCTACACGGAAAAAGGATTTTGGTCTATTTACCTCAACACAGCCTTCTTGGACTACAGTACGGACTCGCCCACGGAACGATGAGACTCGTCCAGACTTTCCCCGAAAAAAGTTGTGGGTGTCGCCCTATGCCCTGTAGTGCCCCTTCAGTTCGGCCATGACTGATGTCTCCAAAAGGTTTCTTGCTCTCGAATAATTAGCCCTTTTCTACGGAGCCAATTTCACGGCGACCGGGTTGTCCCAAGATCGTAGATGCAACGGTTACTACTTACTGCACATGCGCGGACGAGAAACCACTGACACTTGGACAATCGCGATTGGTCAGTACGATGGTTTTCCATACCCTACAATTGTAAATTATTTTATTATTAATACAAATACAAGTCTGCATGACGCTTGAAATTATAAACGTATTGCCGTAAAGCAAAAACTAACAATTAGTTTTGTCGTTTGGACATAGAAATATTAAACAAGCGCAGAGCGAATAGACGTCATGTATCGATTACGTCATTTTCTTAATGAAAAATGATCCGAGCTTATGAATGAATGTCACACACACACACACACACCACACACACACACACACACACACACACACACACACACAGAGCTTGGTTGATTGATAATCTTTGTTCCAAGGATAACAGTAATCAAGAAGATACTTTTGTTTTTCATCTGGCCCATGAAGGGACAAAGGATATTTTAAAAAAAACAAAGAACACTATTACACATTATAGAGCCGATTACAACAAAAACAGTGACGGTTCATAAAAGAAAACATGCATACACGCTAAAACTCTGTCTGTCTGTCTGTCTGTCTGTCTGTCTGTCTGTCTGTCTTCTCTCTCTCTCTCTCTCTCTCTCCTCTCTCTCTCTCCTCTCTCTCTCTCTCTCTCTCACAACACACACACACACACACACACACACACACACACACACACACACACATGTGCACGTGTGGACCCAAAACATGCACGTACCCTCGGACCCATGCATACACGTGCACACACACACACACACACACACACACACACACACACACACACACACACACACACACACAAGCGCGAGCGCATGGCCTTAAGAGGAATAGATCTGTAGGATTTACGCCTATGGGACCTGGGACCTAGGAAGTAAACATCATAAAAGGGATGACGTCATGAATATGAAGTGACGTCATGAACAGGAAGTAACGACATCAAGAAGAAGTGACGTCATGAGGATGCAGTGGCATCATCCAGAGGAAGACATCGCCAATTTACGTCTTTTTTTCTTTCTTTCTTAAGGTAAAGTCTAAGGTTTGACCTTGGGTTTCTGATAATGACAGCGAACTATTTGCAAAGCAAATGAGCTGTATGTATGTGCATTCATTAACCTAGGAGACAATTACTGTGACCATGATGAGGAACGTAGGAGCAAGAAATAGAGGATACACCCTATGCTTTTAGAATACTCAATGCAGTGGTGAACAGTGACTTTCGTGAATGAATACTGTGTGATCAACATGTGGAAAAAGAAAAAGTGGAATATGCATGAATGGTTTATACATAGTCCTATATCTATGCATACTCTTGTGTTATAGATCAATATATATTCCCCTGATTGCATTGTATGTTAGACTTCCTATATCTATGCATACCCTTGTGTTATAGATCAATATATATATTCCCCTGATTGTATTGTATGTTAGAGTTGTAAACGTACTGAGCTAGAACGTACGTAGGTGCGTGGGGGAGAGAGAGAAGAGAGAGAGAGAGAGAGAGAAGAGAGAGAGAGGGGAGAGAGAGAGAGAGAGAGAAGAGAGAGACTCAGACTCAAATGTTTTATTCGTAAAGGCCATAGCCCCTTAGAAAGGGGATATACATTTTTTTAAGTGGCACATGAATTGAATATTGATCTTTTCATGTTGTATAAACACTTCTCCTTTTAAATGCCCCTTTTCAACTTTCTAACGGTGCTTTCATTTGGTGATGATATTACAATGCTTGAAACAATAAGGATAGTTAAAATACTTTTGCGGGATAAATTGTTCTCTAAGATCTCTTAACAGTGGACAAGCTAGCACAAAATGAACTTCGTCCTCTTTTGCATTTCGACACAATGGACAGATCAGATTTCTTTCGCATAGCTGTCTATAGCGATAGTAATGACTAGTAATATCAGCCACACCGAATTGAAATCCAGTCATAATGTGTTTGAAATGCTTGTCTATATTTTCATTCATCGACATATAAACTGGTAAACCGCGTAAACGACTATACGTTCTGTATAATTCAAATCTCTCACTGTTTTGTAGGTGGGTTGTTCCAATTTTGCCAACTGCAATCAACAATCTTTCTCGGAAACCTTCATAAAAACATTCATATCACCAACACCTTGGTTGTGCCATACAAAACCAAATCGGTATTCACATAGTTTCATTCTACGTTTGTTACCCAGTTTTACCTCTATTGTCCAGTTTAACAGCATTCTGTACGCTTTGCGTGATAACCTGTGATCTTGCATCTGTGATATTTTTAACCAATATCGAATACACTTTACAATGGAATTCACATGAATTGGATATCTAGCTGTTTCACCATATACCAAATCATTTGGAGTCTGTAACGACACCGCAAGAATTTTTTTTTAGAGCAAACAGATGGATTTTTTCACAATGTACAACAGCAGCATCCAGACCCCCTATTTCAGCTCCATATTGCACCATCGGCTGAACTTGACCATCAAACAGCTTCAAAAACAAGGTAAGGGAATCGTTTTGGAGTAATAATAATACCTTTAGTATGCACAGCAATACGTTGGGTTTTTTGTTTTTTTTGTTTTTGCTTTACTGACCAAATCTTTGCAGGCATAGACGAAATCACGCGTGTAGAGAAGTATATACCCAAGTTAACAACTAGCATTATAGATCCATTGTATGTCCATCTTTCTCTCGCTGCAAGAAAACCGCCCCATCTAAATACGACTATGTTAATTTTTGCTTTATTAACTTTTAATTGTAATGTAGCAGTAGCTCTTTGCAAGGTGTTTAATTGAGTTTGTAATCCAATTGCTGTCTCTGAGACCAGACCACATCAGCTAAAAGCATAATGAAATCTCCAAAAATTCAATCACAAATGTGCATCATGCCTTCCAGAACGTATAACTTCCTGTGTTCATTCATTTATAAATAACGAAAACAACACTGGGCTACAAACATCGCCCTGTTTCACACCAGAAGTATAGTTAATGTAATCTGTTATAACAGCACCAATTCTCACTGGCGCCTTTACACAGTCATACATACTTACTATATATTTATGCAGCTTTCCATGAATACCATTTTTTAAGCAAGATGGGCCACAACATAGTTCTATTAACAGAATTAAACGCCTTCTCGAAATCAATAAATGGGGCATGCAGCTTACGATTTAAACAAAACTGTATCTGTATGAATGCCATCAGAGTGAATATATGATCAATAGTAGAGTAGTTATTCTTAATCCAGCTTGATATTCTCCAGTAATGTTATTTTCTTCCACCCACTCTTGCAGTCTCATGTTAATAACAGCACTGTATGATTTGCTGCACACATTGCATAACAAGATTCCTCTGTAATTATCCGGATTGTTTACATCGCCTTTTTTTTTTTTTCATATAATGGAATCACTATAGATTCTAACCAACATTTGGGACATATCCCTTTATCAAACAAAGAGTTGAAAAAAAAATAACCAAAAAAATCTAAAACACTTTTGACTGGCAAGCAGTTTTTTATTATTTCACATATAATTCCATCTGGGCCAGCAGCTTTACGAGGTTTCACCTCTCTCCAAAGCCATTAAAATTTCTTCTCTGGAAATCGGACGATTTTGATTGTCATTATCGTTGTCATTTAGGTAACTGTCACCGACCTATCATTTTGGGAATCAAATTTTCCCTTTCCAGTAGACCTCTGAAATGATGGAACCACATTTCTGAACTAATATCATTTACAGGTTGTTTTCTATTTCTTGAAATTTTTGTGAATACAATCCCAAAAATCTTTTGACTATTTACAGACTGAGTAATTCCCCCAACAGAGCATCGTGAACTGTTTCTCCTTTCTCTTTAAAAGAGGTTTATATTTTCCCCCCTGGCCTTACAGTAGGACTCATGAGAAAGTCTGGACAAAGAACGCCAGAATTTCTTCAATAGATTTCGAACTTTTTTTGTTTGTTTGTTAACCGGCATTGATCTGCGAAGAATCCCTTTCTTCTATTAAGAAAGGGTGAAAACCGTAGTCGCACCTTCTCGCCACGTTAATGTGGGTGTTTCCTCAGGGGGACATGGGGCAGGTTGGACGCAACCTCTGTTGTGACTAACGCGGCACGGGAGCGGACGACTGGCGCTATATTAAAAACTAGATCTCGGCCTCTCCCAATCAAGGAAAGCCGCAGGCTAGACCAGTCCAGATGGAGGAGTAAGGCCCCCACCGAAAAAGGAAGGAACTCTGTGCAGGCCCACCGGCGCGTGGACACGCCCTGACACTGCTCCAAGCCTTACCCCAGCCATGGGATAAATGGCAAGAGCCGAAGTCGGATGTGCTGGTCCTGACTCGTCAGGGGCGTAACGGCAGCACAACGCATCCCCGCTCACATGACAGACAACCTTGGAGAATCTCGATATGGTGCTCGACCGTTGAGGACCCGCCAGGGTGGAAGAGTACGGATCTCTGGAGGACCTCCGCCGGACGGCAGCCTTCATCAGTGCATCTGGGGTTCCTGTCTGAGCGAACGAAGAAGAAGAAGAACCCGGCATTCGGTATCACATCAGTCTCCTTTTTTTGTACTCCCAGTTCTTATAGAACAGGGAGTACTTTAGAATGGGAACGAAGAAATGCTGTGTGTGTGTGTGTGTGTGTGTGTGTGTGTGTGTGTGTGTGTGTGTGTGTGTGTGTGTGTGTCCGTCCGTCCGTCTGTCCGTGGTCAAAATGTGTTCCACTCGCTCCAGACAAAACTACTGGGCCGATCTTTGTGAAAATTTGTATGTATGTTCAGTATGGGTCACGGATGATGCCCGATCTTTTAGTTTACCGTTATAGCCGTTACTAATGGCTGTAACGGCCTGTGACGGTTTTTCTTCTTTATGGAATATCTCAGAAAGTACTTGGCCGATCTTTGTGAAAATTAGCAGGTATGAACATTATGGGTTACGGATGATGCCCGATGTTTTGGTTTGCCCTGTTATAGCCGTTACTAACGGCTGTAACGGCCTGTAACGGTTTTTCTTCTTTATGGAATATCTCAGAAAGTGCTTGGCCGATCTTTCTGAAAATTTGTAGGTATGTTCATTATGGGTCACAAATAATGCCCGATGTTTTAGTTTACCGTTGTATCCGTTACTAACGGCTGTAACGGCCTGTAACGGGTTTTCTTCTTCATGGAATATCTCAGAAAGTACTTGGCTGATCTTTGTGAAAATCAGCAGGTATGTTCATTATGGTTCACAGATGGTGCCCTATGTTTTAGTTTACCGTTATAGCCGTTACTAATGGCTATAACGGCACATAACGGGTTTTCTTCTCTATGGAATATCTCAGAAAGTACGTGGCCGATCTTTCTGAAAATTAGAAGGTATGTTCATGATGGGTCACGGATGATGCCCGACGTTTTAGTTTGCCGTTGTAGCCGTTACTAATGGCTGTAACGGCCCATAATGGTTTTTCTTTTTTATGAAATGTCTCAGAAAATACTTGGCCGATCTTTCTGAAAATTAGCAGGTATGTTCATTATGGGTCACGGATGATGCCCGACGTTTTAGTTAACCGTTATGACCGTTACTAACGGCTACAACGACCCATAACGGTTTTTCTTTTTTATGGAATATCTCAGAAAGTACGTGGCCGAATTTTCTGAAAATTAGCAGGTATGTTCATTCTAGGTCACGGATGATGCTCGATGTTTAAGTTTACCGTTATAGCCGTTACTAACGGCCCATAATGTTTTTCTTCTTTATGGAAAATCTCAGAAAATTCTTGGCCGATCTTTTTCAAAATTTGTAAGTATGTTCATTCTAGGTCACAGATGATGGCCGATGTTTATCAGAATAGCCATTGCCATCGGTTACACCAGCCCAAGACGGTTTTTCCTCTTTATGGAATATATCACACGTATTCAGGGTAAACTGGGAGTACGTTTATATGCTTTGCATCTTGTTCATATATGCCGAGAGTAAACTGCTTTTTCATACCATCAAAGGACAAAAAAAAAAGTCGTTAACGCTGCTACCATTATCACATATGTATGTGTAGCGACCTTGAAGGTCGCCCTTACACACACCGTTTAAAATGTACAGTTTTAGAGCAGTACTCAGATTGAGAAGCAGTTTTCCATAATTATCTATCACAGTATCTTCAGAGTTTCGAACATGAATTGGTCTACTTTTATGTTGATCATCATACACAGATATGTCTTCTTCAAAACCACAAGAAAAGTATGAAACTCTACTATTTAAGTCACCGCCAACAATCACATACATTTCATTTTTAAATAAGAATAAGCAACCACACAAAAATCCTTCAAGCAAAGAAAACCCACTTTCCTTATCAAAATGAGAGTAATATGGAGAGCCCTCTGCAGGTATATATGCGCACACATGCACTGGATAAAATCTGATTAAAACACTAGATTTCTGTAAGTACAGACGGACTGACACACATACTCCCTCTCTCTCTCTATGTCTCTCTGTCTGTCTGTCTCTCTCTCTCTCTCGCATACACACACACACACACACACACACACACACACACACACACACACACACACACACACACACACACACAAACAGATACATACGCACCTGCGCGCGCGAGCGCTCACCTAAACATACGCACACTCAAACTCAGAATCACATCGAATTCAACGAGTGAGAGAGAGAGAGAGAGAGAGAGAGAGAGAGAGAGAGAGAGAGAGAGAGAGAGAGAGAGAGAGAGAGAGAGAGAGAGAGAGAGACAGAATGAGAGAGAGAGAGAGAGAGAGAGAGAGAGTGTGTTAATTTTTTTTTTTTTTTTGAGAATGTGTCGTTTGATGAATATGGCACCACCCGTCACGTCTTCTCACCCGGAGTGAGAAAACGTGACGAGTGAGAAAACGTGATGATACACCCGTCACGCTTTCTCACCAGGTGAGAAAACGTGACGGGTGAGAAAACGTGATGATACACCCGTCACGCTTTCTCACCAAGTGAGAAAACGTGACGAGTGAGAAAACGTGATGATACACCCGTCACGCTTTCTCACCAGGTGAGAAAACGTGACGGGTGAGAAAACGTGACGCTTTCTTGAGATGGGGAGTCAACCTTTTCCTCACATCACGCACTTTCGTGGAGAAGTCCTCCCCTATGCTGCTTTGTAGTTTGCGCTTTGACTTCAGGATCTCCACCTTTTGTTTGTAGAACACATCTTGCGATCACTGGGGAGTCCTGCCGGTTAAGTCGATGAACCCTGTCAAATTCGATGTCCTGTGACAATTCCAATTTATTTGTAAGAAGGCCTTTCGACACATTTTCACAATCTGCAGGGGTCTCACTTTTCCGCCCGAGGTAGTCCATAAAAGATCAGATTGTTTCTCTTGGATACCTCGAAATCATCAGTTTTGTTTTCCAAGTCCTCAATCTTCTTCGTCAGGTCCAGGTTTTGCTGCTGCAGACTGCTAACTTGCTCCCGGAGATTCTCCAGTCCCCTTTGCATGACAACGTACTCCTCGCGCAGGGCGTGCAGATCTTGCTTCACCTCATCCAGCCTGACGTCAAACTTCACCTCCATGGAGTTTAACTTGCACATACCGTCAAACTTCAGCTCCATGGAGTTTGTCCTGCACATAACGCCGGCAAGCGAAAGTCCTTTCCCTGGTAAACTGGAGGCTCCGTCGAGGGGATGGCCAGGTCTCTCCATTTGGAGTCTACGACTTGCTGTTCCTCCGCTGGCTAGTCGGGTCTGCCTCATGTCTCTGGTCTGGGATGAATTTGGCCCTGGGTTGGTCTCAACGTCACCACACCGGAGAAGAAAACCTCCCCAGAACAAATACGAGAGGAGCAGGCCTAACATAGCACCGTCTGCTCCACACTTCAACTTAATCATGGCGACCCGCATAACAAGTTTCTTCCTCACTCGTTTTAACATGAAGCCCTGGAATACAAAACAGAAACTGCCACATGTCGCCCTGAAATCGATACTTCCAGACGGCATGGTTCTTCACGAAGTACTTGACCAAATCTGGAGATGTAGATCGTTCTTATACCATCAAAATAGACTTGTAATCCGAAGAGCATCGGATGTGCGACTTCACGTACCAAACACCAATTCACATCCCCAAGAGAGAGAGAGAGAGAGAGAGAGAGAGAGAGAGAGAGAGAGAGAGAGAGAGAGAGAGACGGATACGGATACGAAAACTTTAATCATGTTTAGGCCATTGCCTCTCATGAAGGGGTGCAAAATCATAAACATTTGAGAGAGAGACAGGCAGACAGACAGACAGAGATAGAGAGAGAGAGAGACAGACATACAGAGGGACAGAGAGAGATGTTTATCCTCTCCCGTGCTTGCCAATGGGCACACGTCATGCCTTCCGATTGTCACAGCTGTGCGTCAGAGTTTTACGATTACCTTTAAATGAGTCTATCTCTGAGCGTGAATGTGTTATGTGTGTGAATTTTGTGTCTGTAAGTATGTGTTTATTCGATCATTATTTAACGCATTTGGGTTGTGTATTTCTGGCTCAATCAGTCGCGTCTATATCCGACCATGTTTCCGTCTGCTAAGGGAAGAGTTTAGTGATGTCTACGCCCATCTTGATGGCATGGAAGAACAAGACAAAGGAGAAGGTCTCAAATCACTTACTCCCAAACGACTTAGAGAGATGCTGGATTCTTACCTTCACGAACTTGCCGCGGTCGGATTCAATAACTCCAGCTATGATTTGAACGTCGTAAAACCTTGTTTCTTCTAAATGGGTGGTCATTACCTGCAAGAAGAAGGAGATGAAGAAGAATCAACTTCATTCGTGCGTGCGTGCGTGCGTGCGTGCGCGTGTGTGTATGTGTGTGTGTGTGTGTGTGTGTGTGTGTGTGTGTGTGTGTGTGTGTGTGTGTGTGTGTGTGTGTGTGTTTAGGCCTATACTTGCTCGCGTGAAGAAGTATGTGAGTAGTACGCTAAGGGACTTCGCACCCCTTAAAAACGGAGGTGGATGGGGTGGAAATCACGAGATCGCTTAACAGTGAAGACACCCGGCTTGTTCAAAGTCGAATACACAGGAGATTTCTTTGTGGGGCTCTGTTCTAAAACCTATTTCTGTTCTGGGAAAGAACAAACCAAATTCATCTGTAAAGGGTTGAGTGAAAAACGCAACGCCTTCACCAAAGAAACCAACCAAAAGGTTCTTCAAACGCGAGAGAGTGGGTGTGGAAAAAACATAGGGTTCAGAACAGACGGAAAATCTATATTTACGTACGCGCAAACCCGCAATTCTCTTTCCTTTTTTTAAATTTTTTTTTTTATAACATTAAACGAGTTCTCTCTTCTGACGGTGTCACAACTTTTCCTACGCCTGTATAGACTTTGTTTCGTTGACCCCTCCCCGGCAGTTTCTTTTTTTTCTGTATTTGTATGATAGCGTTCCAACGTGATTGTGGTCTTGATGAATGTTCTAATAGTCGTTTTATTTTTTTCTTGTATCAGAGTGTGCTGTTTATTCCATTATTTTTGGGAAACAGTCCCTCACCTCCTCGTGGTGTTTCCTGGGTGGTCCTTCGTTCTGTAAGACTGACTAAAGTTAAAATTACTTTTTGCTTTGACTTTAGTCAGTTTTGTAGCTCGAACGATCAGCGGACGGGGAGAACATGTCATTTACACTAATATCACGATGCTCTGATGCAACATGATTTTCTTTTTCTTTTTCTTTTTTTGGCACGCAAGTACGTTGATATAGCCTTCCTGATTCGAATATACATTTCGATGGTTAAAAAACATTCAGCTTTTTCATAAGCTGACAGACAAGCGTATAAATTACCGTGCATCCCCTGTCACATACATCGCCCTTAGGGTCTTTAATAGCGACCTGACATCGATCTCGTGATGCAATCACCGAGCATCCTCTGTCATATGATTCGCCCCTAGGCGCTTTAATAGCGATCTCGTGATTTCCACCTCATCCACCTCCGTTTGTAAGAAGTCCCTTAGCGTACTACTTATGTGTATTAGTGATCATTTCTGGAATACCTATGGATGTGAGTGACAGTTATGATAATGATTGTATATATTCCTTTCAGGTGTAAAACATTTACTCTATGTTGCAGCAGGCCGTATATGAAAGATTTTTTTGTTTTCTTTTTGTTTTGTACCCTTCTGTGCTATCAAGAGATGTGTATAGCTTTATGGATTCTGAGACATGAATTATTTGAGCTAGATTTCGATCGGGAAGTCCGAATTTCGTAGAATGATAATTTGGATCAAAACTCCGACAGTAAACAAAGAAGGCGACTCGCTAAAGGGACCGGCGCTGTCAGTCATTTCGTATGGTCGCAAGCTTGTACAGAAAAGATCATAGGCATGCGATATACGAAATGAAAGCTTATGGACTTTACTTTTAACATGCATCTTCAGATTCTTCGGTTTTCCTCTTACTTTTTGTAAAATCAAGAATTATTCAATATTCATTCGACAGACAATTGAAAATGGCGCCAAGATTGCTCGTGCAAAATACCAGTTTAGAGAAAATATGGGCTTCTCAGCCCAGTACGGTTGTAATGAATCAAATACATTAATTTTTGTGACTTTAGCAACGTACATACAACTATGTAGGTTCTGAGGTATTCATGATTTTAAGAATTTACACAATAAAAAAAAAAGAGATTCGACCAAGGGAGGTAAGGGAAAGATAACTCTCGAACAAAACATTTTCATCCACGAAAGGTAACCAAAATAAATATATACACTGTTAGCACCCGGCTACATCCCCCCCTACTCTGTTACAACCAGCGTCCTCGCTGACATAAAATGACAGAGTCATCAAGTACAACACACAAATCAATGGGGAAAACTGGAGCTTTAGACCTCAAGTCTGGAGAGGCATTTCTTCCTAAACAAACCCTTTTATCAGTGTATCAAAACAAAGCATCAAAACATCTTCTCTCTCTCATTCTTTGTATTCATATCATTCCAACTAACGAGGGCTTGTTTTTTTTTTTGTTTTTTTTTTACAAGGCTTCTGAAAGTCGGCAGAATCGCATTGACTAGAATGGGCATATGATTTAAAACAAAATTCCAAAATGTCAAATACAAAATGACTAGGAAGGATTTGTTAAAAATCCAAAACATTGGGTAGGCACCAAACTTGACTATAATGGACTTGGTTATTTGAACCAAAATCCCAAGAGGTCAGACATAAAATATACTCGGAAGGATTCCTTTAAATCCAAAGTATTGGTTACCAAATGACAAACTTCCATTAAGTCAAATATAAAGTGGCAAAAACAGATTTTGCTATAGAATCCTTTGTGTCAAGTCCCCAGGAAGGTATGATTTGGCTGGGTTTTGTCATTTTGAACAAAATTTCCCCAAAAGTCAAACTCAACCTAGTTCCTTCACAACTACTGTTAGCCAAAAAAACACAAAAAACAGGGCACATTGGGTAGGCACCGAGTGACAACAATGGACTTGTTATTTGAACAAAATTCCAAAATGTCAAGTACCAAAATGACTTAGAGAGGATTTGTTATTTAAAACAACATTCCAAGAAAGTCGGGTACAAAATATACTTTGAATAGGTTTGTTAAATTCCAGGGCATTGGGTACCAAACAACAACAATGGGCTTGTTATTTGAACAAGATTCCATAAAGTCCGGTACAAAATGGCTAGAAAGGAATGATCAAACTCCTTAGAGTCAAGTCCCCAGGAAAACATGGACTAGGGTAGGTTTTGTCGTTTTGGACAAAGTTTCCCCAAGAGTCACACAACGTAGTTTTCTCTTGGTCATTACTGTCGACTTTGAAAAACAGAGGCGTACATCATTTTACATCTTTGGGGAACAATCGATATGTACTGTTTATACCAAAAAAAAGAAAGAAGACAACATTAAAATGTCACAAGGTATTAGAAAAAAAGTAGTCCACAACACCTCTTTTCAGGAGGTATTTAACAAGAAATCAGTCCTGGAGTATGAAAACTGTCCCTGAGAACATCTGACCAAGTCAGTTAACTATGCAAGCGTTCAGCCGTCTAGGCGGGCACTGAGGGTATACCTTTTTGTTGGTTTCCCTACCAGACGCGTAGACCGCCGTGGGGCTGGCGTAGGTGGTCCGGTACGTTGTTATAAAAGTAGAGCGTGGTGTGAGAATGGGGCATTATCATCATTCCCTGCTGGTCGGTGGCAGAGACCAGCAGAAGGCACCCAGGTGGCAGATGGGTGTAGGGCGGCACAGATTTCCTTCCTCGCACTACGAGTGACGACGGACTAGCCTGTGTCGCCGGGGGACGGCTCTCGAGGCGGCGTGACACTTGGCGACGAGGCGCTGCCACTCTGCGAACTACCCAGTGGCCTGCACATCTAGCAGGGCTCTCCCTTTGGGGGGGGGAGGGTGGGTACGTTCCTCATTGGGCGCAGAGTGGGCATGGACCTATACGTGCAGCGGCTCGGCGACTTGTGCCTCGTACGTCTCCCGAGTCGGCCTCACGCGGCACAGGACCGTCGCCACTCAGCATGAAGATGGCCGCCCGGTGGCCCTGACGATGGCCTTGGAAATATCAACATCAACCGCAGCCGAACTACCTTCAGACGACCGCTCGGCGGTCCCAATGACTACCAACATATAAAGTAAAAATAAATGTCCCAATATGTCCTGTTTGTGCAGGCCGGAGGACGTTAAACAGAATCATCCGAGAATGGGGCAGAGTGTTCCCCTAGAGTTCCCTGATGTGAGCGACTGGCGTGAGAGGCAGAGAGAGCGCTCAGTGCGCTGAGTGCGTTCCTGGTTTGAGCTCCTTGGCGTGGAAGAAGAAAATAAAGGGAGAAAACTACACCTCGTCCTCCGTGTCTTCTTGACTGGCTGCTGTCCCTTGGCTTCTACGCATTGCTATCTGCCTGTCTTCACCTGCACACCCCTTACCCCTCCACACCATCACAACATCTACTCCTCCTTTTCATGCTTTGCATAACCTCTAGTGGATAAATTTAACTATGATTTTTATATTTTAAGTGTGCATTTCCTTTTATGTTTGTGTTTGTTACTATCGATGTAACTGGCAACTAATACTGTTCTTGTACTTACTATGGGTAAAGGTATTGCCGTTAAAAAAAAAATTCATATCAAAAGGGGCTGGGTGCTAATCGTGTCCTCTGGAACTCACCTTTTAATACAAAGAAAGGATAAGGATTTTCTGCACTGTTGGTAAATGTATGCAGACGTTCCATCCGAACTAAAGCTTTCATTGATGCCCCCCCCCCCCCCCCCCCTCCCCCCATCTCATTATTGGCTGGCAGGAAATTCATATACTTCATCTTGGTCAAGTCATTCAAGTTTTTACAGAGTCCTTTGCTGCTCAGGCGGTCCTCCATAACCCGAAGCAGCAGTGTGTCTTTGAACAAAGACCTACAGTCCCGTCTCTGTTGTACTCCACTTTGAAGAGATCCGGAGTTCTTTTGTCAAAGTTTTGTCGCTGGACGCATCAAGGATGGGGAAATCCATGCATATCCGCCAGTCAGATCTGCACAGAGTCGTGATGGGCATCACGTGCTTGCGCAGGGAACCAGTTTTTCCCCCACTCTTTGTAAAATTGTTCACGAAATTCTGGTCGGAGGACGTCTTCAAAAGACTCCCCAGACTGGGCCATATCCACAGAATCTGTATCAGTCTAACAGAGCTGGTAGTCGTCACTGGAGGTGGACTTGTCTATGTAGTAAAAATGGAATTGCATGTCTTAACTTTGCGTACTGGTACACGTAGAATCTTGTTTGATTGGATCAATTCCACAGGAGCTTGCATTTGGCTATCTTCAGTTCATTGAGATCTTTTTTTTGTGAGCGGCATCATTTTTTTTTTTAATAACAAAGGTTCAGTGCGTGTGCGCGCGCTTGTGTGTGTGTGTGTGTGTGTGTGTGTGTGTGTGTGTGTGTGTGTGTGTGTGTGTGTGTGTGTGTGTGTGTGTGTGATCCAAGTAAAAGACGCCTGTATGATATAGGGTGTTCTGGCTTGATTTAAAAGATGCAATTCCTGGGCATACTTGAACACGAGAGGCCGTTTAGGGAGAGTGTCTTTTAGGGACAGTTCAGCGTTTATGAAGATGGGTAGCATCTCTTCACAGTGACGTTGGAGATGAGTGGGACCTCCAGATCGCGCTCAACCAACCCAAAGAATTGTCCGCTTTGTACGGCTCGGACGATGCTCGTAGTGGTGATATTTTGATTGTTGAAGGGATTGATGTAGGGTGGGAACCTTCTGGACAGAAAGCATTCTAAATTGTTGTTGTTGTTGTTGTTGTTTCCATTTACATTCTCATATTTCGACTATTCTGACCTTTACTTTTTGAAGGACGTAATCTCTGATCTCCCTCGTGTTTTCTTTAGTTCAGTCATATTCTCAATCATTAAATGGGTTCAAGGTGACTTTTGGGTCAGATGACCGTCATGGCCTTGGAACAGACACCCGTGGAACTGGTTCACAGTCTGAGGTTTCGCATTCCATCCGTCCACACGAATACGACGTTGTCCCAGATAGTACTAAGAGCGTGGTCTTAGTTGTTACACTTGTGTTGAAGATACACACCTTTGTTATGTATAATCCACACCAACTATTCCCTGGCCATTTCCCCTTACTTATCAATCTGCTAAGCTTTGGTGTTTTTTTCTTTCTTTTCGTATCGGATGTTCTGTGAGCATATTCAATCAAAGCCCACAGGTACAAGGCACTGGCATCACATCCTATCAGACAAGAGACTAATTTTCCATCCGATTGCTTAAGGTTGGTCAGACGTTTTTCGTGATAGCGATGAAAGATAATGGAAGGGACCCCAATTAATTCCGTTGGGAGGAGTTGATACACATACTTGTTTATAGTGGCTTAAAGAGAAGAAGACGTCTTTGGGTAGCATTTTGAACAAGCGGTTAACGCCAGCCCAGGGACTCCGATTCTGTCTTGGAGCATATCCAAGCCGAGCTGGCGATAGAACATTGATGTTTGTCCAGAGGTTCTAAGAAGGGGATGACGTCTTTATTGTTGTACCAGATGAGGATGTCTTTCATCGTGGTCATCCTTTCTTCCTCCCAAACGCATTGACAGTAATCCTCATCGCATAGAGTTTCATTTTTTAGCGAATTGAAATACGTCTCATTGGGAGGGAGATGTTGAAAAGTTAGTTTGCCCATTTCGATGACGAATTCGTAAGGGAATTTTGTTTTGTTTTGTTTTTGTTTTACATGAAATGCATTTTCTGCAGGAAGATTCTGGAGCGGTGTAATTTGAGATATCCAAAACATGAGTTCTTGGGTGCTGATGCTTTTGTAATTATTACTGTGTGTGTGTGTGTGTGTGTGTGTGTGTGTGTGTGTGTGTGTGTGTGTGTGTGTGTGTGTGTGTGTGTGTGTGTGTGTGTGTGTGCGCGTGCGTGCGTGCGTGCGTGCGTGCGTGCGTGCGTGCGTGCGTGCGTGCGCGCGCGCGCGCGCCGCTCGCGCAAAGTAGCGTATGATGAACATTCCATGATAAAATGAAATTCATCACCTACTGCAGACATGTCACATTTATTACATATCCTTTGTACTTTTGGAATAGCAAATCGACGATCTACTTCAATTGGCAATTTATGATTAGAACATCTGAATTCGATAAGAGGGTAAATATAAACATCTGGTAAGCTAGAAATATACTTCTCCTCTTTAAAATCAGATTTGTAAAATTTGTAGTAAAAAACATTTACTGCTAGTTTCAATGTCATGTTGCCACGCTTGACGAAAAGAGCATTGCAAACTATTTTTGACATTCTTACATAATGTTTTGACGTCTTTAAAAGATTGATTGCTCCAAACACAGTCAAAACCAGATTGTACAAGTATGTTTTTAATGCATGTTAACCAGGGAGAGACAGTTACTGCGCTATTGTGCAAATGTAACATGAAAGAAGAGAACCTAACCGACATTTCTTCGAACAGTGCTTCAGTGGATCCCCTCACACTGCGGCATTGAGGAAACGAAAAAGCAGATGAGATGGCCAAACAGGGCGCCGCAAAAGAGCAGGAAGATAACGCTGTAAGCCTTGCAGAGCTGAATACCATCACCAAAGCTCTGTTTCGAACTCCGGCACAGAATGACAGCCTCCACCTGCTTGCAAGACCAGAGCAGGTCACCATCTTCAGGCTGCGAACAGGGCACAACAGACTAAATAAACACCCCCATTCGAAACTCAAGGTTGTGCCATCCCCAATGTGTCCTTGTGGAGAGGCTGAACAGGACACGCCCCACATACTACAGGAATGCGGGAACTTCCGACGGTTGAGAGAAGAGCTGTGGCCAGAGCCTACCCCCGTCGAGGACAAGCTGTACGGCACGGTGGCGTCCCTACAGAAGACCACGGCATTTCTGGAACGAACCGGTCTCCGCGTGTGAAGGCAACGAGAAGAAGAAGAATTTCCTCAACAGGAGAAAGAACGGGAAAGAAAGTCAACGGGGAAAAAAGTCACGGAGGGACCCAGTCTACTCCAAAGCAGAATCGACGGTCTTTAGATTAGAGTAGGGCGAAGCCCGAGAGAGGACGAAGGACGAATGAACGAAGGCCGTTAGGCCAAGTCGTGCTCACACATTTCTGAGTTTGTCCGTTGACTTTTTTTCCTGTTGACTTTTTTTCCTACAATCGTCTCTTATGGGAGGGTGGTACACTTGTCTGGATGGAATTACGTCTCTCAGCTTCTCCCCCAAAGCTCTAGCCGATGCAGATCTTCTTGCAGTCGGTTGGTGTCGTGGTCTGATGTCCTGACCCTGTATGCAGCGGTGTCGTCGGCGAAGAGTCTGGTCCGCGCAGTGAGTTGCTCTGGGAGGTCGTTGATATATACTAGAAACAACGACGGTCCGAGGACCGAGCCCTGTGGAACTCCTGAACATACGCTGCAGAACTCTGATGTGCTGCCCTCGACTACCACCGCTTGACGTCGGCCGGAGAGGAAGTTAATTGTGCTCGGAGAAAAAAAAGTATTTATTGAATAAGCAAATTTATAAGATTCTCTGGAGAGTGAGAAAAAAGTCATGTTTTCGGGAATTGTAGGCCTACTACATGACCCAACAATGTGAGATTTAATTGCGTACTCAAATCGTCGTTCGTTTTTATTCTCAAACGGCTCAAAGTAGACGTGCGCTAAAGTTAGCGCCTAAATTTTCTTTTCACAAACTGCCCTCAGTGCGTACTTGGAGACAGCTTTCGTGCAAACGTCGTGTGCGCTGCTGTGTGTTTTATGACGAATGAACATACCCAACAAGGGAAGGTATATAAAGATATGATATGCTTAGAAGTATTTTTACATGCATGATCGCTTATTTTATTCTGAGCATGCTCAGTTTTGGAGAATTCGTGCGAAAGAAAGTGACTAGGTAATTTGCGAGTTAATAATGAGTATGACTTGAATTTAATAACATTGCATGGCATGATAGTTGATTTTATCTTGGCCCAGGTGCACATGTACAACTGTCAGGACAGCAGTTGGTAACAGACATGTCATTATGTCAGCAAATGAACATGCACGCGTACTTTCACTTTTCATGCCCAAGCAAACACGCGCACAGCCACAAACAAGAAGAAACACAAAAGATATGTTTGCTGATCAGTTTTGGGGTGAGGCTGGCTGCGTTTTTTTGTTTTTGTTTTTTTAATTTTTTTTTTTTTTATAATCTGTATCTCCCGCACATAAGTGGAAGCAGGAGAGTAGGTCACACGAGTTGACGACCAAACCCCTAAGTATACGACAGAGTCATCAGCATAATATGTTGGTCGTGAACAGGAAAAGAAGAAGAAGACCACTTGAGTGTTATTGAAGGACGTTGTGAGTGCTTTTCCTTTCTTTTTTCTTTTGCTCTTGAGTTGTCCCCCCCTCCCCCCTCCTCCCCCCCCTTGCCAATTTTTCAAAAGCTGATGACAAAGAGTTTGATACTTGTCAAGATTTTTCCACTCCATGCGGTTTTATTAGAAGAAAAGTTGGTGTAGTGCTGATTCTTCTTTGATGGTGGATGCTGATTGTTCTTTGACGGTGGAATTAGTGACTATGAGTTCATACCCGTCACCCCCCCCCCCCCCCCCCCCCCCCCCCCCGTCCGACTGGTTTCTAAATGCTGATGGCAAAGAGCTTGATAATTGATTTTTTTCCTTGTATATTCCAGGGCAACTGGGATTTGATTTGATTGATTTAATTTAGAGTCTGTTCACAACGATGGTGATATTAGACTTAAAAAAAAAAAAAAAAAAAAAAAACACCTTATATACATGTGTGTTTGTGTGTAAGTGCGTTATATGAGAGTGTGTGAGCGCGAGTGTGCGTGTGCGTGCGTGCATGCATGCGCGCACCCGTGTATGTATGTGAGAGTGAGAGAGAGAGAGACACAAATACATGAAAGTTTGCCTATTAACGACCAAACAATAATTATAAACTGATAAATCAATTACAGCAAATGAATAATAACAGAACTCGATATAGCCTTTGCTATATCAATCATTTTGGGGCTGTAAAGAATTTCATGTAAAGCCCCTAATGAAGCAATATCAATCTTTAGAATATTATATAAAGATGTTAGAACTGGACATTCAAAAAGAATATGTTGAATAGATAATGGGAGACCACAACGCAATCTACATCCTTAGATGCATCTGGGAGTCATGACCTGGAGGCAGCCCGGCCTCCTTAGAGTGTAAGGAGTTCAGGCAGAAACACTTGTCTGAGGGTCTGAGGGGGTTTCTTCTCCGAAGACCTTCTGCTGTCGAGCTGCCCCTAGAGTTACTTCCTACTTTATCAGAAAAAAGGTGGGACAATGCTGATTGTTCTTTGATGGTCGAATCAGTAACTTTAATTTCAACATCTTCAAATCACGGTTAGACACTCATTGGCAGGAACTTCCGACAAAATACAATCCGGAATGTTATCAACATAGATAGTCTCAGTCGTGACTCTCTTCCATCCGCGCATGCGGTTTTTTCATCTCGGTGCTATATTTAGAATGGTGAACAGGCTTCTTAAGGCCTCTAACACCTACAAGTTCAAGTTAATTGTTCTTTGATGAATCTTAAATAAATGTTTGCGAACCGCCAAGAGAAACGTGGACAAATGAGTCACAGAACAACTTGTCTTGTGACTCGTTTGTCCACGTTTTTCTTGGTGGTTCGCTAACATTTATTTAAGATTTGTTTAGATTTCCGCCTGCAGTCGTCTCACTTTGCAACTAGTTCTTTGATGTTTGAATCAGTTGCTATGAATTTCTTATCATTCACCTGAAAATGTTTTCAGTTTCAAAAGCTTGAAAAGTCTTACGATTGAACAGTTTGTTGTGCTCCTCTTGCAGGGTTATAGAAAGCATCCAGAAATATGGATGGGATCCGAGCATTAGCTGTCCTGAAAAGAATTTACTAGTTAGGAAGAAATCAACAATCTCATGATTCAGCACCACTGGTTCATATCCTCTAATAGTGATTTTCTCAGGTGACTGACATGTTCCCAAATAAAAATGTCCAATTACAGAATAGAATACTTCATTTCTTTCTATGTTTGATTCATGCCCTTTCCAACTTTTTTTTTTGCCAATGTCATTCAGCATGTTTATTACATGACACTGGTTTTGTTGATGTTTTCTGTTTGTTTGTTTGTTTAAATATTTGTCTGTTTTGTTTTTACTGACTTTTGTGGGCAGTCATATTTGAAATATTTTGAACAGTATTTATTTTCTGCTCACACGCACTTTATAGGAACAAAGATACAAGCTCGCTCTCTCTCTCTCTCTCTCTCTCTCTCTCTCTCTCTCTCTCTCTCTCCTCTCTCTCACACACACACACACACACACACACACACACACACACACACACACACACACACACAAAGAACACACATCTTCTTTTTGTCCGATGCTGAACAAAATTTTTTCATACCACTTTCAACCCTTGCTTCCTTCATATCTGGTACAAGAGAGTTCTTTCCGTCAAATATTAAACATCATTGATTGAAATCAAATGGCATTGATTATCTACAGGAGTGAGGCCTACCCACTGTTTGTAGGTTTCCAGGCAACCTGGGGGACCACCTGATCTTACATACCTTCTTCCACACACCCCACACACCCTGCCTCCCTACTCATTTGTGTATGATTGCATGCAGTCACTCACTCAGTATGAATAAGAGAGGCCTAGTGAACAGAATCTTTGAAAACAGTTCTTTACATTGTAACTCGAGCAGTTTTAATGCTACTGTCATGACATTTCTTTACTTTGTCAACAAAGCATCACATATGATGTACACTAAAAACTTTTTGAGGACATAAGCAAGTAAGTAAACAACCAGTCTCAGCATGTCATGAGTATGAGCACACCCATACTCAAAGTTCGACTGCAAGCACCATACGTCATGGATGAGGGATCGCTCATGCTTCTTTGTAAAGAGACAGGATCTCTACAGTGTGTGTGTCAAATATGACAGATGAAAGTCTCAGTATGTCAAAAAGAACACACCATGCATGCCGTACATCATGGTTATGCGACCATATTTTGTGTGTGTGTGTGTGCTACATGTGATAGGAATGGTATAGTTGTCTCTGGTATTTTGGTTAGAAAGTCATTCTTTTATCACAAATTGGTGCCAGACCTCCAACCTCTTTTGCATCACCTTGTCTGTGGTGACACTCACTCTTCAAATAAGTGGCATTTTACAGGTTCTTTTGTACATCATATCTTTAATATAAGTTACTTAAGAAAATAAGATTAACTGCATAAAGATGAAGGAATCGATTTATGTTGAATACATTTGGTTTTCTATATGGATAGAAAGGGTTTGAGAACAGTTGCTCTAATTTCATTATTTTTAGATTGGAAAAGCATATCTTGTTGACAGAAAAAAAAAGGCATCTTGAAATCCTGATGTTAGATAGACGATGTTTTCGATCCCGGTGAGTTTGGAACAAAGATAACCTGAAAATCTGACCCAGGCAAGCCTGCATTTTCTGATTTTGCCGAGATCTGGGCCAAAGGAAATTGTGCCAGTTGATTGTATCTGAACTGTTACCAATTGAAAATTGTGGCAGCATCTGCAGCAAAACTGGAAGAGATGTGTAAGTGACAGCAGAGTGATGTGCACACATGTACTTCTGTTTCAAATGTTGTCTGTGTTACAAATGAAATACAGCACATCTAGATCCAACAGGAAAAAGTGTTGCTAGTTCAAAAGATTAATTTTTTCATTTGGAAACTGAGACTAAAAACTGGACTCTGCTCATCATTCTCTTCATCTGTCCACAGGCCTGTCTGTTCGAATCTATCAGTCTGTCAGTCTATGTACCAGTCTACCCATGTATGTATGTATGTATGTACGTACATCAGTCAGTCTGTCTGTCAAGAGAGAAAGAGAGAAGAAACACAAGCCAGCAAGAAGTCCCTTCTTCATTTCCAGACGTTGTAGATGAAGTGGCCTCCCTTTTTAGAGGTTAAAAAAATCTGTCAAATTTGAGATGACATATGAAGTTGATCAGTGACCCAGAGAGAGAGACTGTTAATTCCATCATGGCAAATAACTTAAATATTCACTCATGATTACACTCATGATTATGTTACAACACACACACACACACACACACACACACACACACACACACACACACACACACACACACACCAGGTACTACTGTTTCAGAATAGTTTGCTACTGTGAACAGTGACTGGACACACTATGTGGCAGATGTAAAATGTCAATATGTCAATAATTTGCAATGTATTTCATGCTGTGTATGAGCATATGATCAGAAGTACTTTTGTTTTTGCATTTGACTTTTAAAAAAGCTTTAATAAATGTTAGCAAATCGCAACAAAAAAAAACGTGGACAAACAAATCACAAGACAAAACACGACATGTTTCGACCTCTTAGGTCTTCTTCAAGTTTGATAAGGCTGTGCCAGTCTTGAATAAAAGTTGATTTATATTTGCTCATTTCTCCAGTTCTTGTTGCTGTGTAGATGTGTTCGGTACAGGGTATATGGGTAAGCTTGGAACATCCTTTTTAGGGGATGTTTCCTTGTTTGTTCTGTGTGCTCTGTGCTGTCATGTCTGCTAGGCAATTCGGTGTCGTAAGCAGCATTCGTTTGGAGTTAGGTTTTCTTGTGGGAGCAAGAGCTGCCCTACTTGTTTATTGTTTACTGTTCCCTGCCAATATTTTAGCTTATCATTATCCTTCCTCTGGGTAAATGACACAAAGCGTGAGCCACATCAGTAAAATGACAAGAGATTGAATTTAACTATCGCACACAAACACATACAAACGCACACACACACACACACACACAGACACACACACACACACACACAGACACACACACACACACACACACACACACACACACACACACACACACACACATAAATAAATATATAGTGTGTATGTGTGTTCATGATTTAGCACCACCTACAGAGCATGTAAAGTTAGCACCAATGGTGCTAGGAAAATACCACCCCAAATTTTCACATTGGTTTCCCTCCACACACCCTCTTTTTTCAGAGCAGGTAAAATGAGCGCAGGAACTTGAAAGAAGGGATTGGTGCTGAAAACATTTGTAACTGAAAAAAGAAAAAAAAGACACTCAGTTTTAAGGAACATGGGTTGTTTTTATCTGTGTGTGAACTTCCTAAGATTCAGGAGGGGTGGGAGTGGGTTGATGGGGGAGGGGGGGGGGGATGGGAGTGCCCAGTACTTTTGATTTAGCTCCACCATCTTAATTGCTAGTCAGTGAATTTAACACCATTGGTGCCAAACTTAATCATCTGTGAAGACATGAATGGTACTAAATCAGGAGTGTGTGGGGCAGGAATGCTTATTTCTCCGCTCACCATCACCGTCTTTGACACATGGTAAATCTAACCTCAACAGTAGAGTGAAATTGGTGTTCATGCGAGTCAGTGATGACAAGTCAGTATTCCTGCTGGGCATTCTGGTTCTGGCTCCGAATCTGGAAGTGAGGTGGTTAGGAATAGACTTGATAGGTGGTGCTGTGTCATGAGGTTGTTGAGAAGTCAACACTGGAGAAAGGACCATCATGAACCTTCATTTGCAGTTAGTGAGGAGACTCAAGTGCCTCTGTATCACCATATTACAAGATCTGAGATGGACGTTCCCATCAGCAAAGCCACTAAGACTTGACATTCTTTTTCTCTGCATGCCGTGATCTGAAGGTTGCTTAGCCTCAGTACTGTTCATGATTTTTGTGTGTATTATGGTATGTCTGAAACGATTGTCTGTGACTGTATGATATTTGCACGTGATGCAAAAAGATGTGACTTGACTTGACTTGACTTGACTTGACTTGGTCCCTTAGACGTCGGTCCTTGGGGGCACCCCTGAAGCAGTGACAACCATCCTTCTCCATTCCTCTCTGTTCTCTGCCCTCCGCAATGTATTTCTCAGCCGCAGGCCTGTCCATTCCGTGATGTTATCCTCCCATCTTTTCCTTTGTCGACCTCTTCGCCTTTAAGGGCCTGGTACTGTGCCCTGCATGATTGTCTTGGCAAGGCCTGTTGATCGTGTGATGTGTCCATACCATTTCAGTTTGCATCTTTTTACTGAGGTTAGGAGATCGACATATGGACCAATTTCATTCTCGATTTCATTGCTGATGTGATCTCTGTATGAGATGCCAAGGAGTCGTCTGAAGCACCTCATTTCCATTGTTTGGATCATTTTCTCAAGGTCTGATTTCAACGTCCATGACTCACAAGCATATAAGAATATCGCCATGACTAAGGATCGCATCAGTCTAATCTTTGAGCTGATGGAGATGTTTTTATTTCTCCAAAGAGGCGTTAGCTTAGATAGCGTAGCTGTGGTCTGAGCGACTCTTGAGATGATTTCAGGTCTTGATCCTTCATCTGAGATTGTTGCCCCCAAGTACTTAAATGTGTTGACTGGCTCAAGCTTTTTGTTGTTGATGGTTATGTCTTGGGTAAAGCCGATTGGGTTGTTAGTCATGACCTTTGTCTTTTCCGCACTTATTTCCATGCCATAATCAGCAGAGGTGTTGTTGAGTCTGTTGATCAGGTGCACTAGCTCTTGTTCGTTTCCAGCTAGTCCATCTATGTCGTCGGCAAAACGGAGGTTGGTGATGGTTCTCCCTCCAATGTTTACAGTTCCTGTAAAAAGATGTAAGATCATGTAAATATCAAACATTAGTTTGTTACCCCCCACCCCCATCTTCCCTTCTGCCTCCCACCTTCATCCCCCACCAGACCCTATCATCCCTCCCTTCTCCCTTCCCTTCTCTTCTCTCCCCCCCCCCCCCCCCCTCTCTCTCTTTTGTTCACCCTTCCACAGTCTCCCTCCTTTCACAGCCCTGATGTGGCCCTTTGCGGTCGGCTGGGCTATAAGCAACATTATCTTATCTCTCCCTCCTTTCACTTCCCCATGCCCCTTGTCCCCCCCCTCCCCCCCCCCCCCCCCTTCCTTCCTTGTCTTCCAATTCTTCCTTCTCCATCCCGTTGTTCCTCCTGTCCCAGGTAGATATACAGTATTCCAGCTGATCCGATGCCAGTTGCTCTTCATAAAGATGAAAAGGGGGGGGGGGGGGGGGGGGGGGGGGGGGGGGGGGGGGGGGGGGGGGGGGGGGGGGGGGGGGGGGGGGGGGGGGGGGGGGGGGGGGGGGGGGGGGGGGGGGGGAAGGGTTTGGTCATGTAAATGATGAGATCAGAGTCATAATGCAAAAGCATTGAAGTGAGTTCAGTTTCTTCAGTTTAACGTCCTTCCACTAAAAGTGATACCAGACGAACATTGAAGTGAGAGAGTGTGTGTTTGTGTGTGTGTAGTGTGTGTGTGTGTGTGTGTGTGTGTGTGTGTGTGTGTGTGTGTGTGTGTGTGTGTGTGTTTACATGTTTATGCCTGTAAATGTGTGTGTGTGTGTGTGTGTGTGTGTGTGTGTGTGTGTGTGTGTGTGTGTGTGTGTGTTCTTAGTGTGTGTGTGTGCTTAGTGTGTGTGTGTGTGCTTAGTGTGTGTGTGTGTGTGTGTGTGAGTGTGTGTGTGTGTGAGTGAGTGTGTGTGTGTGCGTGCGTACATATTGCGCACATAATGTGTGTGTGTGTGGGTGTATGTGTATTGCATGTGTGTGTGTGTGTGTGTGTGTGTGTGTGTGTGTGTGTGTGTGTGGTGTGTTGATCAGATAGCAGTGGGAAAGGGAGAGGTGGGACAATGGGGGGAAGAGAACAAGGCAGGGATAGATAACGAATGAGGAGGCTTTGTTTACAAGCCGAATCAAGATTAAAGAGAAAAAAAAAGGTTACAACTTC
Source organism: Conus ventricosus (assembly GCA_018398815.1). Taxonomy (NCBI): domain Eukaryota; kingdom Metazoa; phylum Mollusca; class Gastropoda; order Neogastropoda; family Conidae; genus Conus; species Conus ventricosus. Next base: position 7,570,541 of record CM031609.1, on the reverse strand, counting down.
TTGTAAGGTCACTTCATTTGTCTTCACAATAATACCACAGTAAACCCCACAGGAATCATGCCTAAGGCACTGTTTTAGTGTCTTCCCCTTGGAGGTAGACTGTTGTCACCTGTGTCTGGTGGTCTGCTTTTCTGTCGGCAAGGTAAGGCAAAACTTTGTGGAACCAGATTGCATGGGATTCAGTTGCAAGGGATTCAGTTGCATGGGATTCAGTTGCATGGGATTCAGTTGCAAGACAATGTGACACAAGGACAGATCAGTTGATTTTTGTGCCGATCTGGATCAAAGAATGGTTCTGGGATCTGTTTGACTTTCGGTGGAGCTGGTGGGGGTCTACATTCTCCCTCATCCCCTTCTGGTCATTTTTCTTGTTGTGGTTTCTGTGAGTGAGAGGACAGTTGGCTGACAGAAATTTGATAAACAGCTCATTCAGTGACCTCGAATTCTTGTGAACCAGATTATTGTATACCTCCTTATCCCCTGCTCACTTTCTCACCTATTGACTCAGCCTAGCTCCCCCGAAGTCGGAGTGTGGCTGCCCACGTGGCGGGGTAATCAAAAAATGCTGACACATGTAATGTTCTCTTCCATAGCTGATGCATTTGTACCATAGTGTACAAGTGTTACGGCTGTTCGGATCATCCCTGGAGTCTTTTAGCCAGGGTACAACAACAACAACAACAACAACAATGACTCCACATAGCCATCAGCCAGTCACAAACAATAACCGATCATGACTTATTCTTTCACTAATCAGCTAATCAAAAACAATGAAGTGTTACAGTTAGATGAATATGATGAGAAACAATATGAAGCGTTCCACTTCTCGTCCAGCCCAACGCTGTACAAGCACTGACCTTATCACACGCTTGATCATGCGCCTCTGACCCTTGCCCTACTTATACCGTCATAACCCCATGGCCTTCACACCCACCCACCCACCCCTCTCCCACCTCCCCCTCCTCATAGTCGGAGATAAAGCACACAGATGAGACTGTTCTTAGCTGCTGATTGCAGGTGACGGTGTTTGATAGGTGACCGGTTGAATCCACTTGGACAACCAGTGGGAACCAGTTTTTGTACTGGAAGAACTATTTTGCTGTTTCACCTTTCTTCTTCTTGGCATTCTTGTGCGTACACGGATGACTTCTTGATGAGCGGAGGTGTACATTTTTTTTCTTGTTCCCCGTTTTTTGTTTTGAAGGGAGAGGCCTCATATTAGTTAATGTCACTTGTGTGTGCATATGTGTGGGATGATTATGCCTGTGTGGATGCGCATCTTGTAAACATGGCTGTGTCCTTAGACAATGGTTTCTTTTGTGAGGACTGCATCAATTTTGACATGGCTTGAATGCTTAAATTTAGTCAAAAATGTATATGCAGAAAATAAATGGTGGCTTTTTCTTCTCTTTTTTTGGTATGTTATTATAAAATGAGGTAGGCAAGTAAAGAGATGACAGGATCAAACATATCTGCTCATTTTATTTGATGTCATTCAGGTTACCTTTAAGCGGCACAGATGTGACACAAAATATACACATTTGGAATGACTTTTTTTTTTTCAATTTATTTATTTTTTTAAAGGTTGTAATATGTCTCTTCTGTTGAAAGTGTTTGACAGACTGTTTGAAGTCAGCATCTGAGTGCCATGAATAGGTGATACAAAATCTATCTTTCAGGTATAATTTTTTATGTATGTTTTTGTGCTTGAATTGTAAGAGCTCTGAACGCCCTATTTTTGTTATTTCAGAATATGATTTTCAGAAGCTTTGAAGTGGACCATATGTTTGATTTTCATCTTGAGATTACAAAACTCCCAGTGTGCGTGTGTGCGTGTGTGTGTGTGTGTGTGTGTGTGTGCGTGCGTGTGTGTGTGTGTGTGTGTGTGTGTGTGTGTGTTCGTTCCCCCACTTGAAGACTTTTTCTTTGTGTGAAGTTCATGCAGTTTCTTGTTATTTATGTATTTATTTGTTTGTTTTGTTTTGTTTTATCTATCTCTCAGTGTGTACCTTGTACCTTTCTTTTGCATTGTTTTATCTATCTCTCAGTGTGTACCTTGTACCTTTCTTTTGCTTTGTTTTATCTATCTCTCAGTGTGTACCTTGTACCTTTCTTTTGCATTGTTTTATCTATCTCTCAGTGTGTACCTTGTACCTTTCTTTTGCTTTGTTTTATCTATCTCTCAGTGTGTACCTGTGTACCTTTCTTTTGCATTGTTTTATCTATCTCTCAGTGTGTACCTGTGTACCTTTCTTTTGCTTTGTTTTATCTATCTCTCAGTGTGTACCTTGTACCTTTCTTTTGCTTTGTTTTATCTATCTCTCAGTGTGTACCTGTGTACCTTTCTTTTGCATTGTTTTATCTATCTCTCAGTGTGTACCTGTGTACCTTTCGTTTGCTTTGTTTTATCTATCTCTCAGTGTGTACCTTGTACCTTTCTTTTGCTTTGTTTTATCTATCTCTCAGTGTGTACCTGTGTACCTTTCTTTTGCATTGTTTTATCTATCTCTCAGTGTGTACCTGTGTACCTTTCTTTTGCTTTGTTTTATCTATCTCTCAGTGTGTACCTGTGTACCTTTCTTTTGCTTTGTTTTATCTATCTCTCAGTGTGTACCTGTGTACCTTTCTTTTGCTTTGTTTTATCTATCTCTCAGTGTGTACCTGTGTACCTTTCTTTTGCTTTGTTTTATCTATCTCTCAGTGTGTACCTTGTACCTTTCTTTTGCTTTGTTTTATCTATCTCTCAGTGTGTACCTGTGTACCTTTCTTTTGCATTGTTTTATCTATCTCTCAGTGTGTATCTGTGTACCTTTCTTTTGCTTTTGTTTTTTCTTTTGTTTGCTGTTTTATCTTACACTTCCATGCCTCCAGCAGTGGCTTGACATGCACAGGACGTCATTGACTAAGCCTCCTGCCGGTGACAGTAATCGCAGAGACGCGGAGTCAGCTTGAGTGAGAATCTCCCTTCAGAGGGCACCACCGTCCTTGAACAGACCCCATGAACTAATCGATACCTGTGTCTCTTTGATATGGACTCCTCACATGCGTGGACCTGGAGAGAAAATCGAAACTGAGGTCACCACAAGGGCAAGGCATGAAGGGGGCATGGAAAAGATTTTTTTTGTTTCGTTT
>CM031609.1:7514909-7562409 GCA_018398815.1 Conus ventricosus | reverse complement strand
CAGTTTAGCTCCTGCTGTGTATCTGAAGAAGTGGAAAAACAACCACAAGAAACAAACAAAAATGATTCATCAAATCATTCCTATTTTTTGACCTGTCGTGCTGTGCTGTGCAATATATGAGGCACTGCGTAACAGCTTGCGCATTGTAGTAACCGAGATGAAGAATAAAGGAGACAGTTTCGTAAACTAACAAACAAAATTAAATGAACACATGCAAAATGAAATGACATACGCAAGACAAAAGGAAATAAACCATCCAACATGTAAATTTAAACAAGGTGACTAATCAGTTAACCAGATTTACAAGTGGCATTAAATCATGATTTTAAAAAAAATATGAAATGCGCAGTCAGAAACAAAGGTTTAACCCCTTCATTGCGGAGGGAATATGCCAAGGAATAATGACTTCGTTTTCACTAAGTTCTTTGTGATCGCGATAAATCACTGTTTTTATAAAACCATACAGAGTTTGTTGTTCTGAATCTAAACTACATTTTAGATGCAAAGAAAATTCAGTTTGGCCACCAGTTTGTGATGTGTACATTAATAGGAAATGGAAAAAGATGCGAAGTTTGCAAGCAAAAGTCTGACTCGATCTAAAACGCAGCACAAACATTGCCTTGGCACTGAAATACAGGAACATTAACCAGAAACAGTGTTCTGCCTCCCTGCCAGTAAATGAGGCTGGTATGTCATGGTCTGTTGCACTTCTCCTCACCGCCATCTTGGAAGTGCAGAAATCACTAAACTTCACTTTCAGTCCGAAACAAGGAAATGCATTCAGTCATTTCAGTAAACTGGGTGTGAGCAAGCACTGTCTGAAAGTAAAGGAGTATGACCATGCTTTACTTTAGGTGTAGAAAATGCAGTTGCATTCCTCAAACTGTTGAACCAAGATAGCGGGTCATTGTTACTCCATGTGTCATTCAGGGTAAGATACACACGCTGCCATTTTTAACCCCAGCTCAGGGTTGGGGTCAGGCAATGAAGGGGTTAAGCAATAAACAAAGTAGTCAATTTTGTTTAGATTTCAGTTCATTTATTTATAGATTTTTTTAATTTTATTTGGTCATTTATTGAAGGGAGGTGGACCTGTCTCCTGCTTTTGGAATTTTTTTTAATGTATTTCGCTTGCTTTGCTTAAACAAACTTACAAATCGTTTTGTTTAGAACCTGATATATGGTTGACACACTTTAAGCACTTTTTTCTTTTTTTTAATTAGCTGCTATTTAGTTGTTTTTTTTTAATAGTTTTTTTTAGTTTTTGTTTTTTTTAATAGTTTTTTTTTTTTAAAGTTTTTTTTTTAATAGTTTTTTTTTAATAGTTTTTTTTTTTTTTTGATTTTCCAACATTAATAACAAAAGGGATAATCGACATAACATACAATAAACATCATACAAATGGGTACACTAAATCAAGGGAGGGGATAGGGGTAAAAGGGAAAAAAGTATAATCACATGAAAAAACAAAAAATCAAATAGTCCATTCAATAATCAACGAAGAATAAAAGAAAAGGAAAAAGGTCACAAACGTACAACTATAACTCTATCTCATTCATGAGGCACCCGAGGAATGAATACGGCCAGTATACCTGTCTAAATAGGGTAAAGTGGTTATTCAGAATGTTTTCACATGTATACACGTATTTTCATAAATTTCATTAGCTACTTATCACCCCCGATTACTTTTTGCTTGTTCTTGTTCTTTTTCCCTCCTCGTCTAACTCATTCCAATAGACCTAACAATTAGTTTTTCATAAGGGTTCCATTTTCTATCAAATTCCATGTATTTCATTTCTGAATAATGCATATATTTTTCAACCCTGTATATATTATTAAGTTCTCTCAAGAAATGATTGACAGTAGGTTTTATTTTATTTATTCTGCATCTATATATATATAATGTTTAGCCCATAGAATAATGTGTTCAAAAACTTCATCAGTTTTTGTATGCTCATCATTTCCAAATAGAACCAGCTCCACATTAAACTCTATTCTGCTGCAATGTTCACATCTTTCTTTTAATGTTTTTTCTAGTTCCCCCCAGAAATGTTTCGCAAACTGGCACTGCCACAAGTAGTGTTGAACTAAATCGGTTTCGGATTCACAAAATGTACACAGATCAGTGGTAAGAATTCCCATCTTCTTTTTAAGATACAGTTTGTAACCAAAACATTGTGACAAATTCTTATTTGGAACCATTTTAATTTAATTTCTTTAATTTGTTTCACTTGTTTCATTGTTGTTTCCAAATCTACCAAAATTTTTAATTTATCTTCCCATTTTGCAAAGGAGCTTATATCAAATATTGTTATTTTTTTCAATGAGAGTGCTGTAAAAAGGTTTCGATCCCTTTCTAACGCTGGATATTATTTGTAATGCTTTCGTTCTAAGATTACAGCTATTGTTCGTTATTTTAATATTTGTACTTCTTAAATACCTTTTTATTGATGATATACAGCCCATGAATTCGAGATAATTTACAGTGATATCATATTTTTCAGAAAAAGTTTTATAATCGAGAAAACTTCCATCTTGATTTACAAGGAGTATCTGTTTTGCTATCCAGTTTTTAAAGTTAATGACGTCATTACAAACTCTAAACTTATCATTACAGAATAAAGGCTCTGCTAACACCTCATTTGAATTGTTTAAAAATACCTGATCCGCAAAATCAACATACGAAGTGAAAACGTCTTTCCAAAATTTATTAATTTTTTTGCTGAGGAATTTTCTAGGTCCGTAGACGTCAAATGAATCTATTTCTGGGAACATAGCACTTAATATTGTTTTCCATTTTGAATTTGTCGTGTATATTCTTTTTAACCAGGTCAGTTTTAAAGCTTGTATATATTTGCTTAAATGTGGAACGCCTATACCTCCATTTTCAACAGGAAGTACTGCGTATTTCCTTTTGATCTTGTCCGTTTTTTTTATTCCATATAAATTCAAAACATGTTTTCTGAAGCTGATTTATTACATCGTCTGGAGGATTAGGCAACAGAATCCATAGGTATATGAGCTTTGAAAGAATCATGGACTTCAGTACTGCAATCCTGCCTAGGGGTGTACATATACGTTTTGACCAAACTTTAAACAATTGTTTGACTTCAATAAATTTATCTGCAGTGTTGATTTCTGTCATTTTTGATAACTCTCCTGTGAACCAAATACCGAGTATCCTATATTTTGATGGATTCCATTTCATTTTCTTTTCGGAAAGATACTCGGTATCGCATTTTGAGTTTTTTAGTTTTCCTAACCATACATTTACAGTTTTTTCATAATTGAGTTTTAGTCCTGAAATCTCTTCAAACTCTTTAAGAGTTTTAAACAGATTTTCATACGAAACCCTATCCCCTTCTAATGTGAACACTGTATCATCTGCAAATTGGCTGATTTTAAACATCGTATTGAGTATTTCAATGCCTTTTATTCTCTCGTCTTCCCTGATTTTACATGCTAAAATTTCTGCACACAAAACAAATAGATATGGCGAAATAGGATCACCCTGACGACAACCTCTTTCAATTTCAAAACTCTTAGATACTTTCCCATTCACAACTACATAGGATCTTATGTTTTTATAAAATGTCGAAACCCAGCAGCATATACCTTCCCCAAACCCAAAAGCTTTAAGTATCTTATTCATATATGTCCAATTTATCGAATCAAACGCCTTCTCATAGTCAATTGATACCAGTAAACCAGGAAGAGAATTTTGTTCCAGATAAAACATTATGTCGTACAAGGTTCTTATATTTTCTCCTATGTATCGTCCTGGAACAAAACCCGTCTGGTCTTCATTAATTAATTTATGTAAAACAGCCTTGATTCTATTCGCTATACAGGTGGCACCTATCTTATACGAAACATTTAACAATGAAATTGGTCTCCAGTTTCTTAAAAACTTGGTTTATCGGTTTTTGGTAGACACGTTATTAATCCTTCTCTTTGAGACACCGACATCTCTTTATTTATAAAGCCTTCATTTAATGATCTTATTACAAACTCTCCTATTTGTTTCCAAAAGAACTTAAAGAAATTAACAGTCATCCCATCTGTACCAGGACTTTTATCATTCTGCATATTTTTCAGGGCTTCTGATGCTTCTTGGATGGTAATCATGCCTTCTAAACGTTCTGCTTCGTCTTCATTTAGTTGTGGCAGATTTGAAGTATACCTGCTAATTTCAATATCTTTTACTTCTCTTTCTTTGTACAAATGCTCGTAGTGTGACCTGGTCTCTTCTAACATTTCATCTGTTTCTAGCAAAACATTTCCTTGATCTGTAACTAATTTCAACATCTGTTTGCCAACAAAATGTCTTTTTTCCAGGTTACAAAAATACTTAGTTACTTTTTCACCCTGTGAAGCCCATCTTGCTCTGGATCTAAGAATGATCCCATCTACTTTTGTTTTACGTAACTGAGCAAGCTCATCTTTCTTTCTTTCTTTGTAAATTAATAGCATTAATCTGCGTGGGTTTTTCTCTTTCCAAATCTTGTATTTCCTTTTCTAAGCAGTTTTCAGCGTTCATTTGTTCTCTTTTCTTATTGATACCAAACGTAATCGTTTTTGATCTTATTTCCATGATCAGAACTTCTAAAAATAACCTATCACTTATCATAAATTGTATTTCATTATTGGGTATCTTGCTTAAGTTCTGCCTATCATACGGCGATGTAGGCTATTTAGTTTACTTATTTGCTTGTCACGTGTGTGTGTGTGTGTGTGTGTGGTGTTGTGTGTGTGTGTGTGTGTGTGTGTGTGTGTGAGTGCATGCGTGCGTGCGTGTGTGACCGAACTGGTTGTGAGTGTTTGGTCCATGGTGCATGCACATGCAGTTGCAGCTTTGTTAACTGAATCTGCTGCATTTTTAAATCCCTTCTGATGGCATCAGTTGTTTTTTTTTCATACAATATTCTGTTGCTCACAGATTGCACAACTAGTCTGGAATATAACGACTACTGGATTTACATTTAGTCTGGAATAATTTGTTGGTCTGTTGTGGACCTCAAACGGTTTTATTTTTCTATGCAATTCTGGGCTGAATTTGTTTGTGAACTGGCCTGTCTTACTCCAAGTTCTCCTCTGACCCATTCAGTTCTGCAGCTGTCTCTTTGAGCAGTGTGGAATTTGTTTCCGACTGGTCACCTTTTGTGTCCTGATGCTGGGTGTCTTTTCCTTCTGCATCTTCCAGTTCCCAAACTTTTCTCAGCTCCTAGACATTAAGTCCTTGCCCATGTTCTGACCTTGATGGTTGGCGAAAACTCGGGCTTACTTTGTAGGATGGGGTGGGGGAATAGGGGCTATCTGTGTCATCATCATCATTGTCAAAATTTCTTACAGTCTCGCTAGCACTGCAGATTGCTTGTTTCATCTCAAGTCTTGAATTGAATTCTTTATTGGTTCTGGGACTGGAGAGGGGTTGTTAATGTCAGTCGGTTCTGAATTACCCTCCAGCCTGGCTTCTGAAAGGACCAAGACTGCTTAGAAGATGGCTTCTGAGAGAGCTGAGCAGTAGGTGTCTAGTCTACTGAATAAGGAAGACTGGTTGATCTGAAAGTTGACACATAATTAATACATTCACAAATCACAGACTAAAAGAATCTGCAAGGTTTTGCAATTAACGACTCAGTAGCAAAAATAAAATTTGCTCCCTTTGACCTGAAAATCTAGGTGAAGATTACATTATTTTTAACTTTTGAATGATTACTACTTCACATATATTTTACATGTCTGTCAGGAAATGTGGCATGAACTGGTGTGTACGCTTGCGATTGTTCTCCATGTATATGTCTGATCCATCAGCAGTTGAGGAGCGATTGTCATGATGTATAGTTTTTTTTTCTTTTTCTGTCATAGATATCAAACTCAGATTATGGTCGAACTCAGATTAACCCTGGATCTTCTTTATTGTTTTAACTGTCACGCAAATAATTTCATGGAATTTTCAGTCTGACATGTGGGACAACGTGGCACTCGGTGGGCCTGATCGGTCGCATGCGGTCGACACGCACTGAGATTGAGCTGCTGGACTACAGTGTCTCCCTCTACAAACAGTGGGAGGCAGAAGGGGACGGACTAGGTGAGAGGACAGGACAGCGCTCTGCCAGATATTGCAAGAGCCTTGGTGCAGTTGTGGTGATTGGGACACAGGAGAGGGGCAGTTTTCTCCAGGGAAAGGAAATGGAGTGAAAGACAGTTGTTAGTTGGGGGATCGCTGGCTCTGTGGAAAGGGAAGAACAGGATTTGTCTGCTGGGAGAGGGGCGGCTGTTGGTTGGGAAAGGGAAGTATGTGTGCTGACAGTCCATCAGAAAAAATGCTTGGAGGAATTAGATGATATCTGTCTATCAAAGTCATGGTCTTTGATCATATAAACACGTTAAGTTTTTTTTTATAGATGATTTGAAAAAAAATTAAAGTCATGGTCTTTTGATCTTATGAACATGTTCAGTTTTAGATCCTTCACTTCATGGTCTGTTGCTTCTCTAAAGATGAATTGTCCTCATTTCATTGCCTTGTTTATGGGAAGAGAAACCTCTGGGCTCTCTCAAAACAGAACAGTCAGAGAGAAAAGTACACTGTTTTCAGTCTACAGGAAAGAAACTTTCATTATTTAAAAGGTCAAGGTGATGGCTTGTGTAGTTTCCCTTTGACTGAAGCTAGCATGCGCATAAGAAGCAGTCGTGCTTCCTGCTAAAGGTGTAATTTTGGTGTATCACAGTGTGTCAGTGGGTGTGCACAGTTTAAACTTGTGCACATTGCCATGGAGTTAACCACAGTGCAGGGATGCAGACTGAAAGAGAATCCTGCTGTGCACTTTTAGTGTGAACGTTTTTTTAAAAGATGAAGTTGTGGTTTTCCATTTAAGATCCAGACTGTACAAAGAGTGTGAGTGATTACCTCAATCCAGGAGGGTTTTTTTCCACCCATATCTGTGGTTGGTTTGTGTATCAGCAGGTTATGAAGCAGTTTTAAAGAAACTTGGTGGAAATACAGAATGTGGTTCAAGGGCAAACTCAATTACATGTGTCGCAGAGGTTGGGAGGTTGTTGGTTTGATTCTCATCGGCGCCATTTATTTGTGGGATTTTTCTGCCCCATTCAGCTCCTAACCAGAGTTCAATTTGCAGTGGGCTCAGTTGGGAGGACTGGGACCACACAGTCGAGTTTCATTCATTTAATGTATGCATCTCCTTGAGTGTTGCTCCAATTTCCTGCCTAACACTGCAAGTGTCTGTACCTCTCAGGCTTGGTTGACGCTGGGATATATAATGAAAGTAAGCCTGGATGACAGCCCTGCCATGCAGTCTGAGACCAGAGTGGAAAGCTGTAGAATCATATTCATCGATTGGCATTTTAAAAAAAAAGTCTTAAATTCCGGGGACCTTCATGCCCTGCTGTCAAGGTGACCTCAATTTCGGTTGCCTCTCCATGTCTTATGGCCTTGGTTTGATTCTGTCGGAGTCATCGCTATTGGCAAATTCATGGGGACTGCTGTCGGACAGACATGGCTGTGCTCTTCAGAGAGAGAGAGCGCTCACTCAGGCTGGCTCGGCAACAAAGCGATGATTTATTATTGTTGTCAGTAGGGGGCTTAGTAGGTGGTGTCCTGCATGGGGACTGCTGTTGGACAGACAGGGCTGTGCTCTTCAGAGAGAGAGAGAGCGCTCACTCAGGCTGGCTCGGCAACAAAGCGATGATTTATTATTGTTGTCAGAAGGGGGCTTAGTAGGTGGTGTCCTGCGTCTGTTGGATCAGAACAGGCGCCACTGAACACCACTGCAGTGACTGGGCAGCAGTGCAGTGTCTACTGTGGTGAGTGGCCTCATGATGACTTGCATTGTCTGCTTCCTGTAAACTGCTGGCACCAGAGCTGTTGTGGGCCAGGCTGTGGCTGTGGATGAGGGCTCGGAATGAGCCTGAGGTGGCCCAGAAGATGGGACACAAAATACAAAAGTACAACAACAAAAGCAACAAGGACAACATAGATTATATGTATAGGTAACATATATACTTAGGTGCAGATCAGAGAGTGAAGGTCCAGGATATGTTCATCAATGTTAAGCAAAAGTGACCCCAGCAATTCTATCGAAATTTTCGGAAAGGTGGAATGTGGGCCAAGGACAAACCCATTAAGTTTGAGTGTGGATCCGGATCAAAGAGCAGATCCAGGATCTGTTCAACTGTGGTAGAGGTCAGCGCTCTCCTTCGTTCTCTTCTAGTCATTAGTTTATTATACACATGATTGTATAGCTTATTATACACATGATTGTATAGTTTATTATACACATGATAGAATACTGTATTATACACATGATTGTATAGTTCATTATATACACGATTATTGATATTAGCACTGTTTCATACGATTTGTTGAATGTTCAGGCTGGAAAGAGTGTGGGAGTTTGAACGTTGCTCGCACCCTGGATCGTATGATAGCACTGAAGAGGCAGCATGCCCTAGGCAAGTGAGTACTTGAGTGCATGTTTGTGCTGATATCACGTATATGTGTCTAAAGCATGAACATACGTGTACGTGTGTAAATTGTCTCTTTGTATGCATTCACACACACCTTGGTATGTACGTGTACAAAATTATCATAGGTTTCATACCATGAGATTGTTCAAGGTAAGCTGGATCCTCAAAATCAAGTCGTCCGGTAATTACAGACAGCGATAAGATCACCCACAGCTAATTTCTGCCCGAGAGGTGACATCACGCCTTGATAACTGGTTTGGACCATGCTAAATTAAACAGTCTTGTCCTGTTGCGAGCTTTTCCATTCCGTCTGTGAGGGGGAAGAAAGCTGTTTGCAAGGTAGATAAAAGGTCAAGAAGACTAGCCTGGAAGAGTTGGCACTTTTCTCCGTGACTACGCCATCAGAACATCTCTTCACTGTAATTCTTCGGTTGCCCTTTAACAATATGCAGTATACATGAAGAACAACATTGATTCTCCAACTTCCATTTCTTTTTTTTCCCTTTTTTCCCCCCTTTTTTTGAAACTAAAAGTGAAACTTACTCACCATCCAAAATCTGTATGTTCAGTTACTGATAGACATTATTTTGCTTTTGCCGATTTTAATAATTTGTCATTTGATACAATGTGTCAAAAAACCCAAACACCTGAGAGTAATTTAAAACTTAATATTCAAGAAATTAGTTCATTATCGGAAAAATGCGTGAACAGTGAACAGCTTCCAGAGAAGCATGAAATCTTATCATGTCCATGATACTTGTCATCTTTAATATACTAGCTTCGACTGAATTCGTGGAAAATCAAATTTTCCCAAAATGTAGCATGTGATTGTTCAGATCTTCTATCAGTGGACCATATTTTTTTTTCATTGTTCAATATTAACTTCATTGTATAAAGAATCAAACATGGATTGTGACTGTACATGATTCTATCAAAACAATAACCCACATACCAAAAATTGTGCAAATAGCAAAAGTGCTTTCCATGCATCAAATAGATTTTTGTCAACGCTTCCTTTCCCCTTGCTCCTGTTTTTTTTTTTTTTTTTTTTTTTTTTTTTAGTTTAAAATATCACCAAGTGTGAACAGACTCTAAATTAAAGAACTCACTCACTCACTCACAGTGTGTCTGGGTTTTTCTCGTGTGCTGATGCTTGGTGCGCTGAAGCTTTCTTACTGTCATGTGTTCCTCCTACCTGGAATAAACAATTCAAACAAAGAATACAGGTACCTCGTTCATGAAGTAGTGTACAATGTTACACTGGCATATGTTGCTTCATATTTAGGTTTTTGAGGGATGTGAGCACAGGTTGCATGGAATCAGCAGGTGTCAACAGTTGAAATGTTTAAAGACTGAGTTATATAGTCTTGTTTATATTCTGACTGCAGCAATGATTGTATTCAGTTTGATGAGAATTGGATGGGGGAAAACCAGAGTTAATTGATCCCCTCAAGTCCTTTCAGTAATGTTAGGAATAGCTCATTGGTAGAGCGCCGGACTCGTAATCTTGGTGATGCTGGGGTTGCTGGTTCGAATCTCTGCTGGGCCGTTTCGGTACAGGGGGATTTTTTCCCCTCGGAGTTCACATTGATTCTGACTCCATTTCTCCATACAGTCCTTCAATTGAGACTATAAACTGAGGTCTGTGTGTGAACACACGCATAACATTTTGCACACATGTAAAATCCCGTCACCAACTTTCGGAAGAGAAGGCCAGTTTGGCAGTTGGTATGGATGACACGTTACACTTAGCATGCACCCTGCGTGAGAAATGGGAAGAAGGAAGGTAGTAAGGAAATTGAGAGAAAGATAATGAACAATATTGACTGGATGACACAGGAAACGACTGAATGAAGCGCCAGCTGGCAGCTCTTCAGTCGGCACTACCCAGGTAGGCAGCCCGTTGTGTAAACGAGTGTGGATTGTAAAGCTCTTAAAGCTTGGTCTCTAGCAGAGGATAGGTGCTATATAAGTATTCTTTAATGGTAATAAGAACAATAACTTGGATCTTTCATTACATGGACCTCTGCTGTGCTTTTCATCAAGATAACAGCTCTCACCATGTACAGTCAATGAAACAACATTTTGGTCAACATTTAATGGTCTGTCATGCCTGCAACCATTCTGTATTTTGTAAGTGTCCCATCTTCTGACCTTTGGCCTCTGATCTTGTATAATGATGACTTCCTAAGGTAATAGTTAGAAAGGCCATATTGCTGTCAACTTTCATGACAAGGTTCCCTCCCCTCCCTATACTTTTAGTTAGAGCAGGAAAATGCCAGTGTTTTGTTTGTCGCTAGAACAGTCCCACATACACACACACTCCCACTCGCAGGTGGTTGCTGCCTAGCGGTGGGCGGACAGCCTTCATCGTTCAGTTCTGATCCATTGTTGGCTGAAGAATGCCCCACCGTGTGTTGTGAACTAATTTCTATGAGGAGGCCGTGTTCTGTGTGTGCAGAACTGTGGGAGTTGAATGTCATGTGGTGACGCCCTCAGAGATACAGGAGATCTGTCCCTCTATGCGTGTGGACGACCTGCAGGTAATGGCTGGGCTGTGTCAATGTTTACCCTACAAGAGAAGATAATGCACTGATGGAAAGAAGCTTTCTGTGTCATTTCTTGCCGTCTGTAGATTATCTTTTCATGAGGGGGTAAATGTGAATATTGCCACGTTTTTCTCTGGTGTGTGTGTGTGGTGTGTGTGTGTGTGTGTGTGTGTGTGTGTGTGTGCATGTTCTCTCTGTGTGTGTGTGTGTGTGTGTGTGTGTGTGTGTGTGTGTGCGTGAAGTTTGGTGTGAAAGTGAGTTTGTACAGAAGACCTGTTCCCCTGTATGTGTGTATCATTTGACAGTAATGTTTCTGTGCATGAGGGAGGGGGCTGGGGCAGGGTTTGTACATGCCTGTGTGTGTAGGAGGGTGAAGGGGAGGGAGTCTTTAGAGGTGCAACTCTCCTCAGCTCTTCTCCACTCTCCATTACACATGTACACACACACATATTCTCACACTCCACCCTCCACCCTCCTGCCCATCACAAACCAACCGATCAAAGTGCCATCCAGCCTCTGGAAAAATCTCCAGTGGTGGCATCAAAACAAACCAGACTGACATTTGATTTGCTTTGTTGTCAGTTGCTTTGGCCCATAACAACATCCACTCTGGGAAAATGAACGATTGAGATTTGGACGTTCGCCAGTTTGCCCGTCATGTCTGAAGCTCGTGTTGGGCAAAGTCGCTTCAGGGCTCGGTCACCCAGGTGGTGAGCTGAAAATGTTGGTGGACTGAACACAGACTGACATGCACGACACCGTACACAGGTGCCTGCCAAGTGTCACACGACGTGAGAAACTTAAGCACCTGCATGGGTGAAACCTACAAAACTTGATTTGACTGAAATTAGGCTGGGGTGCAGGGGCCGCCTAGGCCCCGGCGGGTACAGGGCAGCGCCCCATTGGGGAGTCCAGGGGGGCGAAGCCCCCCGGCGAAATTGATTTTTTAAATTTTTTAGGCCAATTTCGTTGGCTCTCCTGCACCAGAAAAGCTTAATTGTAACATGATTTCTGCTGTAAAAAGCTTAACTGTAACATGCTTTTGTGAGTTACTGTTAGACTTTTTTCCATTAATTCATTTAAATGAATAAAAATAATATTCATGGCTTTTTGTACAAGCTCAGAAAGTTAAGTCTAAAAGTGTAGTTGAAAGAAACTTGTGGAGAGCGCGGCAGCAGAGAGTCCTCAGAAGAGAAGCCCCCTTCAAGCAAGTGTTTCGGCCCTTATCTCCTGACACTCTAGGGGGTTGGGCCACACCCGGTTCATGACTCCGGATGTCCCTCTGCTGCCCCCTTTTTTTTCCCCATCTTAGGATGAGCCATGGCTGGGATTCGAACCCATGACCCTCTGGACATGCTCATTTTCTACTTAATGACTCGCGCTTTAACCACTGAGCCACAGGACACCTGATATTTGTAGGGAAATTAAGCCTTATGAAGTTCACTTTTGTTCCTCCTTGACCAGATCCAGCTTGAACACCTCTCTGCCGCTTCTGCCATTGCTTTCAGGGCTCTGGTTTTTTCCTTCCCTGCAACTGAGAGCTGTTTCATGAGGCTGTATGCAGACGTTCCTACAAATCCCCAAGCTCCAATTTCTGCAGTCAGGACTTTGACCTGATAGCCTTCTCTCCTCAGGCTGTTTGCCAGATCAGCATACTTTTCAGTCTTGTAGATTTGAGCTGCCTCCATTCTGTTCTCATATGGCACCGTGAGCTCGATCATGATCAGCTGCTTGGTTGACTTAGAGTGGACTACTATGTCTGGTCACATGCCACTCTTGCTGATGATCTCTGGGTGACTCTTCCATTCTGGGAGGTCTGCAGTGCACTCCCAGTCATCTGCCCTGTCCAGCAGACTCTGCCTGCATGTTTCGAGTGGCACTGTTGTTCTTGGCCATGATTTGCTGCCTCCTGCCGTGAAGAATGTTGCGGGTGCTTTTGGAGTCCTGATTCTCCCTTTTGTGGTGTTGGTACTAGCCCAGACTACTTGTACAATCTCTTTGAGCACTTGGTTGTGCCTCCATGTGTACCTTCCTTGAGCCAGGGCTACTTTACATGAGCTTAGGACATGCTCCACTGTTTGCTTTTCATGGCAGAGGGGGCATGCAGGATCGTCTGTTTTCCCCCACTTCACCAGGTTTGCATTTGAGGGCAGAAGGTCATATGCAGATCTGAGAATGAAGCTGATCCTGAGAGGGGCCATGTGCCAAATGTCATTCCAAGTTAGACTTCTTTGGAGTGCATTCTCCCACGTTGTCCATTGCCCTTGCTGGCTCTGCTGGACTGCTTTTTGGAGTCTTTTTTGGTCTTCTTCTTTCTCATCTCCTGAATCATCATGTCTCTTTTGGCTTTTCCTTTGGCCTTTGACCACCATTCAGTTTTGGTCACCCCCAGTCCTTGTCTGTTGGTCTGTGTGTGTCCTGTTATTTCTCTGATCTGAGACTTTCTTTTGCAGAATCCATCGCCTCTTGAACTTTCCATTTTCTGCCTGTCTTCAGCTGGGGCTTGATTGCTTCTACCACCTTGTCTCCTGAGTCCTCCAGCATGCTTTGAAGTCTGATCTTCCCTGCTTTGTATTCCTCCAGGATGGATTTTAGTGGTAGTTTGAGCTTTGCTTGGCGACAGTACAGCGCGATGTCAGTCAGACAGGGTGGGACACCAAGCCATTTCCTTGTGAACTTGTTGATTTTGGCTTCCATTGCCTCCACTGTGCTGGTGCAGATGTCGTATATCATCAGAGGCCATAGGAGCTTTGGTATCAGCATAAACTGCAGACACCAGACCTTGTATTTGCCAGGGAGCCCACACTGGTCAATGGTCTCCAAGCCTTCTTCCGCCATCTGCTTGGTTTCTTTTGCTCTTTGTGTGTCTTTCAGCGTATCATCATACCATCTTCCAAGGCTCTTGACTGGTTCTTCTGTGACTGTTGGAATGGCCTGGTTGGCAACACTGAAGACCACAGATTCGGCCACCTTTTCCTTTCCTCAGTGAGAGACTCCGTGATTTCTTTGGCTTGAACTTCATTCTGGATGAGGCAACTATGTCGTCCAGCCTCTCCAGCACATGACGTGTCTCGTCTTCTCTGGATGAAATCACTGTAGTGTCATCCATGAAGGCCTTGAGAGGAGGCATCTTGTATCCATCGCCAAGGTCTGTTTGTCTCGCGTTGTTTTTGCTGCTTTCAAGATGAGTTCCATTGCCAGCACGAACAGTATCGGGGAAATTGCACAGCCCATGCAATGCCCACTTCCAAGTTGATCCAATCAGTTGTGTACTCCTTGTAGAGAACCGCATTGAGAAGCCATTGAAGTACTTCTTGAGCATGCCGCGGATGTTCTGTGGCACATGGTACATCTCAAGAGCCAACTGTATCATCTCAATGGGGCACAGATCCATATGCGTTTGCCAGATCAAGCCACACTACGTCCAGGTCTCTCTTTTCTGTTTTGCTTTTTGGATTGCGTCCCAGATCATTGTGGCGTGTTCTACACAGCCAGCCACGCCTGGGATGCCACCTTTCTGGACTGACACATCCAAGTACTTGTTTTCCATCAGGTACTTGGTCAGCCTTGCTGCCATGACAGAGAAGAAGATTTTCCCTTCGACGTTCAGTAGTGATATTGGCCTGAACTGGCTGATGTCACTTGAGTTTTGCTCTTTGGGGATGTACACACCATCTGCCGTCATCCACTGGCCGCTGATCTTCTGGTTTCTCCAAGCCGATCGCAGCAGCCTGTGGAGCCACTCCAGCACCTTGGGACATTTCTTGTAAAGCTGGTAAGGTATTCCGTTTGGCCCTGGTGATGATTTGGCTCTGGCTTTGTCGACCACCTTCTTGATTTCCGCCAACGTTGGAGGCTTGCCATTGAACTGTTCCTCAGGGTTGGTTGGCCACACCAGACCTTGAATGTCGAGTGGTGCTTTGCTCTGTGAGTCAGAGTATGTTTTCCTCAGATGCTGCTCAAGAACTCCTTTGTCCACACTTAGGGTCCCAGATTTTGGCTGCTCAAACAGTGTTCTCACTTCTGGCAAACTGGAAGGGGTCTCTGAAGAAGCGCTCTTGTGTCTTCTTCTTTTTGCTCTTCCTCTTCCTCGCAGATTCCGCTTTGCTGAGGGCGCTGTGTTTTTCTTTCAGGTCTTCCCACAGTTTTTCCAAGCCTTGTTTTTTCAGCTGGCAGTGCGGTCTTCATTTGCTTCTTGAGGTTGTTCTTTTGGACTCTGATCTTGTCCATCTTTTCTTGGCGTCTGGATTTCTTTGGAGGTGTTTTCTCTTTGGCTAGCTAGTTTTACTCCATAGGCTCTCTACATGTGGCATGCACAATGTCCCCATATGTGGCTAGTTTGTGTTCCAGGGTGCTTTTCCCTATCAGTGCATCGAGTCTTTGGACGATTTTTGCATCCAGTTTCTCCCAATCTTCAGTTTCGTTTGCTCGTGGCGGGTTGAGTTTCAGGCGCCTGGCATCGAGGGCCTGTGCAAATTCCTCATCCGAACCAACAGCGTGATGTCCTTGGCACTGTGGTTTAAATCCTGGCCTTGGTCTTCCGACGTCTTATCTGCTGATGCAGTGCGCTGCTGCTCATTCAGATGAGTCTTCACACATCCCATCTTTGTTCTGTGGATCTTCAGGCCACGGGTGGTAGCGAAACGCTTTCCATAGACACATAGATATTCCATTTGGTCCATGTTCATAGTCCGTTTGGGATTTGCAGTCATGATTGGTTGAGCACCGATGGATTCATCATTCTCTCCCCCTTTCGGTGAATCCTGGGAGCATCTTTTCCTTTTATTCTTAGTAGCCACATGTTTAAGGCAAAGTGGGGAGCCAGCCCACAGAGCCCTTGGTTCTGGTCTTTCCCAGTGTCCTCCGGTCTTTCCCGGACGTCCTCCGGCCTATTCCCGGAAGTCAATGGTTTACCCATGCATCAGTAGAAAGAAACTCGTGGAGAGCGTGGCAGCAGAGAGTCCTCAGAAGAGAAGCCCCCTTCAAGCAAGTGTTTCGGCCCTTATCTCCTGACACTCTAGGGGGTTGGGCCACACCCGGTTCATGACTCCGTATGTCCCTCTGCTGCCCCCTTTTTTTTTCCCCATCTTAGGATGAGCCATGGCTGGGATTCGAACCCATGACCCTCTGGACATGCTCATTTTCTACTTAATGACTCGCGCTTTAACCACTGAGCCACAGGGACACCTGATATTTGTAGGGAAATTAAGCCTTATGAAGTTCACTTTTGTTCCTCCTTGACCAGATCCAGCTTGAACACCTCTCTGCCGCTTCTGCCATTGCTTTCAGGGCTCTGGTTTTTTCCTTCCCTGCAACTGAGAGCTGTTTCATGAGGCTGTATGCAGACGTTCCTACAAATCCCCAAGCTCCAATTTCTGCAGTCAGGACTTTGACCTGATAGCCTTCTCTCCTCAGGCTGTTTGCCAGATCAGCATACTTTTCAGTCTTGTAGATTTGAGCTGCCTCCATTCTGTTCTCATATGGCACCGTGAGCTCGATCATGATCAGCTGCTTGGTTGACTTAGAGTGGACTACTATGTCTGGTCTCATTCCACTCTTGTTGATGATCTCTGGGTGACTCTTCCATTCTGGAGGTCTGCAGTGCACTCCCAGTCATCTGCCCCGTCCAGCAGACTCTGCCTGCATGTTTCGAGTGGCACTGTTGTTCTTGGCCATGATTTGCTGCCTCCTGCCGTGAAGAATGTTGCGGGTGCTTTTGGAGTCCTGATTCTCCCTTTTGTGGTGTTGGTACTAGCCCAGACTACTTGTACAATCTCTTTGAGCACTTGGTTGTGCCTCCATGTGTACCTTCCTTGAGCCAGGGCTACTTTACATGAGCTTAGAACATGCTCCACTGTTTGTTTTTTATGGCAGAGGGGGCATGCAGGATCGTCTGTTTTCCCCCACTTCACCAGGTTTGCATTTGAGGGCAGAAGGTCGTATGCAGATCTGAGAATGAAGCTGATCCTGAGAGGGGCCATGTGCCAAATGTCATTCCAAGTTAGACTTCTTTGGAGTGCATTCTCCCACGTTGTCCATTGCCCTTGCTGGCTCTGCTGGACTGCTTTTTGGAGTCTTTTTTGGTCTTCTTCTTTTCTCATCTCCTGAATCATCATGTCTCTTTTGGCTTTTCCTTTGGCCTTGACCACCATTCAGTTTTGGTCACCCCCAGTCCTTGTCTGTTGGTCTGTGTGTGTCCTGTTATTTCTCTGATCTTGAGACTTTCTTTTGCAGAATCCATCGCCTCTTGAACTTTCCATTTTCTGCCTGTCTTCAGCTGGGCTTGATTGCTTCTACCACCTTGTCTCCTGAGTCCTCCAGCATGCTTTGAAGTCTGATCTTCCCTGCTTTGTATTCCTCCAGGATGGATTTTAGTGGTAGTTTGAGCTTTGCTTGGCGACAGTACAGCGCGATGTCAGTCAGACAGGGTGGGACACCAAGCCATTTCCTTGTGAACTTGTTGATTTTGGCTTCCATTGCCTCCACTGTGCTGGTGCAGATGTCGTATATCATCAGAGGCCACAGGAGCTTTGGTATCAGCATGAACTGCAGACACCAGACCTTGTATTTTGCCAGGGAGCCCACACTGGTCAATGGTCTCCAAGCCTTCTTCCGCCATCTGCTTGGTTTCTTTTGCTCTTTGTGTGTCTTTCAGCGTATCATCATACCATCTTCCAAGGCTCTTGACTGGTTCTTCTGTGACTGTTGGAATGGCCTAATATAAAATAAATATATAAATAAACCAGAATATAGAAACTCAAAAAGGGAAATTTTTCTCACCCAATCTGAACTGATCAAAACATTCCAAAAATCAACAAAATTTCCCCCACAAATTGTTTAAAATGGTCACTTTACTATATGAATCAAGACTGTGTGTAAAAAGAATATACATGCTCACACATTTGAGATGCACAATGAGGAACCAAAGTAGCTTTATTCTTGCCAGCACCATTTGTCTTTTAAGTCCAAAGAATCACACCCCATTTTAAATAAGGAGAAATCAAAGTTGACATGTTGTCAGCACATTTTGTCTTTCCTAGCAACCACACCACATATAGAAAATGGATGAACAAAGGTGGCCTTCTTATCTTGTCAGTTCCTCTTGTCCTCACTGTCAAAAAGCCACCATATACATGAAGTATAATTCATCCTTTCAATCATTTTCAGAATTGTCCATCAATAAAGTGCAAAGCTGTCATCCACGTTTCTATCATTTTCCATGGTGTCAAACAAAAGCAAGGACGAGTCATTATGATTCCTGTTGATTTTGATTAAGCAGTCATATATTAATGAAATTCTCTTGCCCTGTCAAACAATGAGTGGTAAAGAAAACTAAAAAAAAAAAAAAGAAAAAGAAAGGAAAGATGAAGAAAAACAAAAAGTCTTTCAGTCCAGTAGTGGGCGCTTGAAAAACTGCCCGATGTCTGCAGCACCAGCTTTTCGTTTTCTACTGGAGCCAGGTACTGGAGATTATGGAGCAGCTGAAGAAGCAGACTGAACATGACAGGGCACAGATGGACATACAGATGTAGCAATGTTGACAGGTGGGGCTGCAGCTGGAAATAGGCTAGACGTGGAGGAGACAGTAGAGCTACATTTTTTTTTTTGGCTGCTTGTGATAAATATTCCGAGGTGGGAATTGGTGAAATTTAAAAAAAAAAAAAAGTAAAGTGTAGGGAGGATTCAGGTCATTTCTGTTTTTCCACCTTTTCTTTTCCTAAAAAAGTATCATAACAAACATGATTTTTTTTAAGGAAAGGAACTAAAAAAATAAATAAATAAACAAACAAAATGAAAACTGACAACAAAACCCCCACTCACAATAATAAAATTCTAAGAATCCCATCACCCCCCCCCCACCTGAAAGTAATATATAAAAAAAGGAAATTTACTCTTTAAAAAAATCCAAACAATAAAAAATTGGAAAATTTTCCACCCCTGATATACATTAAATTACTCCCACCCCACCAAAAATATCAACTATAAGTATAATTAGCTCCCCCCAAATCCCGACACCCCCCCCCCCCCCCCCCCCCCCAATCAACTTTTTAAATTTGATTCTAATTACTTTAGCAAAGAATACAAAAATGTTAACTCGCCTTCATGTTTTTCTTATGCTCTGGGTGATCAGCATGGCTACGAAGTTTCTTTTTTCCGTTCGCTCCATAACTGATCGTTTTTGAACAAACGATACAGAAACACGTGCCGGCCACATTTATTTTCTTGCACCACTTGCGATATTCATTGCCATCGTCATCAGTTTCGTTTAGCCATTGTCATCTCCATTTGTTTTTAATTTGGCCCTCGACGCATGCTACTGGATCTCCTTCTTTCAAAAAAGCCATGACTACTTAATTTCTGGAGCACCGTGCAAACTTTCGTTGTCAGTCAGACGCGCCAATGTTAGCCTGTGAAGATGCCGGAAACACAGAAACAGCTACTTCCGGTATGAGATGGAAAACTTGGATCGAACACAAAATCGGAACCGATAAATCGTTTTTTTTTGGGTTTTTTTTTTTAAATTGACGGAAGTTCCGTCAAGACTGAAAGTCATTTTGACGGATTTCCGTCCATAGACGGAAAAGTTTCACCCACGCACCTGTCAGCTTCAGACAGCACCTTTGATCACCAAGCACCATGCCTGCATGGTGGTCACGCAAGACTTGCTGTAGTTTGGCTTTGCGCATGCTGATTTTCACAGCCAGACAGGGCGTTTCCAGAGCAAAGGGTCGTAAGTGCCTGAAAACACCAGAGCTGCTTCGTCTCTCCAAGTTGGGAGCCCAGCTCTATGATCTGGCTGGCACACTGAAATGGGTGGTGAGGGGGGTGGAGTGAGGTAAGGGGATGGGGGAGGAGAACTAAACGATAGGTATCAACCCATTTTTACAATTAAGAAAACATGACGGTATGCATTTCAGACCTAACAGTTGCCGAAGACAGTCAGACTCAGAGCCTGAAGAGTATGTACATGCAAGGCTGTGAGGGTTGACAGAGTATGGTTATGATTTACTGTTGTATGCATCATGGCTAGGCATGTGTGAGTGTGGATGTCGTTTGAGGTTTGTGCATGTGTATCTATGTACATGTGTGTGTGTGTGTGTGTGTGTGTATGTACGTGTGTGTGTTTGCTGCCCAGGGAGGGTTGTGGATCCCAGGTGATGGTGTGCTAACTGCTCCTGATGTCGCCATGGTTTTCTCCCGGAAGGCAAAGGCCAAAGGTGAACGATGATTCAGTATCGTCATCATTGCTGTCACCATTCTCATCTTCATCCAGACAGGCGTAACGTCTCTCTGCTTTTAGCACTTTTCTAATTTTTGTTATCATGTATTTAGATAATTTTTTTTTTCAAATTAAAGACATGATTAACGACTGTAATGAGTTGCGTTCTTAAGGTGAGACCCCACAGGCAAAATTTGTTTCAAGTTCTTTAACAGTGGTTTGTGTTTTTTATATGTAATTACTAGTAAAAACAAGAAAAAAGGACAAATTTAGCCAAATTATACATGTGTTCATGAATTATGATCAGAAAACAACGTAAAATGATGCAAAGTCCAAAAAAAAAAAACACATTTTGGGAACACAGTTTCCACTAGAAAAAAGTAATGTAGAGACCTGATTTTTTGCATGTGCTTTCTATGTCCCTTTGTCTATGTCCACAAAGAAGCTTTTTTAGAACAAAAATATAGAACTGCCAAAAAAAAATGGATCATGATCTTATCAAAATTTATCAGGGTTGGGGTTACCACAATGATATTTCCAGTCCAAAAATAAATTCACTCACATGTTCAAATTGAAAACCCCTCTTTACAGACCAAGAAGAATTATTTTCCTTCAAAGGAAAAAAAAAAGTATGTTTCTATCTTGTTTCAAGGTTGAGAAATGAATGTCCCAAGGTGGTGACTGTCGACGAAAATGCTGAAACTGAGAAAACTGTCGATAAAGATTTGTAACTGTTCTCTACCAAAAGAAACGTTATTTGCAAAACATCTTTATTTTCACACTTCTTGGCTTTATTATAACAAATCATCAACAAAAAATGAAAGTACACATATAAACCTATCAAAAAATGCAGTAAACCCAAAAGTGATGTCTGAACACTTTTTCACCATTTTCAGCCTGTGGGGTCTCACCTTAAGCGGATCCAATGCATTTGCTTTAGTGATGGTAAAATGGCATAAATGGACCCAAAATAGCAGGGAAAGAGGGGAGAGGTAAATGATTTTGTGTCGGCTGGAAAAAAAAAATGCAAACACCCCAACACACACTTCAGTAAGAATGAAACCATTTGAAATATATTGCTACCTAGGGTTGGACCTAGTCTCCCAACAAAAGAAAATGCAATACTCACTCATAGCTTTCGACAGCCATCCGGCCATCTTCCCCAACATTTGAAATGTCTTTTGATGATTTGTAAACTTAAGAGCATGAAGATGATTCATGGTAACGGAGAACAATAAGTTTAGGAAAAATTGTGAGAAGATTTGAGCAATAAAGATCTCTTGAGGCCATGGTTGAATTGTGAACCAAGATAAAATGGTGCATTCCACTACAACATGAAAGTCATCACCTCTGCTGACATGTTCAGTTTATAAATGTTGGGGCAATGGTGAAATTTTCTAGACGAAAATGAGCATTATAGTTTTTGGAGAAAGAGAAAGAACTGTTCACTGCTTGTTTCAGTTTTATCTCTCTGTTTTTGATGAAAGATGTTTCACAGACTGTCTCTAGTGGGTAATGCACACACTTACACACTCCTCTCCTCTCTCTCTCTCTCTCTCTCTCTCTCTCTCTCTCTCTCTCTCTCTCTCTCTCTCTCTCTCTCTGTCCTCCTCTGTCTCACACACACATACACACACATACACACGCACATACACACGCACACACACGCGCACACACACACACACACACACACACACACACACACACACACACACACACACACACACATACTCGCACACAAACATACATCCATGCACGACTCCATGAACAAACAGGAAAACTGACCTTTCATCCTGGTTTGTGCCCTGTTCCTTTCAGTTTATAAATCTGATGCACACTGTCCGGTTTGCTGTAGCATTTAAACGATTTCTCATCGTGTACTCTGCCTGCACAGGTGTGAAAGTGTTGGAGGGAGTGGGAGTGAAACGAGTGCACACTGAGAATGCCAAGGTCACGGAGGTGGAGACAACTGCTGGCAACATAGACTGTGAATACTTTGTCAATGCGGCCGGCCTGGTGAGTGACATATTTCTAAATTCTAGTTAGTTACAAATTTCTCTCTCTCTCACGTGACTGTTGTGAGTACTGTAACTAGTTTGTTCACAGTTGACTAAAAAAAGACAGAAACACAAATTTGAATATCAGAGTTATCTTCAGGGGCCGGAATAGCTCAGTTGGTAGAGCACCGGACTCGTGATCCTGGGTTGCGAATTTTTATATATATAATAATTATTTATATGTATACATATATGATCAGAATCGAAGCATTTTTGGGTATAAAGTCTGAGAACAAATATAAAGTGATACCAGACTTTGCGAAGTGACTGGCACACAAAAGGCTCAGGGCTGCTGAAGTGTGTGCTAGGCACATGCTTCAGTTTCACAGATCACCAGAACTTAAGTAACACAGCAAGTCAATGTGTATAGACCTGCCAACTGCTGGGAGTCAGATCAGGGCTGAAGGAAAACAACAAAAAGGTTATTTGATCTAAACAACTATAAGATCATTACAATACAGATTATCAGCAAGACGAATTTCATTGACAGCAAAAGTCATTCTGCACTGAAACCTGTTACTGGTCAATAAGTGAAAGAGACCCCTGGTTGTCAGTTTTCGTTGACGACAATTTGAAATCAAACTCTGACAAACAAAATAATGAAATGTAGTTTCTGAAATCAAACAAACCAAAACTACAATAGATTTTTTTTTTTAAGTGTGTAAATTTTTCTTCAGCTATCGTTATCATGATGATGTTCTGACAAAATCATTCATTGAAATCGATCGTTGTTTGGTACCTTGCCATGTGATTCCAGACATGACCAAGACATTACTGCAAAAGGTAATTGCAGACATTTTGTAAATTTCTGCATGAAATGACCAGTCAAACACAACAACCTTTTTTTTCTAATGTTTAGAAATAAATCGTCATCAGTCTGCTGTTTCACATTCAACATGTGGCCTTGTCACAAATTTAGAATGTTGGTAACTGAATGTGTCTTTAAACTTGGATTTGTAGGATTTTTTGGTCATAGCCAGTTCTTGCCCATGATTTTTTTTTTTTTAGCATGATTGGGCTCAGATGGGAAGACTAGAGGCATATGCTTGGACTTTCATCAACTAAATTGATGCATTTTTGAGAAGAAAGAGATTTCATGACCAGCACTGCAGGGTTGTAGGCCTGGTTGATGCTGGGACAGATCATAACAGAAAGTGGTGTGTGTGTTCTTTTTATGCGTTCTCAGAATAGAATAAAACTTGCGTTATATCATCTTCATTCCTTTCAAGGGTTCTCAGAACAGAATAAAACTCGGTTGTATCATTTTAATTCTTTTTATGCATTCTCAGAACAGAACTCCATTGTATCATCGTCATTGGTCAGAAGTGGCCAATAATACCGCACTCCCATGGTGACATGAGTTTGGGTTATCTGTCCACATCCACACACACTGTAAGGCCGTATCAGAGTTGTTGGTGTCAACAAGGTCATAGGGAATGGTGGATGAAGGTGGTGGTGACCCCCCAGAGCAGCGCTGATCATGCTGGCTGTGTGGGATAACCGTTTAATGTCGTCAGCAGTGATGCTGGTGGTTGGTTTCATGCTGTGTATGTTAGATCATGTCAGGTGCCTCTGATCACCACTAAAGTGATGGGAACAGTCGAGGTTCAGTTGTTGACCAGCGATCATTAGAGCTTTAGATCTGATTCCAGTTAGCAGGGCGCACAACACATTACTTTGTTGTTGTTGACTTTTGATGTAAATGTCGTATTTGTCCAGGATGCCCCGTTTCACTCCCGAAAGTACACATGGCTGTCCTAGTCTGTGATGATGAGCCTGTGTTCACAAACACACCTGCACTTACACACCTCTGCACACACCTGAGACATTCACGACCATGCACATACCCGCAGAACTGTTCCCCGAAAGAAACTAAGAGCTGTCCATTCAACATTTCTGCAGTGGTCGCGAGAACTGGGCAAAAGAACGGTGCCCTACAGGGTCAATGTCCCTCTCCATGCCTGTGAGCACTACTACCTCGTGACCAAGCCTATCGCCGGCACCAATCCCATGATGCCTGTCATCAGAGACTACGATGGCTATGTGTACTTTCGCGAGTGGAACGGGGGCCTCCTGGGTGGAGGGTTCGAGCCCAACCCCAAACCCATCTTCCATCATGGCCCGCCAGACAAGTTTGAGTTTCAGCTTCTGCCGGAGGACTGGGACCATTTCCGTGAGTACCTTGGTGGCGTACCTTTTCTGCAGGGCAAAGAACATGTTACTTTTTTGTTGTTGTACTTTAAGTTTAACTTGTATTTGTCTCAGTTTCGATTTCAGTATCATCAGGGAGGTGTTAGTGCATACGGTCTAATCCATATACGCTACACCACATCTGCTAAGTTTTGAGACTATGCTGCACATGATTTAGAGCTGATGGATAAATGAATTCATGACTTAGATGAGAGAACTTAAGAAGAGGGTCTTGTGGCTGTGACTTAAAACTCAGATAATGACAGTGTCCATCTAAAAAATGAACAGAATAAATGTTGTTTCTTATTTGTCTGTCGTCTAAAGCTTTCTTCAAAAGCACATAGATCTGTTTAAAGTTTCATTTTGTTAGATTTTTAACCAAGTCTTTGCTGATTTTGAAAACTGAAAGAAATTTTGCACTGTGTGCTTATCAGCAGGTGAATCTTGAACGAATGCAGTAACTTCACTTCTTCTCATGACTGTTATAGTAAAAGTTTGGGAAATTGTCATACGGCAATTTTTATGTATGCTAAAAAAATTTTTGTAAGTTTTGATTTTTTTTTTCTTGACAGTATTTAGACTTTATCAAAAATTGTTTATAAGTTTGATTTATTTTCTTGATAGTAATTAAACTTGGATATCTTTTTTTTTCTGTAACATTTTTGTCTGTGCCTCTTTTGGATTTACTCTGTCAACCAAGAGTCCTTCCCTTTAAAAACTTGATTTATCTCTAACAAAATCTCTGTCTGTGAAGACTTTATTTTTCTGGAACCTTTTTTTTCGTTGTTGTTGTTTGTTTGTTTGTCTGTACTTGACTTTCCTCCTGACAAAGACTGCCATTCGGGTTGGGATCTTGGTTACCTCAACATCTGTGCACTGACCCCTTGTTCCCTTCTTCTCCGACCTCACTCCTCCCCTCTCCTGAAACCTCACCTTCTACAACTCTTTCACTCATGTTTGAAAAAAAGAAAAGAAAAACTGAAAAGAAAAGAAGAGGAACAAAGAACGAAAGAAAAAGAAAGAACAGAAAAACTGTTGGAATTCATTTTTCAAGGGAAGGCAACCCTGTGAGTGGAGTACACATGGATGCTTGCAGAAATTCTGTTGAACGAAATCCTGCATCGTATGCCGGTGATGGAGACAGCGGAGGTGCGGCAGCTGACCAACGGTCCTGAGAGTTTCACACCTGACTCCAACTGGCTGCTGGGAGAAACGGCAGAGGTCGGTAGTTTCTCTGTGTGTGTGTGTGTGTGTGTGTAAGATAAGATAATGTTGCTTATAGCCCAGCCGACCGCAAAGGGCCACATCAGGGCTGTGTGTGTGTGTGTGTGTGTGTGTGTGTGTGTGTGTGTGTGTGTGTGTGTGTGTGCTTGCTTGCTTGCTTGCATGTGTGTGTGTGTGCTTGCTTGCATGTGTGTGTGTGTGTGTGTTTGCTTGCATGTGTGTGTGTGTGTGTGTGTGTGTGTGTGTGTGTGGTGTGTGCATGCTCCTCAACCTGACCCAGCTGCTAAGACTGTGAGACAAGAGTTGCAAACCTGTTAACAGCAGATGTTTACCCTTACAGCTTCAGCAGATTCTGGGCGCATTTTGCAAAAATGCGTAGGATATGGTAAAAGTTAACAAAATACCGCAAAAAAAATCTAGACGAGAAGCTCTTGAATGGTAAGTGCAGCTGTGAAATGTAACCACTCTGTTGTCTTGGCGTGTTACTTTGAGTGCCTTGACCACAGAGCAATGACTTTGCCAACTTGCGCATGCAAAATCGCATCTGGTTTAGTCGTTGACAACAAAAAGCCGACGCAAAAAGCCAGCTAGAGAGCAGGAATTTCCCTCTAAGTCAGCCAATGAACGAGACATTAAAGAATCATCTGGTGGAGAAACCTTCGCTCGCTGTGGTTACTGTAAGATGGACTTCAGCGTTACCCAGTCTGGCAAATTTGACATCACCTGCCATAGGGTTTTCTTTTCTCCCTTTTAAAGTACACACAATTTTAATGGAAAAAAGCAACAACTCAGTTTTGTGGAAAAGTACAGGAATAACATTTTTAGGGTGAACAGGCCTGGAGTTGATAACAGGTGAGATTTCTTCGTGGAATTATGCAGGACATCGTCTTCATCACGGTTGGCAGGAATCAGGAAACATCTTCCTTTTCATGATGTAAATGTTGTGCTTTTGTGTTATGTATTTCTTTTGCTCTATATGATTGCTACTTGTGGATAGTCAGTGGTGCTGCAAATGTGTTTATTCGTTCAATTTTATTTATCTTATTCATTTTTCTTTTTTTTATTTTATGGAGGGATGGAGGGACAGATGGGTGGATGGACATACAGAAAAAGATATAGATACATGTGTATGTGTTTTGTTTATAGTGATAAAGAATTGTGTTATTAAGTGATTAAAAAAAAGCATAGGCAATACATTATCGAAGCTGCATCCTTGCTGCATGGCAAGTAGAATACAGCAGTGCATATGTTCTTTAAGGGTAAATTAAGGATGAAGAATGTGGTTGTCCTAAAACCAACAATGCAGTTTGAACATATCTACCACAGGTAGACAACTACTACGTCGCTGCAGGGATGAACTCCAAGGGGGTCGCCGGAGCAGGAGGTGTGGGCAGGAGCATCGCAGAGTGGATCATTGATGGACGTCCCAGCCTCAGTCTGTGGGCCCATGACATCCGCCGCTTCCTCGGCCACCACAACAACAAGCGCTTCTTGAGGGATCGCATGCAGGAGTCATTCGGTGAGGAAAAGCTTGGGTTAATGTGATTTTGTTGGTCACATTGATGGCCTTCAGCTTATTTTAGTGCAACAGATAACTCCATGGCTAGACTACCTCACAGGAGTGCTCCGAAACGCCTGGATCCAGAATGCCTCCTAGAGTATTTTAATGCCATGGTAAAATATTTTTGATGGGCTGCTTCCCAGTCTTTTTCTTTTTCTTTTTTTTATCGCACCTGGCATTACCCTCATACCACTCATTCTGGCCTCCTGTTCACAGCTATATTATGGCATATAAGGAACAAGTATACTGGTCCGGATCTAAATTATCAGGAATTTCTACCGTTGCCTATAATTTCTTCACTGGACCAACCTGAGATTGTTTTTTTTACCAGCATGTTTGGTGTTTGCAGCGGCAACAGCGATACTGAAGTACCCGAGGGAGGAGTACACCACGGGACGGAAACTGCGCTGCTCTCCCCTTCACACCCGACAGGAAGTGGCTGGAGGTGTCTTTGGAGAGACCATGGCTTACGAGCGGGCCATGTACTTCAAACCAGAAGATGAGGGTACGCAGATGGATCAGTTTAAAGCTATCTTTTTTAAAGTTGTTCTTTGGATGAAATAATAGCTAAGTGGTCATTTCTGTTTTTTTCGTTTTCTCCACCATGGAGGTTATGGTTTCGACCTGAGTCCGATGATTTGTCTGGGCGTCAGTTAAGGAAACATTACTAAACCGATTTTAACGAAACATAGTGGAAAGGCAGAATGTGGCCTTTGCATGAACCTGTGATGCTTTGATGCATGCAGATTGGTTGCCAAAACTGAAAATCAATCATTAGGGTGTTTCAGACTATGAGATGCCCAGGTCTCATTTTGAGAGAAAGAAAATTATTGCTGTATGGTCTGGAAATTATGGGACCACCACTGAAAAGACATAGAAGATGAAACTGAACAAAAACCGTCAAACCTTTAGAAAAAAAAGGAAAAGTACAAGTTTTAGAAAAAGGAAAAGTACAAGTTTTAGATGTTCTGCTGTATATCTGCTGTGCAGACCATTTTCCTGAGGAGAAGCGTGGCAACTGGACGTTCACCAAACCCAGCTGGTTTGAGGCGGCCCAGGAGGAGTACTGGGCATGCAAGGAGCGCGTCTGCATCATGGACATGTCCTCCTTTGCCAAATTTGAACTGCAGGTGACCTTGTCTTTTTGTCTTCAATCAAAAAAAAAAAAAGAGAAAAAAAATGGGGAGTTTGGCAGAGATGAGAAATTGTGTTGTTTCAGAAGTTGGAAGTTCTTTGTGTTTTGTTTGGAATGAAGTTGATTTTGGTTGTTTTTAAATGGTATTTCCTGCACACGAACACACGTATACATGTGTGTTTGCGGCAGATTCTGGTATTTAGTCATCGTGTATTATTTCTGGTATTCAGATGATTCTGAATATTGTAAGTGGGTGTGTGAATATCTCTGGCTTTCCCATAATTTCGCTGGAGGCATTATTTTTTTTTCCTCTGTAAATGTATCAATGAAGAGACACACTGCTGGCTGGCAGGGAGATCAGAAACTGCTTTGTCACACAGTTAAGGATCAGATCCAGTGGGGCATACCAGATGAACTGCTCTGTCTAGAAGCAGAACTTTCATGATGGTTTCTGGTCTTGCTATGTTTCAGTTGAAAATGGATTTGATTGAGGAGAACCGTTTTATAAAAAGCCTTATCTACCTCTTCACGCTGTGGTAGTTGCTGTTGTGAATAATATATGCTGCCTTATCTATGTACAAAATTGAGCAAGCAGTTTGCGTTTCATTTGGGGATCGGTTGTGTAAATACGTTACGAGAAGTATGAAATGTTTTCGCCAGCATATTTGACTTCCTCCTCAGGGAATATCCGTTCTGTTTTGTTTTGAATAGCAAAAATGTGCGGTGGTAATTAGATCTTGATGCCCATTTACAGTCTGTCAGATATGGATTAGCACTGTAGATTAGAAATGTTTGGAATACATCCTGTCTAAGTTGTACACATAATCAATCTTGAATGTACACACATGCTTGTACCACAAGTACACAGGCCCATGCATACAAGTATACAGACATGCACACATGCAAGCTCACAAAAATTCTATAAAACGCACACACACACACACACACACACACACACACACACACACACACACACACACACACACACACATTCGCGCGCGCACACACACACATCTGTATACATGCATGATTTTGAAAAAGCCAGTACAAAATACAATGTAGGTGTTTTTGCTTAGTAATGTTAAAAAGGGGTGTAAACCATTACTTAAGTTTGCATATTGCAATTCTGTGGTTGTATATAATGGAGGCAGTAATTGTTGGCGTCCTTTTCAGTGTTCTCTTATCATTCTACTTGCATATTCTTGGGCAGTTTGTGTTTGTTTATTGTGCGTGCTCCCTTGTAATACCTGTTTGAGCTTGCATTTGTGTGAGTATGTATTTGTTTTATATAGTTTTGGTGTGTTTAAGGAGCAGTAATCTTGTGACCCTGTTATGAAACATGTTGTCGGTGTGTGTGTGTGTGTGTGTGTGTGTGTGTGTGTGTGTGTGTGTGTGTGTGTGTGTGGGCACACACGTGTGCTATGTGTGTGTTTGTAGACAGCTAATAATCATGTGGAGGTGCATTGCATTTGGAGCCTACATTAATGGGTTTCACTCTCGCTGACCCACTCTGTAGAAACCTCGCTATATCTTGAAGGGCTGTGCTGACCCACTCTGTAGAAACCTCGCTATATCTTGAAGGGCTGTGCTGACCCACTCTGTAGAAACCTCGCTGTATCTTGAAGCGCTGTGAATTAACTCCGATTATTTGACACCACACTCTTTTTGACAGGTTTCATTATGCTTAGAATAGATTTAATATTGTCAGCCTGCGTTGATGTCTTGATGTATTTGGTAACGTTAGAATAGATCTAGTTATTTAGCTTATACTGTATGAAAGTATTTGCTTCTTAACATTGTGAAGTATTGTTCGATAAAAGCTGAAACAATGAAGCGTTTTCAGGGAGTGGACGGATATTCTGTAAGTGTCTATTTTTCCTGTGATGCCCTTACCTCTTTTTTTCTTCTCTTGGACGTAACCTTTGCTGCTGTATCATTTTTCTTCATCTGCACCTGTGCATCCAGACAAAAGCACATACCATGCTTGGGGTAGATGCTGAGCTATGCAGGGGTGTACATCCATGTGCTAAACAATGGGTCGGACATCCCGGTTACATCCAGTCTGATAGGGCATTTGTCCTCTGCGATGTTCAGCCAACTATTTTTTTATTAATCAGTATCTGATGTTCATTGTGGATGTACACCTCTGATAGTGACAAAGAATATTTTGCTGCTCTCTGATCCATTGTAGGCTTAAAAGATGGTGCTATGTCCTAATTTCAAGTGTATGATTATTGAATGAGTTTAGTCTTAACCTTGAAATCAAATTTTGCTTCTTTTTTCTTTTCTTTTCTAAACGGAAAGATAATAAACCTTTACTGAACCTGAAGCTGAAAGTTGGTGCAAGGAGAGCAGGTATATAAGTTATTTATTGAAGTCATTTCATTTCGTCAAAAGAAAAGAGAAAGTAGTTACGATTGGGTCAAGCATGCTTTTTATTATTTTTTTCCCTATCTTTTTTGGATCCCCCCCCCCCCCCCCCCCCCCCCCCGCAAGGGAGAGAGATTGATGGAGGATTTGGGCATTAATCAGGAAAAAAAGTAAGGAATTTTATCACTAAAAGTAATCTCATGATATACTTACCTGTCCAAACAAATGGCTTTTCCCTACTGGATGTGGAACATCACCATGTTATTCGAATCCTCAAAAAAAAAGAAAAGGAGAAGACAAAAAAAATGAGAAGGAAAGAAAGTGAAATCAGGAGAGCAGATAGCTAACCATGCCTCCATATCCAGTGAGGCCAATCAGATACCAACATACCAATGGGACATTGTCAAACCCTGAGCCTTGCCTGGCACAACAGGCAGTGCACATCTTCAACAATTTTACAACTGACCCCCACCACTCTTCATCACTTTCAAGCTGCTGAGGGTCAAGAGGGCAGAGCAGAGCAGGTAGGGGGTGGAAATGCTGGCCAGTCTTGACGCCATGAAGCTGATACTGAACTGGTGTAGCTTGAAGAAGAAGGTGTCTCTCTCTTGTCCAAACTGGCGGGCCATCTTGAAGGTTTGTGTGGATGTTAAAATTCCGAATTGTCTGTTACGCCACTCAGGGACAAATCGCGCACATCGCAAGGTTTGAGGCAAGGGTTGAGGTTTCATGGCAAAAGACACAGATCTCATGAGTGTAGGCTTGAAGCAACATGAAGGGCAGATGCATGATTCTGCATCTAAAACAGAGGGAATGAAGGACGACAAAAGAGACTCCAAAATGTACAGCCCAAAGGACCCAAAGGCTGGAGAGAGACTGTGATATAGCACAACTTGCAGACATCTAGCGATGAAATTGTCCCCTGTGAAAGAAGAGAAAGAGAAGCTCCCTCAACCAAAATGAAAGCGAGCTGAAAAGGATGCTTAAGTTCTGAAAATAAAAAATCAAGTCTTTACTCGAAGGAACAAAGGTTGGAGTGTTCCGTTGTCACGGAAAAGAAGAAAACTGATTAAGTTATGTTTAAGTATGATTCATGAAATGAACTCACCAAGGGTGATCACTCTTTCAGCTGAACCGGTTATGGAAGCATGATTAGCTCCCTGCTGTCCCAAGTTTGTTTTCTTTCTTGAGGGTCCCTATAATGCAGCAATGTTCTGTGCCAAGGTGGGGATAAGGCGTTTGTTTGGACAGGTGGGTCCCCATAATGCAGCAATGTTCTGTGCCAAGGTGGGGATAAGGTGTTTGTTTGGACAGGTGGGTCCCCATAATGCAGCAATGTTCTGTGCCAAGGTGGGGATAAGGTGTTTGTTTGGACAGGTGGGTCCCTATAATGCAGCAATGTTCTGTGCCAAGGTGGGGATAAGGTGTTTGTTTGGACAGGTGGGTCCCTATAATGCAGCAATGTTCTGTGCCAAGGTGGGGATAAGGTGTTTGTTTGGACAGGTGGGTCCCTATAATGCAGCAATGTTCTGTGCCAAGGTGGGGATAAGGTGTTTGTTTGGACAGGTGGGTCCCTATAATGCAGCAATGTTCTGTGCCAAGGTGGGGATAAGGTGTTTGTTTGGACAGGTGGGTCCCTATAATGCAGCAATGTTCTGTGCCAAGGTGGGGATAAGGTGTTTGTTTGGACAGGTGGGTCCCCATAGTGCAGCAATGTTCTGTGCCAAGGTGGGGATAAGGTGTTTGTTTGGACAGGTGGGTCCCCATAATGCAGCAATGTTCTGTGCCAAGGTGGGATAAGGTGTTTGTTTGGACAGGTGGGTCCCCATAATGCAGCAATGTTCTGTGCCAAGGTGGGGATAAGGTGTTTGTTTGGACAGGTGGGTCCCCATAATGCAGCAATGTTCTGTGCCAAGGTGGGGATAAGGTGTTTGTTTGGACAGGTGGGTCCCTATAATGCAGAAATGTTCTGTGCCAAGGTGGGGATAAGGTGTTTGTTTGGACAGGTGGGTCCCCATAATGCAGCAATGTTCTGTGCCAAGGTGGGGATAAGGTGTTTGTTTGGACAGGTGGGTCCCTATAATGCAGCAATGTTCTGTGCCAAGGTGGGGATAAGGTGTTTGTTTGGACAGGTAAGTTTGAGAAAAAAAGGAGGGGAAACATATTCTTTTTTTAAGAAACAAACCTTACTGTTTCTTAACGCATAACACAGGCTTGCCTAATGCTGTGATTCATCCATAGTTTCTTTGTTTTACCCCCCAGAATACGGTTCTATGGGCGAAAAAATACATTGCAATATTGATGACCATGAAATCAGTGACTTTGTCTGGTGTTGTGTTAGTTCACCTGAGGTGTTTTTGCCCACTTCTGGCACTTGCAGGAATAGTAATCATGTGATGCCAGTGGCACAAGTGTCTTCACTCTTGCAGTAAAATGGCATTTCAGAGGCAGCACAAAACTGTCTCCGAATCAGAAGTCGGTGACAAAGAAGGCAAATCAGAAAGCTTGCTGGCATTGGCTCTAAAGACATGAAAGCAAAGACTTTTGCAGTTGCTGGTCGACAGTGTTTGTCAAAGTACACGGCCAAAAAAACAGAAACAAACCCAAACCACCCTGTTTAAGATGAAAACAGTAAACTGTGTTTGGGAACAGGAAACTGTGTGACTTGGGGAGGGTGGTGATGTAGAAACTGCTGAACATCTAAGACAGATTCCAAAATGTCTATACCCCAGATAGTGTCTACTTGCGGACCACCACCTCATGAAAAGTTTTGTAGGTTGGTGTTTTTTGTTAAGTTTTCAATTTTTTTTTCTCTTTCTTCTGCTCATCATGTTGTTTTTTTACATTGTTACTAAATTACTAATATTCATTTTTTTAAAAAAACTGGTTTTGTTATTATCAGATTATAACAGATTATTTCCCAAAGAGCGGATCACATTCATGTCAAATCACTGGCTGCTTGGCTTCATTTTTTGTAAAAATAAGCATGTGTATAGATTCAGACACAAAGTACATTTGACAAAGAGTGTGTCAGTTAAAGGGTTTGTCAGCTAGCCATAAATCCTGCCTTGGTTAGGCCAAGGCAAATGAGGACCTGAGGAGTTCATTGGAGGACATGCTGCTACATTTATACAACAGAAAACCTTGGTCATACCACGGAAGATGGGGTTTTACTACTGAGGGATAGTTTGAGGCATAGGCAGGTCTGATGGTAGCATTTGTGTGAGCAGAGTTTTTATGCACAGTCACAAATACATGTTTGTACTCGAAATACAATTGCATGCACTCATATGGGCACACGCACGCACACACTCATGCACGCACGCACGCATGCACGCACGCATGCACACACACACACACACACACACACACACACACACACACACACACACACACACACACACATGGGTACTCTCTCTCTTCTTTCTTTATCTGTCTCTCTCACTCTCTCTCTCTCTCTCTCTCTGTCTCTCTCTCTCTCTCTCGCATACCTTTACCATTATTGAGATTGAGTAAAATATGAAGGAAACATTAGGAAAGGTGGAGTGATAGTTTTCCCCCTAGTTGTTGTTTTATAAACTTAATTAGTGTTGTAGGTTTAGAAATTCTACATCAATCCTGCATCTTGAGGAATGTAAGCTGCATGGTTAATGACTAACTTTGCTGCCCCCCCCCCCCCCCCCAACACACACACACACACACACACACACACACACACACACACACACACACACACACCCTCCCTCACCTGTTCTGCATCCTCACCTTTTCCTCCTTTTCTCAAGTAATGAACTTACCACATTTTAGTCTTGTATCCCACAGTTGGGCTACATGTGCCTTTATATTTATACTTTTGATCATTTTTTCAAATATTGTGTAAAAGGACAGGCACACGGAACAATTAAAGGGAAGAGCAGACCACCGCGCTCACAAAAAAAGCCACAGTAATTATGAGGTGCGCTGTTCTTGAATTGCCAGCTAAGCGCACATGCACTATTTTATTTCCCTTCATATATTTTCTGGCTGGTAGTGGTACTAATGCAGCACTCGGGTGGACAGACCATGATTAATCCCGGTGATTTATTTGTGCATCCGCACTGTTTTTTGGAGGGCAACAGGTCCTGTAATCAGTGTGTTTTACTCAGAAGGATACTGTTCTTGGGGGAGAAAGAGAGAGAGTATTTGTGTGTGTGTGTGTGCGTGTGCGTGTGTGTGTGCGTGCGTGCGTGCGCGCGCGTGTGTGTACGCGCGCGCGTGTGTGCATGTGTGTGTGTGTGCGTGTGCACGCACGCGCGCGTGTGTGTGTGTGTGTAATTGTTGCTGTTTTAGCGATGTGTGAATCTTGCCTGTTATGTAAATGGCATTTTGCGGGCCCCTTGCCTCTTGTCTGTTAATATTGATGGCAGGCATTCCAATGGGTGAGGAACAGTTGGCACCCAGCCGTTCATCCTCTGTTCGAGATTCTGACCTTTGCTGTTGAGGTCGTCTCTGTCAGTGTCTATTTTTTACAGATGGATGCCTTGAAGAACATGGCATTCCTGGTGTTAGCTGCTCCTCTGTTGGAGGTTCTAACCTTTGCTGTTGAGGTCCTCAGTGTCGATGAGGTTTCTCTTTTTTACGGATGGACGTCTTGCCCTATGAAGAATATGGCATTCCTGGTGTTAGCTGCTGCTCCCAAGACAGTAGGAGAACATGAGTCAATAAGTCACAGCACTTTGGGTTTTCATCCTTATCATTTTTTTAAAGTTAGTTCCCTTTGTTTCTGGACATGTTGAGAAGGGCTCAGGTTCAGCCCAAGGGTTGTCCAACTTTGATTGTCTTGTGATATCCCTTTCACCGATGTCACCCTTCTTCCAGCCATCGAGGTCCGCTTCTACCTCAGGACAGCTAAGGCCTTGTATAGCACTGGTCCTCCCTCTGACAAGCAACTTTTGGACTCCAAAGGGACCTCAGTTCACTTACCATCCAAGACAGCTCATACAGTAGCCTTCATGATCAAAAGTATGGTCAAGGATCTTCCCCCCTGTGAACCCTGATTCAGATATGGATATGTTCCGTCTGGAGTCTGACCAGAGCTATGGTTTTTCCCATTCCTTCAACGAACTGCTCAGCTAGAACCCTTGCCCTTCAGCCTATCTGTCTTAAAGCTTCATTCAAATAGTCGTAGCTTGGAGAGTAGAGCTGCAAGACAGTTTATCCGTCCTATGCTGGCAAGCTTTCCATACCAGGTAGTACAGGTTTCTTCTTAGGCTTTGCACATGTAAGAGCCTGCATCAGTATCCAGGATGTCTCTCAGGATGATCAGCTTGGACAATTCAGCCAAGGCTTGGTCTGAGGGAGAGAGACGCTGTGAGAGAGAGAGAGAGAGAAAGAGAGGGAGAGTGCAGACCATCTGGAAATCTGTTCTTGGGTGTCCTTTGAGACTCACCACGGACCTCCCTTGAGCTGGACATGTTGTCATAGGACGGTTCACTCACTTCCACAGTTTGTTCAGCTCCCTTGCTAGCAGTCTGGCTGGCTGTCTTTAGACCCTGGCTGACATGCCCTTGTCTGAGAGCAGTTGAAGGTTTCTGCCTTGCTTGGTTCTGGGCCAAGGCTCCCCTTTTCCATCTCTCTCTTCTGCAGTTGGCTCGTCAGGAAACTGGACTGGTCCAGTTTGAAGGTCTCCTGTCGTTTCTCACCTCCAGGTGATAGAAGAGACTGCGTGGGTTGTGCTCCTTCCTGGCTCTTTCTTCTTACTAGCCGTGCGAAGATCCTGTAAAACTGGTCATCTCTGTGACACTTCAAGGTGACAAAGCAGTTACGTCTGGAGTATGCTCCTTTGCCACTCTTCTAGGGAGAGAAGAGACTTGTACATGGACCAGGAAAAGTACTTCACCCCTCAGATCGGAAGTGGCTTAATCCAGTAGACCAGCCCGGACTTTACCCAGCTTAGGTCCCATGGCAGTTTTCTGGGTTTTCTGGGTCCAGCGTTCTTGATAAGTTGCTGCCGTTTCCAGTGCCCGGTATGTTAGGTCAGGACTGGGACTGGTTGCTGAGTTAACTGCCCTTGTGCATGGATTCGTGGTATTCACATGATGTTGGCATGCGTTGATGGTATTGGCATGATGTTAACATGGAATCACAGTGTTGACATGTCAGCATGGATTTGTGGTATTGACATGATGTTGACATGAATTTATGGTACATGTACCGACATCGATTTATGGTACTGACATGGATTTATGGTACCAACATGGATTTATGGTGCTGATACAGACTTATGGTACTGACATGGATTTATGGTACTGACATGGATTGGCAGCATTGACATGAATGTATGATAGCCACATGGTACAGACATAGATTGGTGATATTGACAGTCCTTCACCCGGCACCATCAGCACCACCACCGCCACCCCACACCCGGACTTTGGCTGCAGTTAAAACAGTTCCTGTCACTTGATAGGCCATGTGATGTGTGTTGACTGGTGATCATGTGATGGTGATGATCATCAGCAGGATGAAATGAAACTTTCAATCCCAAGGTCTTACCTGTGACCTGCCTACTTCTGTCACGACAATTAGTGAGGTTATGACAGTGGCTGGTAATCAAGATTGATGATTAGAGGTCACATTAATCTGCTTTATTAACCAGCTGACTGAACAAAAGTAATGAGTGTGCTTCTGGAGTATTGATAAACTCATCTAACAGTCTGTGATATGCTTTTGGCTTTATTAATGAATTTGATATTGCTGTTTGTGATGCATTTTGATATTCATTCACACTTTCTTTTTGGAGACACTTTCTCTGTGTCTGGCTGTAGTGACACCTGCTTATAGTGATATGCAAAAGAGTTAAGTTTTTCGCTCTTCACTGTTGCTGCGCATAATTTCATGATTCAGTCACATTGTCAACACCAGTGTTAAATAGTCTGTTTCTTATAATTTGTATTGCTATTGCCTTGTTTTCAGTTTGTAGTTTTGTGGTCTGTTTCCAGGTTGTATTTGTGTAGTTTGTCTTCGTGTTGAGCAATGCATCACAAAGTCATGTGCATTTAGGATCTCAAATGATTTATTCTGAATGAAAGATGCGGCCAAGTCAGAATGTGAGCATGTGCTTGATGAATTGCTTTCAGAAACTGCCCAGTTATGTAACACTGAATCTTTGGGTCTTTGATGTATGTGTGTGTGTGTGTGTGTGTGTGTGTGTGTACATGCGTGCGTGTGTGCATGCGTGCGTGCCTGTGT
The DNA here is from genome assembly GCA_018398815.1 of Conus ventricosus. NCBI lineage: Eukaryota > Metazoa > Mollusca > Gastropoda > Neogastropoda > Conidae > Conus > Conus ventricosus. The sequence continues at coordinate 7,524,386 of CM031609.1, read as the reverse complement.
GAGCTTGTGTGTGTGTGTGTGTGTGTGTGTGTGTGTGTGTGTTTTGTTGTTGTTGTCTAGAGGTGTTTTGTTGTTGTTGTAGTTTTGTGAAGTTGTGAAGACAATTTAAAAAGATTTTTTTTAAAAATAAGATGAGAAAGTTCTCATCCTGTGCATTTGAATTTATGTTCTATCACTACCCTCTTCTCAGTAGATAGTGTACAGGATGGTGAATTTATATTTCCTGGAAATCATCGCCCTTCTCAGAAGATAGTGTAGAGGATGGTGAATTCATATTTCCTGGAAATCATCTCCCTTCTCAGAGGATAGTGTAGAGGATGGTGAATTCATATTTCCTGGAAATCATCGCCCTTCTCAGTAGATAGTGTAGAGAATGGTGAATTCATATTTCCTGGAAATCATCGCCCTTCTCAGCAGATAGTGGAGAGGATGCAGTCTAACATGAGTCACTGTGACTATCAACTTGCTGTGGTTCTGAGCGCATGGTTGAAGGTGCTGTTGACGTTCATCATCTTATGACCGGTAGGGGTGCTGTGACCAAGAGGCAGGACTCCCAAACTCGCTCTGCAGTCTTGAGCAACAGGATTGAGTCACAATGCCTAGTCCTGCCCTTCACGTTGATCCTCCAGGATTTCTGTGGTCAGTCTCCTGGAGGTCCACCCTGCAGTGTGCCCTGTAGGATGTGTGGTCATGAACAGCAAGGCCTGCCTCTTGTCATGGCACTGTCTGCCTGCATGTGTTTTGGTCTGCTGTTGAAGTAGGAGGAAACTCCAGGGAGAGCCTGACAGCAGAAGGACTTCAGAGAAGAAGCCATCTTTATCAAGTGTTTTTGCCCCTGACTCCTTACACTGTGAGGGGACTAAGCTGCATAGATGCCCTTCTGATATCATAGGTATTTTTGGTGCTGCTGGGATTCGAACCTGAACCTCCCAGATGGGTGGAATGTCTTAAGGCATCGCCTATTTGACAGATGTCTTACCCACATTCCCACTGGACACCTATTGTACTTAGGAAATTTATGTTTTATATGAAATTCTTTTTTGTTCTTCTCAGGCAGATCCAGATGGAATTCTTTACTACATCTGCCTCTGCCATTGTCTTCAGGGTTCTGGTGCTCTGTGTACCGGAAATTGAGAGCTGTTTCATGAGATCGTAGGCTGATGAGCCTGGAAGCGCTCTTTCTCCAACCTATGTGGCAAGGAGTTTTGCTTGTAAGCAGGATTCCCTCAACAGGCTAGACTGGAATGCTTCTCAGTCTTGTAGAGATGAACCTCTTCATTTTGCTTCCATATGGCTCACCGAGTTCAGTCAGAGTCATACATTCCGATGAAGCTGTCATATGCACCGAGTCAGTTTGCCATGTCTTGCTTTGGTCAGTGTTAGTCTCCTGGGTGAGAATTGTAAGGAGCCTTTTGCATCGGCAGTAACGTTCTTGTAATTGAATCAAACTGAGACATAGCTCTTATGATCCATGGCTTTCTTACAACCAAGGGAGGGATAGTCACGCAGCAGTGGTCTTCCAAGTCAGTCATCAGTAGATAGTTTGGAAAGATGTCAAACAATGCCACATGGAATAGAGCGACCTTTTGTTTATAATGAAATAGAAGTATTTCTGTAAAAAGGAAATCTGTGAACCTTGTGTTACAGGATCTAGAAGGGGTCAGCAGCAGGAGTGGTCGATTTTTGTGTTTAGTTACCCAAGGAAAATCAATCAGTTACGCACTAGCATTGGCCAAGAGTTGTGTAAAGTAATTTCTGGGATGTCCATAGAGATGTATTCACTGCCTAATCCTCCCTTACATTCAGTCATATGTCTTGCGTCCTCACAGAGAGAGAGAGAGAGAGAGAGGCCGTCAGAAAGCCTGAAGCAGGAAGCTGCCATTTGAACATTTTTCTCTGATGCATACTTTCTCTCCCATTTTTTTTTTTTATGCTCCCAAAAAGAATTTGACGTCAGTTCTGGGAAACGAACAGAAAAATATTTTATGACTGCTGTTTTGATTTGGGTTTATGGTACATTTAGGAATGTTTGCATGGACGATTTTGTGGAAACATGTTTTGTTTTTGTTTCTTTCCTGCTGGGTTTATGGAGATGGTTTGTTTGGTAATAATGCCTCCTCAGGGTTATTACTGTGTGTTTGATAGAGGCGTGTGTGTGTGTGTGTGCTGATTCTGGCTTAAAAGGCTTTTAAGTCATGTGTGTGTGTGTGCGTGTGCATATGTGTGTGTGTGTGTGTGTGTGTGTGTGTGTGTGTGTGTGTGTGTGTGTTTATGGCTTTATTTTCTGGATATTTGACATGTTTTATCTTTGAGACCGACTTTACATTTGTTTTTAATCTTATAATCTATTTTCAAGTGGCTAACATGGTGAGATCAAAAAAGAACTTTCTCCAATGATGTTTCAAATGAAATTATAATGTCAGCTGGATGTAATTATTTATCGCCTCTCTTCAGTCATACGGAGTCACGTGAGTATCAGCGCGCGTCAGCCAAGAATAGTCAGTTGGCGCCCAGGCAGGCCAAGGATAGGACAGTGAACACGACACTCAACAAAATTATTAAAGATCCATACACAGTAATAATAAAATCGAAAAACAGTTGATAACAACAATCAGTGAAGGTTATATACTTGCACATCTTTGTTTTAACATAAAATAACCTAGTTTGAGGGTAAGTACAACATCCTTTTTTCACCCTCACTCGTTCCCTGCTTGCTACGTGGCCGACATCGTGCATGTGCATGCGGGGGCCCGGTACCCGACAGAATTCGTCCTAATTCTATGACGGACTCGCACACTAGTAGCTCCTAATTTGCCCAATTTTATGCTCGACAACAGAGTAGTTATCCAGCAGAGACTGGTAAATCTCATTCCCTGGTGTAGTCAGCAAGAGACTGACAAAAGATCAGCAGAGACTGAACTTTGAAAGTCAGCAGAGACTGACGCAATGGCCGAAGAGAGCCCTGCTGAGCGGCAAGAGGCCGCGACTGTGGCATTCGCGGACCTGCAGTCACTTGACGCAAAATGTCTGGCCGCTTGGATAGACTTGAAGCCATGCTGCAGAGAATCGCTAGCCAAAGCCATTCGGGTGAACAACAGCCCAACAGAGCAAGAAAGCGTGCTTTGTCACCAGACAGTTCAGATTCAGATGATGTAAAAAGTGCGACTCCGAAAACCGGCACAAGGGGAAGAAGTCGCACGCAAAAAGCACAAAGGAATTGTCAGAGTCGGAATCTGAAGGGGAGGTAGTAGATGACACGCTCTCAGCAGCCGGCTCTGACGAAGATTTGCTAGGGAAATAGATAAAGATCTTGATGATGGTGAGGAGACAGCACCACCATCTCCTCCTCCCTAGCACAAATCATAAACAAACGCTTCCAGTCTGGACTGTCAGAGGACAAACTGAAAGACAGACTCGGTAAGTATCAAAGGCCAGAAAACTGTGAAGCGCTGATAGTGCCGCGAGTCAACAGTGAAATTTGGAAAAGTCTTCCAGCAGAGGCCAGAAGAGCTGACATCAAAAGCTCACATGTGCAAAAAGCACTGACAAAAGCAGCAATAGCTTTGACTGACAGCACACAAACAATACTCAGGGCACAACGCAACACTGACTCACAGACATCTAAGAAAATGAAAACAGCCATTGAAAAGAACACAGACAGTCTTGCTCTGTTGGGTCATGCATCACATCAGCTATCACTGAGACGCAGACAGGCCATTCGCTCACATTTGCACCCCTCTATCACAGGCATTTGTAATGATTCTGTGCCAGTCACAAAATGGTTGTTTGGTGACAACTTGGCTGCTTCACTCAAAGAAATTAAAGAAATGGACAGGTTGGGCAATACTCTTGCTGCTGGGGGAAAACAAAATATAGAACATCTACAAACCAGCAATACAGAGGCGGCAACCCTTTTTTAGGACAGAGGAACATGGGGCTATGGCCTCGGTACAGAGGCGGCCGTGCAAGTTACAGACACAAAGGCGCAGCCATGCGAGCTCGCGCGCACAACACGGCCAGCAAGAGAAACTGGCAAGTCTAGCTCCGCCCACTCAGCCAGCCAGCGAAGTGGTAAGTGCTTACTATCACAGTCTTGCACAGCTAAGGGCAGAATTAGAGACAGAGATGGATATGTTTCAAGGTGGCAGGCTCCAACATTTTCTGTCCGTTTGGGAATCACTTACAACAGACCAAGAAATCTTACAGCTGATAAGAGGAGCCACACTGGAATTTTGATGAGAAAACTCTGTTATCCCCTCACACTTGTAGTAGTACACAACCTGGCTTGAACCAGGCGGAAACAAATATCATAGACAGTGAGGTGAATAAACTCGGATCAAAAGGAGTTATATCCCCTTGTACACCTGTATACGATCAACACGTGTCGCCTGTGTTTACAAGGCCAAAAAGGATGGGTCAAATCGCATGATTCTGAATTTGAAAGAACTGAATCAAGATATTACTTATCACCATTTCAAAATGGATACGTTGCATGTTGCACTGAAGTTAGTGACACCTTTTTGTTTCATGGCTTCTATAGACCTAAAAGATGCCTATTACTCCATCCCCATTGCACAAGCACATAGGAAGTATCTCAGATTCAGATGGAGAGGCCAACTCTGGGAATATAACTGTATGCCAAATGGTCTGGCTCTTGCCCTAGGAAATTTACCAAAATGTTAAAACCTGTTTTTGCCAAACTGAGACAAGAAAATCATGTCTCCACCAACTTTCTGGATGATTCTCTTCTCCTTGCCGAATCAGAATCAGAATGCATAGAGAATATCCAAGCCACAGTGCAGCTTTTTCGTTCACTCGGCTTCATTGTACACCAAGAGAAATCGGCTCTTAAGCCAACCCAGGTTATTCAGTATCTAGGGGTGATTATTGATTCCAGAACAATGACAGTCACTTTGACACCTGAAAGGAAAGACAATCTGAAACACTGTTGTGTCCAGCTACTGAAAACCAACAAACCAATGATCAGAGAACTAGCCAAGGTTATTGGGAAAATGGTGGCAAGTTTTCCGCAGTGAAATTTGGGCCCCTACATTATCGTCACTTAGAAGGCAACAAAAAAGCTGCACTGAGACAAACAAAGGGAAATTTTGATGGATATACCACACTGACCCCACAATCCAAAGAAGAGCTTAAGTGGTGGATAAGTAATGTAGATACTGCTTACAATGACGTCACACATCCAGATTTGACGTTACTGTGACGTCAGATGCCAGTATGACAGGATGGGGATGTGCATGTAAGACACAGAGCTCTGGAGGATTGTGGCTACCAGTTGAAACTCGCTTCCACATTAATTACCTTGAACTTAAGGCAGCTTACTTCGCACTAAAGTGCTTCCAGGCAGACCTTGATGGAAAACATGTGCGCCTGCTGATTGATAATTCCACAGCAGTAGCCTGTATTAACAACATGGGCACAAGCCACTCTGACAGCTGTAATGAGATGACAGCCACTATCTGGCAGTGGGCTGTGGACAGAAATGTATGGCTGAGTGTATACCACATCACAGGGAAAGACAATACAGCTGCGGATGAAGAATCAAGAAAAATTAATGTGGATGCAGAGTGGAAACTGGACAGTACTGTGTTGACAGATGCAGTCAACAAGTTGCAGATTTCCTTTGAAATTGATTTGTTTGCTTCCAGAATAAACAAACAGCATCACTGTTATGTCTCTTATAGAGCCGACCCTGAGGCACATGCGGTTGATGGGTTTCTCCTTAAATTGGGAAAACTACAATGGGATGCTTTTCCTCCTTTCAGCCTGCTGCCCAGTGTTTTGCAGAAGATACGGAAGGAGAGAGCAACAGGCCTGCTCATTCTCCCTTGTGGCCCACACAGGTCTGGTGGCCTGTTGTACAGAAAATGCTGACCCAGGAACCAGTCCGTCTACCCTCCACACCTGCCCTGCTGACACTGCCCAGCCACCGGGTCGCACTCACCGCCTGCTGCCAAAGCTACAACTTCTGGCATGCAGTGTATCAGGAGCACGTTTGAACAGGAAGGATTCTCCCCTGATGCAGTAGATCTTCTCATGAACTCCTGGAGGCCCACCACCAAAAAGTCGTACAATACATACATTAGTAGGTGGATAGAATATGCCTAAAAAAAAAAAACGGCATGGCAGTGAGATCACCCACACCGCCACAGATTGCAAATTTTTTAGCTTCCATGTTTACAGATGGGGCAAGCTATAGTGCTGTAAATTCTGCAAGAAGTGCATTATCAGTTTTTCTGCCATCCGTGAGAGGAGTATCAGTAGGGAATTTACCAGAGATTTGCAGACTTGTCAAAGGGGTTTTTGAGGAAAGACCTGCACTGCCAAGGTACAGACACACCTGGATGTTAGTGTAGTGTTGGATTACATGTGCTCACTTCCAGATGTAAATACTTTGGATTTGAAACAACTGACATTGAAAACAGTAACTCTAATGGCACTTCTTACTGGGCAAAGAGGCCATGCTCTTCATCTACTGAAAACTACAGATGTGCATGTCAGTGAAAGGAAGTGTATTTTACAGTTTTCTAGTAAAAAACAAAAATACTAAGCCAGGCAGTCACACAGAACCAGCAGAAATTCTCGCCTATTCGCAAAACACCAAATTATGCTTAGTGACGCACATACAACTGTATCTGAAGAAAACTGAAGCGCTCAGGAAAGGGCCAGAACTCTTTATTGCCATTCATAGACCCACATGCTCCCATTTCCAGAAACACATTTTCTCGGTGGGTCAAACAAGTGCTGGCTGCGGCAGGATGGACACAGAGACATATGGTGCACACACAACGCGTGCTGCGAGTTGTTCGGCTGCTGCAAGTGAAGGAGTGAACCTTGCCACCATCCTCAAAGCAGCTGGATGGTCGGCAGAAAATACCTTCACCAAGTTTTATAAGAAAGCGGTACTGTCTAAACCAAATTTTGGACAGGCAGTATTGGACAAGTTTGTTAAGAAGTCGTGACTTCTGTACAGTATGTGTTGGCAAATTTCAGACTTACTGGAATGTGCGTTACAAATATTCTGCATTTAACTGCATGTGATGCAGGCCAGTAGGCACTGCAGTTGGAATATGTTTCAAGTTTGTGTTCAACATGTTATGTTTGGTGATATTCACCTTTACTGAATCAGATTAAATTGATGTAACATGTATTGATGACTGCAATTGGTTTTGCAATTATGTGAAATGCTGCGTAGTCACTAGATGCTCTAAAAAACTCACGTGACTCCGTATGACTGAAGAGAGGCGATAAATAATTGAAAAATTAAACAGACTTACGTAGAAAGGTGACGTTTAATTTGAATTATTTAGAGCCTATCGTAAGGAGGGAGGAGTTACGTGCCCTCCCTATGTATGGCTCTGAATGTTCAAAGTCACCGCTATGGTAAGTCTAGTGAACAGTTTGTTCGCCCTCCCAAAGTATCTAGTGACTACTCGCAGCTCTAAACACTGACTATCTTGGCTGACGCGCGCTGATACTCACGTAACTCCTCCCTCCTTACGATAGGCTCTAAATAATTCAAATAAACGTCACCTTTCTACGTAAGTCTAGTTTAATTTTTCAATTAAAAAAACTTTGTGTAATAGAACATTTGCCTAGAGTGGAGTTGAAGCTGCGGATATGACCTCCAGATATTTTTCAGATAGGGTTTAAGTTGGAGATGGTAAGTTGAAACGGCTTGGAAAAACAACAACAACCAAGGCTTCTTTTTATGTCCGTGGTTCCAGAATTTTTAGTTTTGACTGCACAAGGTTGGCAGCTGTGTACAGAGTCAACGTAAAGTTGTTTTATATTATATTGCTTCATGCATGTGAACATAGTGAGAATGTATAATCCTAGTTATTGTTTGTGCCTGTGATCTGTTCGTGTGTACTTGTTTCTGTGTTCAGATCGTTCATCTATTGTATCTTGAGTATTCGTTCATTCATATTTTTTATGCTCTTATTTATTACTGTGCATTCATAGTTTTGATATTTTCAGTGAGCAAGTGGTTACGTTTGTGTTTTTGATTAACCCTGTCTGGTTTATCCGTTTTTCGCAATTTTTTCATCTGGCTATGAGGTTACCTTCATTAATGAGGTATTGTTTTCACCTGTTTCATAGGCTGCTTCTTTGTCTGTTAGCCAGATTACATTGAAAATATCATAAAAAAACTTTAGAACCAGTTTTTAACAAACTTCATCAACGATGGAATGTTGTCCAGGAAGAATATAGATTTTGAAACAGATCCATGGGACTGATCAGGATCTACTGGTGGATCGCTGCACAATCAGCAAAATTAATAGAAGTACAAGGATTTACTTCTCCAGTCAGTACAGCAATTACTTCCCCTACAGCAGAGTCGGGTATTATTGACAACATGTTTACAATTTTCCTCTTAATGTTAAATTTGTGATGTAACTGTTACAGAGTGATAACTGTCTGCAAAATAAGTGATTTTCAAGGAATATTAAAACCTTCTAGTGATACAGGTTGATTTTGTGTTTTTTGCATAATTCATTACAGATAAAAGTACATGAGAAGTTAATTCCCCCCAGTCCATAACCAACATTATTCCCCTGGCAGAAAAGAAAAAAATTTTCTCACTTGAACTGGCCTAAAAAGGGCCGATTCAGCATTCGTTTAGCCTTGGTGGAGGTCTGTCAGTCTCCTGATTTCTCTTCTGGTTTCTTCACATGTTAATCATGGGATGTTGGATTTCAGTCAGCGAGCGATGAGGTGGTGGGATTCCCCTCCAGAACCTGTGTTCCAATGACATGGGACGGGGACATCGGCACCATCGTTCACATGGTATGAAGACGAGCACGGAGGCTACGAAACGATACCACCATTGCCCTCTTGATCAGAACAGGTATCTGTTGAGTGTCAAGCTATTCAGTAGACTCAGAGGGCGTAAGACTTAAAGGGAGATAGGGAGGTGTGGGGGATGAGGGTGCTTTGAAATTGAAGAACATGGTGTAGGAAGACAGCAGCATTGCAGTATTGTGCTTGCCCTTTTTTCATTCTGTCATTTTTGAAGAGCAGTTTTGTCTTTTTCTTTCTTTTCTTTTTTATGTCCCACGGCCGCGCCAACCCACTCACAGCCACAGCATTTAGTTCATTAACGCTTTCCCTTTTGACCCCAGCTGGGCCCCGTAACGAGTCACCCACCGCACTGTACCAGACGCGCGATCTTTCCTCAGCGAAAAACGCTTTGTGTTTGGACCTTCGAGACTGGTGCAACATCATCAAGTTATATTTACTGTACAGTTGTTTTTTAGACTAAAATTTCTGTGTGTCAGCATAGCTCAGTGGGGTACTTGAGAATGTGACAAAAACTGGCATTTCGATCAGCTCTGTGAGTACCATAATTAAGCATGTGTTTAAAACTTTCTGACAGAACTTTGCGACCGGCAAAACCTATAGCCTGAGCGCGCGTGCGTCGTTGGCTAAATGTGCTTGTAAGCCGAAGTAGGTCAA